>BSBK01004744.1:0-600000 GCA_027943335.1 Chamaecyparis obtusa | reverse complement strand
TCCCCTTCAATAATATGAAACTTTTATATTTTTCCAATGGTATATTTGTGAGAAATCTCAGACTCTTCCCAAACAGCCTCTTCCATGAGGGTTTCAAATTGTTTTTACTAAATCATTCATAAATTTTGAAATACTTAATTAAATTGATCCAAATCATAAAGAAATGAAATATTATTCCACCTATATACTTTACATGCCAAAAATACATTGTTCCCAGGCCATACAAGCCCGTACAAAGCCTAGGAACAACACTATTATTAAAAAAAACCAATCAAAACACAAATAGATAAATGCCAAATCTTACCAAAATGAATTTTCTTCCTTCCAAAACTTTCCCACTCTATTTGGATCATACAATAAAGGCTTAATATAGTTTCTTGTTCCTTCAACCACTCATAACCAACTTTTAACCTCTTTTGCAACTTTTTGTTGCATTTTTGCAACTTTGCTTGACAATATTCTGTTGTCAAGTTGATACACTTTTGCACAAATGACTTCATGGCTTTATAAAAACCATTCAAACACATAATATGACTCCTCAAATGACTAAATACACCTATTTTATGCTTTTCTTGGCTTTGTTACATCATTTTTAACTTTTGACCAACTAGGACCTGAATGACAACTAAATGACACCTTTACATTTCTGTTTGCCATTAGGCATTACATTTGATTCTATTACATGGAATATCATATCCAAACATATGGATTTACATCTTACATTTAAAATATCTTAGAATCTCCTACAATGTCTTGATGTCTAGGTGCGCCTGCACCATACTACCGATCTTGAAAAGTTTCCAAGTCTCTTGGAAACATGGAACCAATACCTTACAAGAAAATGTAGACCTGAAATATTCTTTACCTCTTTTACCTCTATACTTTCATGCCTCTTTTCTCAACAAATTATCTTCAAGGACACATGACTCCCCTTTTCATCTTCTTCTCTAGTGCCCCTATCAATGGAGCATTAATGGCTACAACATCCAAGGTACCATCAGTCAGAAATCCACCTTTTATTGTTGCTACAAACTCACCAACCTCTTTGCCTCACCCAGGAGTTCTCCTCCTTGCCTCTCTCCCTGGTCTTTTGGCAGCCAATTGGACCACTCCTTGGCCCTAGACCATCTCTTATGGCCTCTTAACAAACCTATATGTCTGCCCACTTGCAACTTAGTGGATAGGTACCTGCAACCATATTTTTATCAAATAAACCAAATAAAAAAAATTGTAGGGCTAGGTCCTAGTGTGGATTGCCTCCCTCGGCGGTCTACCCACACACTCAGGAGCTTCTAGCTCTGATACCAATCTAATGCAGAGCATCATGGAACATTCACCAAGAACCCCAAATAAACTATGGAGTTCAGTCTTAAACACAATTTCTTCATCATATCAAAGGCATGATAAACTTTCAAAAACATTTCCAAATAAGCATTGTATAGTATTGAGGCATCTAACAAGATTAACCTTTCAAGATTCACATCATAGTCATCAAAATAACATCCTAATCATAGATACACAATCAACACTTGATCCACACCATCTTATCATCCATTGGTTACAAGGTCATTCTTACAACTTATCAAGTATACAAGGAATTACTCTAACTAAACTCATGTCATTTGGTAACTTCAACCAATCTGTACTTTATCCCATGTCCTTCAACATTGCATCATCTACACACAAACTTTTAGAATCATAAACAACCTCTTATCATTCTACCCTGTCATGACATTTTAGATAGTTCCCATTCTGTTATTCATAACTTTTGAACCAAGAAATATTTTCAAAATCTCTCCAGTGGAAATGTAGAAAACTAGACTTGTTAAAACATATCCAAAACCTAGCAAAATCCAATGGTTAAATTAGGAGATATGGTCTTTGCACCGAGACTTATTTTTCATGACAAAACAAAATCTTGAATCTATTTCTAATTAAATCAACACCCTTCCAAATCCAAATTCAAACCTATAATATAATGAATTGATAGCACATGTTTAGAATCAAGATTTTCTTCTATAATCAATAACCGAAATCCTCTAAATAATAATCAATTTCAATTTCAGACCATCAGTGAACAAGGCCCGATTCCAACACCCTTTCTTCCACCACATAGAATCCTTGAATGCAAAGGAATCAATGCCATTAAACTTAGAATCTTAAAACTATGAAACTATCTTATGCAAACTAATACCATTAACTTAGAATCATGAATATGTACTTATCTCAAAGAGCCATAACCGATTCTTGTTTTGGAGAAAACATAAATGTCGCAGAGAGAGAGAAATCGAAACTAAAGGAAAAAAAAATTTATAAAAAGAAGTTACTCAAAACAAACATAAACAAAGCCATCTTCTACTTTCATTAATCAAATGGCTTTGGTCGTATGGCCAAAGACCATCAAAACTACATTCTAATTTCTTCTCTCTTTGTTCTATATCTTTCCTTTGATTACATTCTATCCTTTTTATAGCAACTCGACAGTTACAAAATCTTTCTAGATTGTTCGGTTATAATGACTTTTTGGATTCCTCCATACATTAATTAAATATTTTACAATGTGTGCTTCCATTAACATTGGCATTTAATCTATTTTCTCACCTATTTTAGATTGTTACATCAAAATATGCCTAGGTTTAAAAATTGATATGGTGCCCCTGCACCACATAATCAAGGAGATTCATCTTCTCAACCTAATGTGGGTGCTAAAGTCAATTATGAATATTCTGGAAATAATGTTGTCATCAATATGGTTGAACCATGCCTATCTGAGCATTGCAATGTCATCACAATTATAAGAAAAGATAGAGAAAATTAATCAGCTAATGCAGTTACTCGATCACAAGCTCAGGCGCATCTACAAGGACAAATCCTAGATTCATCCAATGTCCCTAAGATGTCTTTCAATCTTTCATTTGCTTCTAAATAGAAGGCTGCCTCTAAATCATCAAATCCTAAAGACACGAGGCCTACATCATACAATATTGTCCAACAACTCTAGCATACAAATGCAAAAATCTCCATGTTTGAGTTGCTTCGGATATCTCCAGCTCATAGAGCCATTCTAGACAAAGCTCTGCTTGGATCCAATGTTCCTGACAACCTTGATTTAGATAGATTCCAGACTATGGTTGGTAAGATGATAAACTATCTTCCCCAGTATATCTCCTTTTCAGGGGAAGATGATAACTCCTTGATTCATTTGCATAACCAGCCCTTGCACATTGAAGTCTTGATCCAAAACCATCGTGTCAAATGTGTGTTGATAGATGGAGGCACTGGTCTAAACATTTGTTCTTACAACTTGATTACACACTTGGGATTATTTGAAACTTCCATTGGTCCTAAGAAGAGGATAACTATCAAATCATATGATGAGCAAGAAAGATCTTCCAAAGGAACTATTGTCTTACCTATCAGAATAGGACCTATTATCAGAGACACCATATGTCAAATTCTTGATCTACCTTTGGCTTACAACATCCTTCTAGGGAGACTTTGGATACATTAAATGAGAGCTATTCCTTCCACATACAATCAATGTGTGAAATTCCCTTATGAAGGAGTAGAGGTGATGATTCCAGCTGATCTGTACACAACTTGCAATGCATTGAAAGAAAGTGATGATAAACTTGTTCCTAATAATAGAGAATCTTCCTAAGCAAACAAACATGGTGTCTACATCCAAGATGGAAGACATTTCTAAAGAAGTCAAAATCAAAGATAATGGCATGGGAGAATACACAATGGAACCAGTTTTGTCTCTCACATCTCTACCATTGTCCCCTAAATCTTATGGACAACCATCTGACAAAGTGAAACCTACAACTAAAGAATCCCAAGTTATATTCAATGGAATTTTTGTCACAGAGCAAGTATCTAAACAAGATTTTGAGGAAGATGAAGTTGTGCTTGCATGGTTATACAAGGATGAGCCTCAATCCTAATCAGTCCAGAAATGTGACTCTACTTCAAGAAAAATTCCTTAGAGGTCATATGGACCAGGGGACAAATTAATCACAAAAATGGGATATACTGGAAAAGGACCTCTAGGACTATAAGGTAAATGTCTTCTATCACCTCTTGATCATCATGGTCAAACCAAAAAGAATACAATAGGTCTAGGATATAAGAAGAAGCCTTTCTATCTTAGCAAGAATTCCCCACATGTCTTAGAACAGATTGAACCAACAGAGGAAACAACACAACAATCTGACAGTGATGATTCAGACACCACTGATGAGCTCATTCCTTATGAGCATTTTCCTAAAGAAATAAAAGACCTCTTTGAAGCTAAAGATGATCCTATAAAAAGAATCAATATAGTAGAAACATAAGGACCTACTATAGAACATATGACAGTCGCACCACAAGAACCAGTTGATCTTGAAGAAAACTAATAGATAAGGAGGAAGGTGGTAGCTATTCTAAAATAGATTCTCATGAGTATGAATTCAAATCAAAATCTAAGGGTAACCCTTCTTGGGGTATTCACCTTGACTTTACACATATTCTTAGATTTCCTAGAGGTCTAGAGTTAGAAGATGAATCTAATGACTATGAATGGGGAATCACTCCAGAGGAAGATGAGCTTATCACAAAAAAACCATATCGATGTTATTCACCAATATGCACCTAAACCCAACATGACTCTAGAGTGAAATGATGAACTTAACTAGTCTGATCCACCTATGGCTAAAATGGATTCCCATAATGACATTGAGCCTATTCACGAATTGAATGTTTTGAGTTGTAATATCACCTTCAAACTCAAGAGTCAGGTTAGGACCAATGAGGACAAATCCATATCTGTAAACACTATTTCCCAATCTTTCACCTCTTTGACTATCCAACATCCCGAACTTCTTGACCAAACCTCCACGAATCCGAGCCAAGGTATCTATACCTTTCCAAATGACTATGCCCTTGCTCTTTACCTCAATTCAGTTGAGCCTATGATGACTTCCATAAGTAAACCAAGTGTTAGCATGATGGAGTCGGACATCAAGTATCTTAGTCAAAAGAATAGAAATAAAAATAAAAAGAAAAGGATTTCTGAGGGTGAAAACCACTTTGTGGCAGTCTCAGAACCTACAAAAGTAAAAATAAAAGATGTATCTGAAGGTGAAAGCCTCTCTAAGGTTCCTAAGGATGAGATATTTGATATCCTTTTGAGTCATTTACAAGACAGGTCTCCAGTTCTAATAGAGCCCACTCAATCCATCAACTTGGGAACAACAGAAGAACCACAGTTGATCCATGTAGCACAATCCTTATAAGAAGAAGAAAAGAAAAAATTTACTACATTCCTAACATAAAAGAAGATCAATTTTGCATGGAAATATTTAGATATGCCAGGGTTGGATCCTAATCTTATAATGCACCATTTATCTATAGCTCCAAGCGTCAAACCTATTAAGCAAAAATTGAGAAAGATGCATCCACATGTTGCACTCTTGGTCAAAGTTGAATTAGAGAAATTACTAAAAGTCAGATTCATCTATGTTATTGACTATGCTGAATGGATCTCTAACATAGTTCCAATATCAAAACCAGACAAGTCTATAAGAGTATGCATAGCTTTTAGAGATGTAAACAAAGCATGCCCTAAGGATGATTTCCACTCCCTAACATTGATATGATAGTGGACATGACTACAAGCTTTGAGATGTATTCTTTGATGGATGGTTTTTATGGATATAATCAAATAAAAATTGCTCCAGAAGATCAAGAGAAAACTGCTTTCACATGTGCGTGGGGTACCTTCTATTGGAATGTCATGCCATTTGGGCTTAAGAATGTTGGTGCTACATATCAGAGAGCTATGATGTCTATTTTCATGACATGATGCATCGAACTATGGAAGATTATGTTGATGATACTCTAGCAAAATCTATGATAAGATCTGAACATCTAAATGATTTGAGAAAAATAATAGATACAATGGAGAAGTTTAGTCTCAGACTAAACCCTAAGAAGTGTGCTTTTGGTGTCACTTCTGGGAAGCTCTTAGGCTACATTGTTTCAAAGAAAGGAATTGAAGTAGATCCAGCTAAGGTCAAAGCTATCATGGAGATGCAACCTCGCAAGAATATTAGTCAAATGAGAACATTACAAGGGAGGCTACAATCTATAAGATGCTTCATATCTCAGCTAGGAGACATATCATAGCCTTTTACATAGACATTACATAAAGGTGTGACCTTTGCATGGAACGAGGAATGTGAAAATAACTTTAATCATATCAAGAAATATCTATCAAATCCTCCTATTTTGATGCCTCCTATACAAGTGAAGCCATTGATCTTATATGTCTCTACCACAAATACATCACTAGGGGCATTACTTGCACAACATGATGAGAACAAGAAGGAGAGAGCTATATACTATATCAGTAGAACATTGGTAGCATATGAGAAGAACTATTCAATGATTGAGAAAGCTTGTCTAGCTTTGATCTTTGCATCACAGAAACTGAGACACTACATGTTAGCTCATACCACACATTTGGTAGCTAAGATTGATCCACTAAAGTACCTACTAAGCAAAGCTGCCCTCATAGGTAGACTAGCTAAATGGGTGATGTTATTAAGTGAATTTGACATTGAATATGTTGAAAGAAAAGCTATCAAGGGCCAAGTTATTGTTGATCAACTGGCTGAAGCACCTTTGTTTGATGATACACCAATGCAAATGGAATTCCCAAATTCCTCTATCATGAATCTTTCTTCTAGAGCATGGAAGCTATTCTTTGACGGCTCCTATACATAGAATGGATCTGGAGCAGGCATATTGTTCATCACTCCTCAAGGATACTCAATCCCTAAGGCATTCAGAATCAAGTTTCCTTGCACAAACAATATTGTTGAATATGAAGCCCTTCTTAATGGCATGAAGATAGCAATTGAATGGAGGGTAACATAACTACACATTCATGGAGACTCACAACTTGTAATACACCAAGTCAATGATGTGTATCAAATGAAAGATGGAAAGCTAATCCCACACAAGAGAATGGTAGATGATCTAAAGAAATGTTTCATATCTATCACCTTTGAACAAATACCTAGAATGGAGAATAAAGATGCTGATGCTATGGCAATGCTATCTACTCTATTACAGCATCCCGAACATGAGCTATGCTACAAGTTCCTGGTGGAAGCACTATCTTATCCTGCATATGATTCCCCTGAAACTCGCATGATCTTCACTATTGTTGGTCATGATTCATCTAGATACAAAAACCTTTTCTCCTATCTCTAAGACCAAATCATCCTCGATACCTTCAATCACCATGAGAAACAATACCTTATCCACAATGCATCATGATATGTCATCATTGGTCACGATCTGTACAAACGAGGTCTAGATGGTACACTACTTAGATGTTTAGAATGGGAAGAGTCTCAACGTGCATTAGAGGAAGTCCATGAAGGTATTTGTGGATCACATTCCAACGGTTTAACACTAGCTCAAAAACTTATTAGGGCTGGGTACTATTGGTCTAAAATGGAGAAAGAGGCTATCAAGTTTGCTAAGAACTGTCAAAAGTGCCAAGTGCATGGTAACTTAATTCATGCATTAGGGAGAGATCTAATTCCCTTTACTACAAAATGGCCTTTTCACCAATGGGCATTTGATCTTATAGGATTCATACATCCTTATTCTTCTAATGGACATACCCATATCATTACAACTACGGATTATTTCACAAAATGGGTAGAAGCAGTCCCTTTGACTCAAGAAACCAGCAAGCAAATTTCCATGTTCATTCTGAACTACATCATATGTTGGTATGGTATTCCACATTCTATAGTCACAGATAATGGTGGTCAATTCAAGAACAAACACTTAGATGATTTATGTGCTAAATTCAAGATTACATAATATTGGTCATCTATGTACTATCCTCAAGGGAATGGACAAGCAGAGGCATCCAACAAGAATCTTTTGAAAATTCTACATTGAACAGTTAATAAAATAGGAAGAGACTGGCATCTCATGATCAATCCAGCTCTCTGAGCCTATAAAACAAGTATCAAAACACCCACTGGGTCTACACCATTCACTTTAGTTTATGGGTCTAAAGTGGTACTACCTATTGAGGTTGAAATCTCATCACTCAGAATCAGAATGCATGGTCAAGTAACTGATGATGACTATAGAGTGTCTAGGTTGCAAGAACTTGAACTACTAGATGAGTGCAGACAAGCAGCATATGATCATCTTAGAGTATATCAAAAGAGAATGTCTAGAGGTTACAACAAGAAAGTCAAACACAGAGAATTTCAAGTTGGTGATCTAGTCTTGAGAGAGAATCCTAAAAATCAATCACATAGAGAACGCAAGGGCAAGTTTGAACCCAACTAGTTGGGTCCCTTTGTTATCATTGCTACTTTTGGCTCTATATCCTATCAACTCTCAATGACTGAAGGAGAATAGCTCTGAGAACCAAACAACATTCTCCATCTGAAGAAATTCTATGCCTAAGGCATTTAGTATTAAAAAATGTCCTGAAAACATTATAAAATTTGGAAAAAGTCCTGAAAAAATGATCATCCTGGTGAAAACCTAGCAATAGGGGCCTTGATGATTCACAAAAAAATCAAAAACATCAAAAGTACAAAAAAATTAAAAAAATAAAAAATACAAAAAAAAAAAGTGCCTTAGTGAAAACCTGGAAACAGCAAAAATAGAATCTCTGCAAAGATGATGAAAACCCAGCAAATGGGTGCCACTTGTTTCAAAACACTCCATCTATTAGTGCAATCTTGGTCTTTCCCAACTTTCAGTCTTGCTTTAGTTTGTACATATTTCTTGGTTTGTTTTTGCATTCCTGTTTTCAATAAAGTCGGTCTGTACACCAATAAGCTCAAGCGTCTGTATCCTATCAAAGTTCAAACTTGGGGGCAATCAATGTCATATCCTATGGTCTCCAGTGTATCTTAGACGTGTCATATCTAGTTAGAGTCCTTTGAAGCTTCATCTGAGTCAGTCAATCTATCTCCTCTCCAGAAAGGATTTTGCATCTACAACAACGAAATCACACATCAACACAAACTGAAAACAATCTATGCTTCTTCATGCTTTTATCTCCTTGTATGCTAACTGATTCACGTTGAGATTTTTGCATATTGTGTCTTTTCAAGCTCTTTGATGATGTCCTTTACAGGATTTAGAGTGTGATGACTAGGGGCATAATCTTTTCTTTGTCTTCTACTTGTATGTGAAAATCTAACAACTTTGGAAATTCTGGATTGAAATGGTGTCTATCTGTAAGAGCCTCTATCTCATATTGGATGGCCATGCAGACCTCAACCATTGATACCCAGAAAATTCAGGGATGTTTGATCTAACTATTGTCATTTTGGGTGAGTTCTTTCTTCTACTATGAAACATGATCTTACCTAAGGATGTGAACGATAAAGGGTCACTATAGGTAATTCACACTAGATTTTGAATGATCTCTTGATTGTTTGATGTGTTTGTACCACAAGGCATATTCTGGTCATCACAATGTCTATGTTTTGATGCTTATACAAATTGCTATATCAAAATGGACATGATATTCAAGTCATCCTAGCGTTTGTGCCTTGGTGCTTATATCTACTCTGACATTCTGAAAATGAAATCAATATTCATATGTCCATGGTTCTCTAACCAGTGGGTGTTGTATTGATTCTTGTGCATACAAATCAATATTCATATGTCTATGGTTTCATAACTGGTGGACATTGTATTGATTTATCCAATACCAAAAAAGTTCAATGATGAGAACGAATCAACGCATGATCAATGACTAGGTCCTAGGTCTTAGGTTTGCATTTCATTCTGCATGTCACTTTGCTCTTTGCATGGTTGCATAATCTCACAAATTGTTGAATATACTTAACATGCTTAAACAATTCTTCTAACCTAAACTTAAACTTGACATGAAGAGCTGAATCTGACACGAAGGTTTCCTCACAGATCACCAAGCAAGCACCCCTAGCTAATTTCGACGTTTTGAACCCATTTTCAGGATCAAAATGGAAATTTGAGTTCGTTTACTATGTCAAAATCATGATTTCAAATTTTCGGACCCAAGACAACCGATTGCTTGCATATTTGACCTTTAATCATCACAGAAATCCAAAATTCAACTTAACTGATTATCTTACATCAAACTATCAAAATTTCAAATTGGTCACCCATGGTCAACTCATGGTCAAACCTAGTCAAACTTGGTCTCCAAGACCTCCAAACGATGCAAAACATGTTCTCAGACATGTATAACCACTTCTCAAATCAATTAACATGCTTCTAAACCATTCAACATTGACTTTTCTTGTCAGATTTCAATTTTCATCCCGAAGGGGGCATGGTATTGCACATTAATCAAATATGTAAATCAAATCTTTCCTCAATAATCAAGACAACAACCATGTCTAGTTGATGATTCATCTAAAGACCTCATCACTTGGGGCACATTACTTGAGGCATATCAGATTCATTGAGATCCATATCAATATGGTATCCTAATCTATCTTGTAAATTGTATCAACTTTTCGTAACCATCGGTTCATTAGCGTTATTTCCTTGGTTCTTCGTAACTGAAGGATTCAAATGTGATACCAATACAATTCCTCTAGACATTCAGGTCAGGAATCAGGTCACTCACTTCTTCATAATCATAAGGTTCAAAATCATGCGTTTTGATACTTTTTCATAATCATCGATTCATTCTTGCTATAATTAATATTATCTTTGATCAATCAGGACCTAACATCTTCAAATATTTCAATCGGTTTCTGTCTCGAAATCGATTCATCTTTCAAATCAGTTCCATACATTAAACATAGACCAATCTTTGAACCACTACGCTTTGCACAGTAATTCAAAGAGGGGCAAAATGTAATACCCCAAAAATGGGCTATAAGTGCATTAACCTCCTACATCAACAATTCGATCGAAATCAATACAAAAGTCCTAACCAAAGGCACATCTGTACATTATCGAATCCTAATTGATTATCCTAAATTCTGCATCGGGGAATATTCCTAGCAATATTCCTATTTATCCTAATTATCTTTGATTTAATGATTATTTGGTGATAAATGTCACTATTTATCCTAAAGTTTGATTAATTGAATATTTTGAATATTTAATTAATCAGATTTAATACTGCCACTTAATTATTTAATTAAATTTAATTAGATTTATTCCTAAATTGTATTATTTAATTTTTACATTAAATAAAAAATCTTATGACTAATTGATTAAATTCTTATTTAATTAATTAATGTCAGTTGTCAATTTTTAATAATATAGTTTTTGAATAAAAGTTTGATTTAATAATTGATTAACCCATAAATCAATTGTTTTAATTCAAAAATTGGTTAAGTTGAGAATAAATCACTTTATTTTTAAATTAATTTATAATTAAATCATGCACAATCAGAAAAGAAGGCAACTAGAAATTAACAACCAATTTTAAATTTAAACTCAACATCTGATGATGAGTTGAAATTTGATCTAAACTCTATTTTGAGTTAAACACTGCTTTTGCATGATTTTTGTGAGTTAATTATCTCTGATTTCTTGATAACTCAAAAATCAACCTGAGTTTATCAAGAGTGATTTATGGCTTTTCTCAATGCATCCTCAAGCCCTGGATTTCTATAAAATCAAGGCTCAGCTCTTCACAATTATCAACATTTGAATTTACACAATTACTTTGGCAAATTTGTGATTGAAGGATTAAGCACCTGCGACAGGTGATTTGTGAGATCTTTCATTATTGGTCATAGCTTTACATAGTTTTCATATCATAGTATTCATTCATATCATTGTTAGATTAAATCTGCATATCATTCGATTCATTCTAGATTAGCTTCATTCAAGTTTTTCATTCTAATTGCATACAAAATTGAAAAATATAGATTAATTTGCATTCAAACAGTTTTTCATTCTTTTGCATTCAAATCCTTCTTTTAGGTGTTGCATTGTCACTAATCTCAATTTCAATATGAGAACATCATACTTGCACCTACTAGAAGGTAGTAAATTGCCTAGTTAGCTTAGTTTCAATTATTTGCAAATTTTGATTTTGCTAACCTCTAATATTTTACTAAAGTGTTGTGTCTACAGTTAGGTACAATTTTCACACACATAGCATTAACCACAATAGAAGATTCACCTTCAATATCAATCTCATTTAGATTTTGTTCTCTACATTTTTAACCCCTTCAAGCATTGCTCAGAACTCAACATCATTATTGGTATTTCCTAACATTTTAATTGAGCTTGTCCACATGAGATTTTTTATACTATTCCTAATAATGTACCCAGCTTATGGTGCACCTGGGTTGCCCCTAGATGTGCCATCAAAGTTCAATTTGAGCCTTCTAGCTAGAGGTAGTGTCTATTTGATATTTTTGTGTTGATCTTGGACTTGATAAAATTGCCTTTGGATGAGATAAGATGCCTCCACATATTTATCATTTGATCATCTCATGAAGAAAAGAACTTTCTCTTTTTGTTTATTACCTTTGTATTTTGGTGCTTTCTTATTCTAATTCTAATTTTATTAATGATTATTTAAATTTGTGTCTCTATTTATTTAAATCTTTTTGTAATTTTACCTTTCCATGATTGTCAAATGATCATCACTAGAGTAGATATCCATAGACTATCCCATAATGATCATCACTAAATGATTGACCAACTAGAAAAGATGCCTCTAATGGTATTAGAGAGTGGACCAAGTCATCTCAAGCTTCCTTTTTGTTTGCTCCAACAATGATGCAGTCAAGGTAGGTGGATCCAATGAAGGACAATCCAAACCTTGCAGCCAACAGAATTACACAGTGGATTACTCAACAATACAACACAAAGTAATTGTTTAACACTGATTTTCATTAACATTCCTGGCTGTAAGGCCTTCCAGGTTAGGGCCAATTATAATCAAAAAATAATTATGCGAGATCCACAACTAGATCCAATACAAACTCAACTAGTTCAGCTTTGAAGACAATCAGAAGCTTATGGAAACTCTAAGATAGATCTAAACTTGAGCTCACAAGCCTTCAAGCAATCTCCTTGTTCCCAAGTTTACAAATTGCTAGCTCTATACAAATGACTATCAGATTACAATCCGATTTGCAAGAACATCAAGAACTTTTCCACAATTTTGCTCTCAAGCTTCGCATCTGACTTCCAGATCTGCTAAGTTGTTTCTTCCCAAAATTCTCTGTCTAAACATCTACCCAAGCCCTCCTTAAATACTAATCATCAGCCACAAGTCATCTGGATGAAACCCTTAACTCCCCAAAACAAATAATTAAATGCCATACAAGTTGGCTTACAAATGTATACAAAGATTTAATTATGCATGTTGGCCCATAACAATGGCTACCAATAATAAATTCACCAAGTTGGCTCAACAAATCACACAAAACTCTAGTCAATAAACCAGAACTACCAAGTGATAGTAAATTAACCGAGCATGCAAGGCATCACCAAGCACCATAGGAATGATCAAGTAACATATTCACTGAGTGCCAAAGACTGCCAAGTTCCTTCAGTGACCGAGCTTCCTTCAATGACCGAGACCGTTGGTCAAGGCTACAACCGAGTAACACCGGCCAAAATACAAACACTACATGTAGTTTCATTGAGGTCACAGGATGCCCAACCTTAACCTTAGATGCCCCTGCATCAGACACCCGAGGTTCCAAAAGATGTTCATATGTGAGAAGAACATCTTCCACGATTTAGCACATAAATCTCAAACTGGTTCTTCACATACAAGTCTTCCACCTTTTCTACTTGCAAAGTCTTCCACTTTAGTTTCCTTTGTCTCTTCAAGTCTTTTCTTAACAATGTACAGGTTGGTTCTCCATACTAATCATTCATTTTCTCTGGATCCATAATCTCAACTCCACTACCAATACTCAGGCTTCTCCTACCGAGTGTTGTATCCATCAAAGGCATCAGTGAAAACTTCCTATCATTCTCCTCAATAGTAAACACATTTCTTACACAGTCATAAATAGCTATGCAATCATATTGCCAAGGTCTACCGAACAATATATCACAACTATTGATCTTCACAATGTCACAAAGCACAAGATCCTTGTATTGGCTAATCTGAACATCAATGAAACATTGTTCTCTAACTTCCAAAGCATGAACATCTTATAACCAGCCAAGCCTACAAGGACAAGGATGTTTCATTCTATTCAAACCAGGTTTCTGAACTAGGTCCTCAGCAACAAGGTTATCAATACTAACACTATCAACAATAACATCACAGAGTTTACCTTCAGTCTTGCATCGGGTCCTAAACAAGTTACTCCTCTTACAAGGTTCATCCTTTGTACTGAGCAATGTTCGCTGAAGCAGCAAGTTCTCTGATTCAGGTTCATTCTAAATGTTCTCATTCATCACAATAGTTCGTCGGTCAACCTTCTTTTGTGTACACTCAAAAGAACGGTGTCCTTCTTCTCCACAACTATAGCAAGTACCCTTGAAGATAACTCTACCTGTCTTTTTCTTAGGTTCCACAGGTTTCTGTTCATATTTTGCATTAGTTGATTTCTCCTTCACCGAGTGATCAATCTTCTCCTTCCCTCAGGATTTACTAGGATGTTTCCTCTTCAACTTATCTTCTGCCTTCAGAGCATACTGATAAGCATCCTCAATAGAATCAATCTTCAACATACCAAGCTCATCCTGAATATTGAATCTTAGACCATTCACATACTTAGCTACCTTTTCCTTACCAAGCTCTCGGTGTTTAGACCGAATAGTAAGTTTGTAGAACTCCTCAGTATAATCTTCAATAGACAAATCCTTGTGTTTTAGATTTTGCAACTTCTTAAACAAGTCAAGCTCATAGTCAGCTGGTATGAACTTAGCTTTCAACTTAGTCACCATCAATCTCCACCGATTGATTTTTGTTTCACCTTCATCTTCTCGATCTCGCTGTAGTTCCTTCCACCAAAGAGCAGCATGTCCTTTCAAATTTTTCTGTGCTAATCTCACCCAAAAAGGATCTTCAATTTCTTCCAGCTCAAAGAAATATTCAAGTTCACCAATCTAATCAATCAGATTATTAGGCTTCAAAGTACCAGAGAAATTAGAAACTTCCATTTGGTAATTACTAAACCAAGCAGTAGGTCTAGGTAACCGAGTAGTTTTGTCTTCACCAGATCTATTCCTTTGGTCATCACCACTAGATCCAACAGTTTCAAATTCTTCAGTAGCTTCTTCATAACCATCCTCAGTACCAACATTTTGATGTATACCAGAAACAGTTCTCATGATCTCGGTGACCATATCATTCTTCATCAATTCCATCTT
Organism: Chamaecyparis obtusa; assembly: GCA_027943335.1. Taxonomy (NCBI): domain Eukaryota; kingdom Viridiplantae; phylum Streptophyta; class Pinopsida; order Cupressales; family Cupressaceae; genus Chamaecyparis; species Chamaecyparis obtusa. The sequence continues at coordinate 584,655 of BSBK01004744.1, read as the reverse complement.
AGATCTGAAATCTGATTTCACCTTCTTTGTGATCTGGGACTCAATAGTATCACAAAGATCAAAAATAACTCGAGGGTCCATTCTTCTCAGAGGCATCCTTAAAGATATGCAAATAAACCCTCAGCAACAATCCCTCACTGACCACCTTGTGACAATTTCCAAGTTGTAACAAGTTAGATCTCAACCTACAATCTTGCAAATAACTAGGGCACAATTTCACAAGTTCATTGCTACAAATCTGCAATCCAGATTGCACACAATCTTTTTGCTAACAAGATCAACTTCACAAGATTAGCCTTGCTAGGTCAACCTTCTTCTTCAACAAGATCAACAAGATCAAACCTCACTCTGATACCACCTGATGCAGTCAAGGTAGGTGGATCCAATGAAGGATAGTCCAAACCTTGCAGCCAACAAAATTACATAGTGGATTACTCAACAATACAACACAAAGTAATTATTTAACATTGATTTTCATTAACATGCCTGACTGTAAGGCCTTCTGGGTTAGGTCCAATTACAATCAGAAAACAATTCTACAAGATCCAAACTAGATCCAATACAAACTCAACTAGTTTAGCTCTGAAGATAATCAGAAGCTGATGGAAACCCTAAGATAGATCTAAACTTGAGCTTGCAAGCCTCCAAGTAATCTCCTTGTTCCCAAGTTTACAAACCCCTAGCTCTGCTACAAATGACTATCAGATTACAATCTGATCTGCAAGAACATCAAGAACTTTTCCACAACTTTGGTCTCAAGCTTCGCATCTGACTTCCAAATCTGCTAAGTTGTTTCTTCCCAGAATTCTCTATCTAAACATCTACCCAAGCCCTCCTTAAATACTAATCATCATCCACAAGTCAGCAAGATGAAACCCTTAACTCCCCAGAAAAGATAATAAAATGCCATACAAGTCAGCTTACAAATGTATACAAACATTTAATTCTACATGTCAGCCCATAACAATGGCTACCAACAATAAATTCACCAATTTGATTCAACAAATCACACAAAACTCCAGTCGGTAAACTAGAACTACTAAGCAATAGTAAATTAACCGAGCATGCCAGGTATCGCCAAGCACTAGTGTCAACCGAATATCATAGGCATGACTGAGTAACACATTCACCGAGCACTAGAGACTACCAAGTTCCTTCAGTGACCGAGCTTCCTTCAATGTCTGAGACCATCAGTCAAGGCTGCAACCGAGTAACACCAGCCAAAATACAAACACTCCATGTAGTTTAACCGAGGACACAGAATGCCCTGCCTTAACCTTGGATGCCCCTGCATCAAACAAGCTTGATCGAATTTAAATCAGACCAAAAGATGGTCTATTGTCTCCTTTTGGTTCTTACACAAGGTACATCTAAAGGGACCTGAGAACCCCATTTTCATCAATCTATCCCCAATAAGAATTCTTCTATGTAATGTTGTCCAAGAAAATGCACCTACCTTAGGGATGACATTTTGATCCTATCATAATGAAATTTTCCATGAACATTACTCTTCTTCCTTAGTAGCCATTGTATAACTAAGCTTGGTTGTGTAATCCCTTTTTTTCACCATGCACCAAATAATTTTGTAATCATTGTTTGATAGAAGAATACATCTCTCTCTCCATTCATTCTCTTGCAATTGTCATTTGTTGGATGGAAAAGGGTTTCTAATTGAAAGAACAAACTCCATCTACCCAATAAATACAACCAAGTAGTAATTATTCAATCCAAATGAATCTAACAACTAATAATAGATTAATTCATTCCAAAATATTCCATTTCCTATAGCTAATTTACCTTGAAAAACAACCCCAAGTTATTTTGAAAGGACCTTCAACCTAGAAAGAGGAAAATTAAAAACAATATTACATGGATACACAATGGTTTAGTTATTCAAGACAACTCTACGAGTAGAATGTTGAGGTTGTCCCTCCTCCGACCAACACTACGACAAGGATTTTCACTTTGCAAGATGTAGAAATAGGTATTAAGAAGTTGGGGATTGGAAAAAATAAGGATTTGGTTGATCTTCAAGAAGAGTATCTAAAGTTGGGGTGAAATGTATCACACCTCACATAATAAAAATATTCTACAAAATCATTCAGTAAGGGTTCCATAAGGAGCGAAGAACTAGTCTAGCGATACCACTTTTTAAGAGTGCTGACATCAATAATCCTTCCAACTATGATATAATATAGAATCAACACATGGGCAGAAGAAAAAGATAAGTTAGAAAAAGGACAAGTTGGTTTTAGGCCCAAATACTCTACACTTGACCATGAAATCACTTTGAGGCATTGAATCAAAAAAATTTGGGAGAAAGGGGAATAAGCCTTTTGTTATTTTGTTGGTTTCAAAAAGGCATTTAACATGGTTCTTAGAACTAAATTGTCATGTCCCCATTTTAGCAGCATTCAGGAGGATGTTTTGGTCAGTTCATCATTGCGATCCTCGTGAGCTAACAGTTGGATTTGAGATTCTCTGTGATAGAATTTCTATTTATAGTAAGTCTATTTTGGGGTGGTTTCTATTTTTGGCAATGCAGTGGAGGCTCAGGGAGTTGAGTGTCACGAGCATTTAATTAAGTTATTTGCATATGGATTTATTAATTAAGCTTAAGCTTAATTAATAACTTATGAGTTTTATTGTTCTAATTGAATGGTGTAAGCTTGAAGCTTTTTAAGTGAAAGGTGTGAGCTTGAAGCTTTAGAGCATGTGGTGTATTAAAGAAGCCACATTTTTTAATGCTTAATATATAAAGCCTTGAAGGATTTCAAAATGATCCTATTATGCATTTTATGATTAAAAAATTGAAATTTGGAAGAAGGAAGCAATAAGGGTTTGGAGAAGTTGAAGAATTGCAAAATTCTTCGTGAGCTTATACACTTTGAATCAGATTGCAATGCCAATGAATTGTGTAAATTTTCTAATCATTATATGTTAATTCTAGAATCTGTACAACCATAGTAAGGAAGTTGTGTTTTAATAAAGAGGTGTGTGAGATTAATTTTGAAGCTACAAATTATCTTTGAAGGTTGTTGTTCTATCATTGGACTCTGACATTGCTATGCAAGGAACTTCTGATGCAAAGGAGTTCATGAATAATTGTTGGCGTTAATACTAAAGAGGCTCTGATTGATGTTATCCAGTAGTCACATTTTTTCCATGGTGCATGTGGTTAGTAAATTACACTTGACAACAAGTTATATTTGTCTAAAATTTAGAGAAGTAAGCATTGTGAGAAATTGCAACTAAAATCTGAGATTTGAATTATTGCATTTCAATTTAGTTTAAGCATATGATATCAGTTATATTTATTTGAAAATTCAAAAAATTTATAATATATGTTCAAAACAAAAACAATTGCAAAACAAATATACAAAAAAAAATAAGTCTCTAGCATAGAGTCAGCAAGGCTCCTTACAGTGGTATCAAAGAATTAGTCTTTCTAGCTTGTAGGTAATTTGGGTCCAGTTATGTCAGAGAGATTCATTACAGGGATGCATTATACCCGTATGGGTAAAGCTTCACCACCACTAGAAGATGATGAACAAGGACCATAGTTTAGTCATATGGGTGACAAGAATGTTGAAAATATAAGTAATGATGTGGATAGAGAGGCTAGCGATGCATTAAGGAATTTGGCAAAAGGCCAACATCATGTTGCAAATGTTTTGAAACAAATATCTGACACTCTACACTATATTACATTGCCTGGTGACTGTACTAGAGATAGAGGTATGAGGAGTGCTTCAGTCAATTCACACAGGTCTAGAACTAAGGATAGATAGGATTATAGAGCTAATCCTATAGGCACTCATGATAGGCCTGATTTAGATGTGGCTAGTGTTGAGTTAGAGCCAACACTATTTGTAGATAATATTGTTTCTCACTACATAGAATGGGATACTTTACCTGAAGCAATTAAAAGAAACTTAAACTTTGATAGGTTATTGATGGAGAAGAGAGAGCATTCTAGAGGTAGGCTTGGACCTGGCATGAGGTAGAGGCCCATACAAAATGAATTTAAAAAAGCAACCAAAAAATTGATTTTGACTCGCTTTGATGGAAGTGGGAAGATGACAGCTAGATCTTGGGTTCACAAGATGGATACATACTTATCATTACATCCTATGTTTGAGGAGGACACTATTCAATTTTTTGTGTTGCACTTAGATGGCATAGCCCATGACTAGTGGTACCATGGGTTGATTTCGTTGCACCATAATTAGATTGTCTCTTACTAGGAGTTTGTAGATATATTGGTTGAGAGGTTTGACAGGAAGGACCCAGAGTCCTATTTCCATGAGTTGGAACAACTCAAGAAGATTGGTAATTTGGAGGCCTTCATTAGTGAGTTCTAGAGAGTTTCTATGATGGTGTATGATATTTTAGAGAGGAGGCATGTGATTATGTATGTAGAGGAATTAGTTGAGCCTCTCAAGGGATGGACTAAGTCTTTTGATCCTCCATCTTTGCAGGCAGCCATGAAGAAAGCAAGAGACTTAGAGATTTCAACTCCATGCGTACTAGATTTCCTCCTAAACTATCTAGCTCTTCTTATGACAACAAGGTTGCTCCAAAAAGAATAGATGGATCAAATTATAAGAAACCTATGATAGGGCCCTTGGATCAAGAAACACTTAATGATTTGAGGAGAAAAATATTATGTTTTTACTGCATGGGTCCATATGATGAAAAAAATGAATGTCCTTTGAATCCTAAGGGAATAAATAGGCTTATGGAGTGGTACTATGAGGATAAACATAATTCTAATTTTGCAGGACAAAAAATTGGTAATGAGGAAGAGAGCTATGAAGAAATAACTAATGAAGAAAAGGTTGATGAGGACCCTGTTAGTGAACAGATTTTTCCTTGTTATAAATTCTAAAAAACTTGACTCTATTACCCCTTTTTCAAGAACAAATAATTCACAACTGTTGAGTAAGTGTACAATGATCACTTCCCTCTGAATTAAGTGAGGTACAACTCCCTCTCATAGATGTACAAGGAATCTATGCTAAGCTAAATATATGTGCACTTTTAAACCGTAAGTACTTAAGGTTCACTCACTATACTCTTAGGTATAGAGGTAATTGAGAGAAAACATACAAATTTAAAGTAAGTTCAGAAAATCACAGTTCTCTAAACTAAATAGATTTTACTTTTCACTAAAGAACATAAACTAACATGAGAAATCTTGCAACTTCTGATCAATATAGATAATGCAAAGTAATAGATATATCATTCACCAAGAAATCAATATACGTCTAAGATATAAAATGATGTGATGTATAAAATATGTGTAGAGATGTGTGATTATCAAAATGTAAGGTATACTTCTTAACCCAAATTCCCAAGGGAAAGATCCAAATGGATCAACCAAAAGAAAATGGTTAATGCACAAATGAATCAATCTATGGAGAATATGAATAAAGGAGAAAACCTTATATTTCATTGTAGAAAGTGTGTATTAGAATCTTGATTGAATTAAAGACAAATACTAACACAAAATAGGGTAAATATGGAAAACACTATTTTCTGATGTCTGTGTTTAGTTTCAAGGAATTTTGCAACTAGATCTGGCCTGGAAATGTAGAAGCAACGAAAACCCATAAACCTTTTATCTTTTTGAGCAAGGTCAACCTTGACCCAAGACAGGGGTAAGATCTTATCCTGGGGTGCAATCTTACCCCAAAAAGTTGACCTTGGCCTGCAATGCTCTAACGAAAATTCTGTTTGTGGGTCTTGATAGTTCATCGAAAAGGGCACTTAGATCTGCACTGATATTCGCTATCCCGCACCTGCACCTGCAAGAAAAAGGGTTTTGTTTGGTGGATGAGGGGTTTGCCTTGGTCCAACCCCAGTTTGGAATCAACCTTGAAATGTAATTGAAATTGCAATATATAAACAAATTAAATGGAACTATTCACCTTGCTTATGTTGAAATCCTTGTAGAGGATTTGAATCCTTGAATCCACAAGTATGGCTGCTCCAAATGAATGTAGAATTATATGTAGGATGTCTCAAATCAATTTCATTAGATCTTCAACACCAATCTTGAATGGATCTTGGAATAGGAAGAAGCTTGAATGGATGTGGATGGAGAAATCTTCAACAAGAGGGCTCCAAAGAGATTGAATCCTTCAATGACTATCAATGGATCTCCTTGATGAATTGGATCATGAATGCTTGATCATGAAAAGTGGATGTGAAAATGAAAGAGGAAGGCTTCCTTTTATACTAGTCTAGGGCACAAACTTCTAGAGAGGCTGATATAGGAGAATTAAATTCCCATTTAAACCTTAACCCCTAGAAATGGGCCTAGATTAAATACAATTTAAGAGTTTACCATTCTGAAATCGGAAATAGCCAACCCGAAAGTGGGAAATAAAACTTTCTGAAGCCCGACATCCTGAAACCTCCAAAATCTAAATTTTGGACCTAGGGTCAGGGTCAAGGTTGACTCTAACCTAGGTCAGGGTCAAGGTCATCCGTGACCTAGGTTAGGGTCGAGGTCAACCTTGACCCTAAGGTCAAAGATCTCATATCCTCAAGATAAGGTGCCAAAAAAAGGCTAGAAACAAGTGGAGAGAGAAGCAAAATAGGGAGAAAAAGCCAGATCCAAACAAAGACCCACTCAAGGCACTTGACATGACCCTAGACCACTTACTCAGAGGGCTAAACTAGTCCTAAATGGAAGTTCTTCCATTTTCTGATTATACAATACCATGAGTTCAAATTCAAAGATCTGAACCAGAACTGTGCATTGATTTATACTGTAGTTGTTCAAAGCCACATAGATTTTCAACTTCAAAGTTTGCAGTTTCTTTTCATTTCACAAAAACTAAAGCCAAAAAACCAACTATTGTCTACCAATACTAATGTCTAGATTATGCTTAAAAGTCCTTTCCCATTTTTATGCTCCAACATATATAGTCTTAAACAAACTGGGAAGGTCTCCCTAAAAACTTGACCTTCCAGTTGACAAAGAAATAGTTAAAACAATAAAAAAAATGAAATAGTAGTTCATAGACACATGTATCCCTAGGAGAAACTAACAAATAAAACTATCAAGGAAAAGATAATTAACTAAAAGTTGCTCCATTTCTTTCGCATGTTCATCATCCAATGTGGCCTCCTTCATGAGCTTCTAGCTTCTGAATACACCTACAAACTCCTATATTGGATGAGAATGAAGGTTCTTTAGGCCAAGAAGTTTTGCACACCAGGCATCTTTCTACCACTTAATTTCTTTGATCCCATCTGCATGCTTCAATAATTGATCAACGCACAAACATAGCATTGCTTCCACGCTTGCCACTTTGGTGAAGTCTTGGGTCATTGGGTTTTCCTCCCCTTTGATGGAAACCATGGCAATTTCAAAAGATTTTATGAGTGCTTTTGTATCCTAATTCCCTTCTTTGAATTGCAATATGCCTATAGGGTTAACTATCCTCATATCCTTCAACATACTGGTGTGCATTTCTTTAATTTCTTTCTCTATGGTATGTGTTCCAAGAATATCATATTTGAATAAAGAGCCCTTCCAGCCTATGTTTTTCTTGAGCATATACAACATGCATTCATCTATTGTCTCCAATGTATTTTCTACCAGGAACTTTGTCACGCCAAATTTCTCCACCTCTACAATCTAGGATACCACAACCATGCATTTATCTTCATCAACCTTCCAACTAGGTGTTTGAGTCTGGATTTTTGCCAGAAATGCCTCTCCATCTCCATCTCCATAAGTAACACTAAATTATTGGATGAACTTATTACCTTCTTTTATCATACCATCGACCCAGTCATCTATAACTATAGCCAAAGCCTTGCCTCGTTGAATCTGACTTAACAGTTTCTTATTGTCGGGTGAGTTTAGGTCAAATGATTGGGGTGCTTGAACCAAGGATAAGGGTCTAAAATTGTTGAATGACTCAATGTACTCCACCATGGTGGTGATAATCTATTTCAGTTCTTTCTTATCCTAGCTATCTTTCTGAGATTGAGTTAGCATGTGATGGGTTGAATACTCAAAAATATGATATTTTGTGTCCCTGTTCAGAACACCTAACTCTATTTTAGTTATTTTTAAGTTCTTTGCATGTAACTCTTGAGTACCTTCTTTTTGTTTATCCATTGCAATCTCAGCTGTCACCTTCCCTCTTTTAGGATCAGTCACAAGTCTGGCATTATTTTTTACCCTTTTTGGCTTTGGATTTCTTGCTACATAATTACTAACCATATCTTTAACAGGAATAGAAATAGGCTTGATACTATGCTTCTTATTCACAGAATTAGTTAACCAAGGGGGAATTTAACCAGAGGCTACTTTGTTACTAATAGGCTTGGTAGGGGTTACCTGATCATCTTGCATTGTGTCATCACTATCCAATATTCTCTAATCCTTTAATTTATTATTATGCAGTCAAGGATGGTGGATCCAATGAAGGACAGTCCAAACCTTGTAGCCAAAAGAATTACACAACAGAATACTCAACAAAATAGACAACACACAAATGTTTCAATCAATTTGCATTAACATGCCCGGCTGTAAGGCCTTTCGGGTTAGGGCCAAATAAAAAATGACACGATTCTGCAAGATCCATAATCAGATCCAATACAATCTTAGCTAGTTCAGCTCTGAAGACAATCAAAAGATGATGGAAACCCTAAGGAAGATCTAAACTTGAGCTCGCAAGCCTCCAAGAAATCTTCTTGTCTCCAAGTATGCAAACCACTAGCTCTGCTATAGAGGACTATCAGTTTACAATCTGATCTGCAAGAACATCAAGAACTTTTCCACAACTTTGCCAACTCCAGCTTTAAGAACCTCAGATCTGACTCACTAAGTTTTCCAAATCATGAACCTTTCTTCACTCTCGTTCTACTCCAAAACATCTACCCAAGCCCTCCTTAAATACTAATCATCAGCCACAAGTCAGTTGGATGAAACCCTTAACTCCCCAAAACAAATAATTAAATGCCATACAAGTCAGCTTACAAATGTATACAAACATTTAATTTTGCATTTCAGCCCAAGACAATGGCTACCAACAATTAATCCACCAAGTTGTCTCACAAATCACATAGAACTCTAGTCGGTAAGTCTAAACTACCGAGCAATAGTAAAATTACCAAGCACACTAGGTATCATCGAGCACCAATATCAACTGAGCATCGCAGTCATGATCGAGAAACCATTTCACCGACCACCAGAGACTATCAAGTTCCTTCAGTGACCAAGCTTCCTTTAATGATCAAGACCATCGGTCAAGGCTGCAACCGAGTAAAAACCAACCAAAACACAAACACTCCATGCAATTTACCAAGGACACATAATGCCCATGCCTTAACCTTGGATGCCCCTGCATTAGACACTCTAGGTTCCAAAAGATGTTCATATGTGAGAAGAACATCTTTCAGGATTCAACACATAAATCCCGAACTGGTTCTTCACATACAAGTCCTCCACCTTTTCTGCTTGCAAAACCTTCCACTTCAGCTTCCTCTATCTCTTCAAGTCTTTTCTAGACAATGTATAGGTCGGTTCTTCATACTGATCATTCATTTTCTTTGGATCTACAATCTCAACTCGGTTACCAATACTCAGGCTTCTCCTATCGAGCGTTGCATCCATCAAAGGCATCAGTGAAAACTTCCTGTCATTCTTCTCAATAGTAAACACATTTCTGACACAGTCATAAATAGCTCTACAATCATATTGCCAAGGTCTACCGAGCAATATATCAAAACTATTCATCTTCACAATGTCACAAAGCACAAGATCCTTGTATTGGCCAATCTGAACATCAATGAAGCATTGTTCTCTAACTTCCAAAGCATGAACATCTTGCAACCAGCCAAGCCTATAAGGACAAGGATGTTTCATTCTACTCAAACCAAGTTTTTGAACCAGGTCCTCAGCAACAAGGTTATCAGTGCTACCACTATCAACAATAACATCACAGAGTTTACCTTCAGTCTTGCATCGGGTCCTAAACAAGTTACTCCTCTGACAAGGTTCATCCTTTGTACCGAGCAATGTTCACCAAAGCAGCAAGTTCTCTGATTCAAGTTCATTTTGAATGTTCTCATTCATCACAGTAGTTTTTCGGTCAACCTTCTTCTATGTACATTCAAAAGAACGGTGTCCTTCCTCTCCACAGTTATAGAAAGTACCCTTAAAGATAACTCTACCTGTCTTCTTCTTAGGTTCCATAGGTTTTTGTTCATCTTTTGCATTAGTTGGTTTATCCTTCACCAAGTGATCAATCTTTTCTTTCCCTCGGGAGTTACTAGGTTGTTTCCTCTTCAACTTATCTTCTGCCTTCAGAGCATACTGATAAGCATCTTCAACATAATCAATCTTTAGCATACCAAGCTCATCCTGAATATTGAATCTCAAACCATTCACATACCGAGCTACCTTTTCCTTACCAAGCTCTTGGTGTCCAGACCAAATAGTAAGTTTGTAAAACTCCTCGGTATAATCTTCAACAAACAATTCCTTCTACTTCAGATTCTGCAACTTCTTAAACAAGTCAAGCTCATAGTCAGCCGGTATGAACTTAGCTTTCAACTTAGTCACCATTAATCTCCACTGATTGATCTTTGTTTCACCTTCATCTTCTCAGTCTCTCTGTAGTTCCTTCCACCAAAGAGCAGCATGTCCTTTAAAATTTGTTTGTGCCAATCTCACCTGAAGAGGATCTTCAATTTCTTCCAGCTCAAAGAAATCTTCAAGTTCACCAATCCAGTCAATCAGGTTGTTAGGTTTCAAAGTACCAGAGAAAGTAGAAACTTCCATTCAATAATTACTAAATCAAGCAACAGATCTAGGCAACCAAGCAATTTTGTCTTCATCAGATATGTTCCTCCGGTCATCACCACTAGATCCAGCAGTTTCAAATTCTTCAGCAGCTTCTTCATAGCCATCCTCAGTACCAACATTCCAAGGTATACCAACAACAGTTCTCATGATCTCGGTGACCATATCATTTTTCATCAATTCCATCTCAGATCTAAAATCTGATTTCACCTTCTCTGTGATATGAGATTCAATAGTATCACAAAGATCTGAAATAACTCTAGGGTCTAATCTTCTCGAAGGCATCCTTAAAGATAAGAGAAACCCTCTGCAACAAACCCTCACCGACCACCTTGTGACAATTTCCAAGTTGCAACAAGTCAGATCTCAACCTACAATCTTGTAAACAACTAGGGCACAATTTCACAAGATTAGTGCTTCAGATCTACAATTCAGATTGCACACAATCTCTACTCTAACTTCGCAAGATCAGCCTTGCTAGGTCAAACTTTTGCTTCAATGAGATCAAACTTTAGCTCCACCAAGAACAAAAATTCACTCTGATACCACCTTATGTATTCAAGGATGGTGGATCCAATGAAGGACAGTCCAAACCTTGTTGCCAAAAGAATTACACAGCAGAATACTCAACAAAATAGACAACACACAAATGTTTCAATCAATTTTCATTAACATGCCTGATTGTAAGGCCTTCCAGGTTAGGGCCAAATACAAAATGAAATGATTCTACAAGATCCATAATCATATCCAATACAATCTCAACTAGTTCAGCTCTGAAGACAATCAGAAGCTGATGGAAACCCTAAGGCAGATCTAAACTTGATCTCGCAAGCCTCCAAGCAATCTCCTTATGTCCAAGTATGCAAACCACTAGCTTTGCTACAAAGGACTATCATATTACAATCTGATTTGCAAGAACATCAAGAACCTTAGATTTGACTCACTAAGTTTTCCAAGTCATGAACCTTTCTTCTCTCTCGTTCTACTCCAAAACATCTACCCAAGCCCTCCTTAAATACTAATCATCAGCCACAAGTTGGTTGGATGAAACCCTTAACTCCCCAAAACAAATAATTAAATTCCATACAAGTCAGCTTACAAATGTATACAAACATTTAATTCTGCATGTCGGCCCAAGATAATGGCTACCAACAATTAATCCACCAAGTTGGCTCACAAATCACACAAAACTCTAGTTGGTAAGTCTGAACTACCGAGCAACAGTAAAATTACTGAGCACGCTAGGTATTGTCGAGCACCAATATCGACTGAGCACCATAGGCATGACCGAGCAACCATTTCACCGAGCGGTAGAGACTACCGAGTTCCTTCAGTGACTGAGCTTCCTTTAATGACCGAGACTGTCGGTCAAGGCTACAACCGAGTAAAAACTGGCCAAAACACAAACACTCCATGTAGTTTACTAAGGACATAGAATGCCCCTACCTTAACCTTGGATGCCCTTGCATCATATTATCAGGTGCTAAAAAGGTAGCTTCATCATCCTTATCAAGATCCCTGAAATTTGAATCTTGGGTAGCCATTTGGTTGCATGTATGGGACCTCATTCTTGATCTTGTTCTAGGTAAGATAGTGTGATTTGCAAGTACTTCAAGAGTGAGTTCAACTGAGACTATTTTCTTCTTGGGTGAGAGAGCTTTACCTGCATCATCAATCAAAATAGATGTGTTAGAGGTACTAGGAGAAGGATGCACTGAATTTATATTAGCTTTGTTCATCTGAACTACCTTCATTCTTTCTTTCTTCTTCTCCTTCAACCAACTATCTATATAACTCAGGATAGATCTTTCCCTTAAGTTAATGTTGTCTTCCTCTTCTCTATTCCAGTCAATCTCAGGTAGCACTGCTCGTCTTGGCCCTGGTAATCAAGTTCAACAACATCTGAACCCTCTTCGGTTATCCCTTATGTGTTAAGTCTCAATTGTAGAGTGACTATTTGAGGTATCAATAGCATAGTATGATACCTTTTATCTATCTCTCTCTCATCCTGACAATCTTCCCAGATATCCTCAATATGGGGTATTAATGTCATTTTATTCTCCAGCTCCAAGGTCTGCATTGCAAAACCCTTATTATCAAAACCATTTCTTTCATTATAGAATCTGAAGTTGAAATTTTTTAGGTCACAACCAATGACAGAGGCATCTATCATTCTTTTATAGGTTAGAGGATCAAGCCATATAGGGAAAACTGAGTCCCATTTCTCTTCGGGAAGAGCATTTTTAGCTATAGTGAATAATTCCCTACACACCTCCGCCAACACAAAGTAGTTAAAAGTATACCTAGGCAATTTTAGGGGTTCTTCTTCAAATCCACCAACCCTTAGATATGTGAACTTGGGAAAATGAATGTAGAAACTACCATAAGTTTGAACTAGGATTTGTGCCTTAGGTGATAGCCTTTGCTTAGGGAAACCAGCTAACTCATAACACAATTTCCCCAAGAATACGTCATGAACTCTTCTGTAATTCGCAAGAACCTTGTTCCGTTGTAAAAGAGGACAATATTCATAGATGTTGATCTCTTCGCTCCAAGGTTCATGTGGAATTTCTATGAGGTCATGGATACACGCTAGACAATACACTAGATAGGAAGACATATAGAAATCTTTCTTGATCATCTGTGACAATTTAAGTTGCTCCCTCATAGAACTAGCAATCAACTCTACCTAGTTTATATGTTGTTTCCCATCCAGAATTATTTTTATATAATGATACATCCATTATTCAAATAGAAGGGCTTGGGATGAACCTTTTACCCTATGCAACAAAACCATTAGGTCATGAACATGAGGTTTCATATGATCTTTGGTTAGAGTTTTAGTTAACTGGGAACCACCCTTGTATAAAATTTTTGTCCATTTCCTAGATATCACGCTACGATTTTTATCTATTTGCTCATTGAATTGAACTGAAGACTATGTAGGGATAAAGCTGGAGAAAGCTTCATTAGGTAATTTAAATAGTGATATTATAGTTTCCCTGGTAATAGGTATTAATCCTTGACCATCATTTTTCATTATGCACTTAGACTTAACATCATAGCGATTTATACATTGTTGTATCAACTTAGGGCTCGCTATGACCAAGGGAAATGCAACAGATTCCAAGAGCCCGCTTGATAGAATTTCTAGAGAAAACTCATCCCCTATCTGGTCAGAAAATATGTTGACTATTCCTTTTACCTCTACCCCCATCAAATTAGTATAAAAAATTATAGGACTTCTACACCCCACACTTGACATATTCCCAAAGAAATGCAAAGTGGATCTCATACTTCTTTTCCAAACATAAAACAACACCCAGAGCTTCAAATTGCATAAATTTTAGAAGCATGAACAAATAAACATCTTTCAGTGTTTACCTTTGGCTCACTGACATAGTGACCACTCCTACTTCTTCCTTGAATGACTCCTTGTAACTTACTTTCTTTTAAAGGAAATGAAATCAACTCAAAATCATTATAAGGCACTCACAAATCTTGTAGAAGTACGAGGCATATTTATGCATTGATTTGAGAATTATATTACTTGATACATTTCGTAGGCATGAGCAATAAATAACTGTATGAATCATAATCAATTTCACCTTGCCATAATTACTTCACCTGTGTCAGCCGCCACTTCTATATACATCATGTTGCCAACTAAGATTTTCTTCGTATTTCTTGGACTTCCAACGCACACCATATCATCATTGAGGTGTTTTCCTTTAATTCCCATCACATCATATATCACATCCCGTCATCATCTTACTTATCAAACTTGGTGAACTATTTTGAATCAGGGTACAAAGGGGTTCAAAGTGGTACATGGTTGCTTCATGATCTACACATGGGTCCCACCTACAATTACATCGTTAGTTGATTTCATTTGTTGAACCTCTTTGAGCTACTTTGAACCGAGGTACAAAGGGGTTCAAAGTGGTACATGACAGACTCAAAACTTTGGAAACTTGGACCAACTAAGAATGACACATAAAGTAGGATCGACATAACATGATAAAGATGATTAACATAAAAGATGGAACAAGAGATACCAAGTGAAACCAACCGACCTCCAAAGAAGTGTAAACATTAACATCAGAATACAATGAAGCCAAGAATAATTATAGGGTCATTCCCACTGGACAAGGTGAATCGAGTATGAACACTAACAGATCCTAACCTTAAGGTAGTATATCTCTCTAGTATGAAGAAAGAGGTATCTTTCAAGTTGAGAGGCCTCTTGGTAGGGTGGTGTGTTATTGTTTTGTTAGATACAAGTGCTACCCATAATTTCATTGATTCAAAATTGGTTTCTAGGAGAGGCATTCAGACAAAAGGCTTTGAAGGCATAAAAGTCAAGGTGACTGATAGTTACACACTTAAGTGTGACAAGATGATTCTAGACCATCTCATGCGATTGAATAATTATGACTTTAAGTTTGATTTTTATGTTGTTGACATTGGAGGTACATAATTGCTTTTGGGCATGAGTTGGTTGCATTCCATTGAGGCATTCTACCTCAAGCTTAAGGACATGGAAATGAGGTTTGAGGTAAATGGTAAAAAACATGTTCTTAAGGCTATCAAAGAGGAAAATATGAGGACTATCACACTTAGATGTATGCAACGTCTCATTAGTCATGATGTAGTTAAGTGAGAAATAGAGTGTAGATTATTGCCCACACTTGATGAGATAGGAAAAACAACTTATCATCCTGACATACATGATCTTAGGACTAAACACTCTAAAGTGTTTAGTGGTTTACCTCGTGGCAGGCCACCTGACAGAGGCATTAAGCACATTATTGAGTTAGAGGAGGGCACTAAGCCCATCATGATTACTCCTTACCAGCATCCTACATGCCTAAAAGATGAAATTGAGAAAAAAAAATTAGGAGCTACTATCTATGGGACATATTAGGCCGAGTAAGTCTTCCTTTGCTTCATCAGTTGTTTTGGTAAAGAAAAAGGATGGTACACTTAGGATGTGCATTGATTACAAGATGCTGAAACATTAAAAAAAATTAAAAATAGGTATCCTATTCCATGCATCGATGAACTGATAGATGAGTTGCATGGTGAAAATTTCTTCTCTAAGATCAATTTGAGGTCCAATTATCATCAGATTAGAGTTCGAGAGGATGACATAAAGAAGACAACCTTTTGATGCCATTGTGGACACTTTGAGTTTTTATTCATGCCTTTTGGGTTGACTAATGCTCTGATTACTTTCCAGTCCACCATGAATATGGTCTTCCATAGTTAGTTGAGGAGATTTGTTTTGGTCTTCTTTGATGTTATCTTGGTATACAAAAAGAATTGGGAGGATCATTTGGATACAATATTGGATATTATGGATAGGGATTCCTTGTATGCCAAGGAGTCCAAGTGTGCTTTGGGGATGATCGAGTTATTGTACCTTGTTCATATTATCAGTGCTGAGGGAGTGTGCATGGACCCTGATAAGGTTCGTGCTATTCTAGATTGGCCTACTCCCAGGAGCTTGACATAGCTTAGAGGATTCATTAGTCTGTGTGCCTTCTACCACAAATTTGTTACAAGATTCTCTTGTTATACAGCTCCTCTTACAGATTTGACTCGTAAGGGTGCTTTTGAGTGGACCTCTCAGGTGCAGGAGTGCTTTGAGAAGTTCAAGTAGATTATGACATCATGCCTAGTTCTAGTGATGCCAGATTTCTCTAGACTATTTGATTTGCATTATGATGCTTTTGGTGAGGGAATTGGTGTTATACTTTCTCAGGATCACAATCCCATTATTTTTGAGAGCAGGAAGATCAGGGGTCTTGAGAAATCTTTTAGTGTTTATGACAAGGAAATGTTAGCTATAATGCATGCTTTGGCTAAATTCAAGCAGTATCTGGTTGGTAGTAAGTTTTGCATAAAAGCTGACCATAATAGCCTGAAGTATTTCCTTGGACAATGTGACCTCAATGAGATATAATAGAAGTGGGTCAACAAACTTCAATCATATGATTTTGATATCTCTTATATCAAGGGAACTCAAAATGTGGTTGTTGATGCACTTTCTCGGAGGCCTCATTTGTGTGATATGACATAGATATCTGAGGATAAGAGACACTTGATCATTACTGATTATGCTAGAGATCACTGGGCATCTTATTTTATTGATGGGATGATACAAGACATTAGGTATACTCTTGTAAATGAGTTGATCATTTACAAGGAGAGAGTAATTTTGGTTTTGGGATCGAGTCTTAGATAGGTGGTGTTGAGAGCTTTCCACGTTTCTCCTTTAGTTGGACACCCCGGGTTTTTGAAAACCTATAGGCAAGTGCGGGAGCGATTCACCTGGAAAGGCCTCAAGCATGATGTGCAACAACATGTTAGAGAGTGTTTTGTTTTCTAGCAAAACATGCAGAAGCACACATATCCAACTGGGTTACTACAACCACTTATTATTCCTGAGAGGAAGTGGGAATGCATTTCTATGGATTTCATTGTGGGCTTGCCTAAAGCCCAGGACAAAGATTGCATCTATGTGGTAGTTGACTATCTCACAAAATATGATCATTTATTTATGATCACTACTACTTTTTTAGTGACACATGTTGTAGATTTATTTTTCTGGAAGGTCTTCAGATTGCATGGTTTACCCCAGAATATTGTGAGTGACTGAGATAGCTATTTTATGTGTCCACTCAACAGAGAGCTTGGGTGAAGTGGATATAATTATGTGAGTATTGTTACAATTCTACTCACCATATGTCTATTCAAATGACTCCTTTCAAATCTCTATATGGGTATGATCCTCCTGGTTTCTTGGATTTGATGCTCAGTGATAGAAGAGTTCCCAGTGTAGGTGATTTGCTGTAGGACAGTCAATATATTATGGAAACATTGTGAGATAATAATAATTAGAGGGCTCAGAATCAACAAAAGTAGTATGCTGATCAGAGGAGAGTTGCTCACTCTTTCCAGGTTGGCAATATGGTATATTTGATGATGTAACCCTACAGGCAGTCATCCATTCAAAAGAGTGGAGCTGATAAGCTCATACCTCGGTATTATGACCCTTTCCATGTTGTCAGGAGGGTTGGCGAGGTTTCTTATGAGATTGATTTGCCAAAGGATAACAAGGTGCATAATGTATTTCATGTTTCATGCCTTAAGAAGGCACTAGGTGGCATGTTGGCCCAACTTCTATTTTACCTCCATTGGATGAGGAGGGAAAATTGGAGTTGATCCCTAAGGCTATTTTGGATACTAGAGATAGACATCTACACAGGCGAGTTATCAAAGAGTTTTTGGTGAAGTGGCATGGGTTACCAATTGAGGATGCCACTTGGGAGTCAGAGGATATACTTCAACATCTTGGATTGCGATTGCTTGAGGACAAGCAATCTTGGGGAGGGAGGACTATGATGTCCTCATTTTAGCAGGGTTCATGAGGATGTTTTGGTCAGTTAATCATTGTGACCCTTGTGAGTTGATAGTTGGATTTGAGGGTCTCTGTGATATACTTGCTATTAATAATAAGTCTATTTTGGGGTGGTTTCTATTTTTGGCAATGTAGTGGAGGCTCAGGGAGCTAAGTGTTAGGAGCATTTAATTAAGCTATTTGCATATTTAGTTATTAATTAAGCTTAGCTTAATTAATAACTTATGATTTTTATTGTTCTAATTGAATGGTGTAAGCTCGAAGCCTCTTAAGTGAAAGGTGTGAGCTTGAAGCTTTGGAGCATGTGGTGTATTGAAGAAGCCACATTTTTTAA
This sequence comes from Chamaecyparis obtusa, assembly GCA_027943335.1. NCBI lineage: Eukaryota > Viridiplantae > Streptophyta > Pinopsida > Cupressales > Cupressaceae > Chamaecyparis > Chamaecyparis obtusa. The sequence goes on along the minus strand of BSBK01004744.1, from coordinate 566,061 downwards.
TGCTTAATAAATAAATCCTTGAAGGATTTTGAAATGATTCAATTATGCATTTTATGTTTAAAAAAATAAAATTTGGAAGAAGGAAGCAACAAGGGTTTGGAGAAGTTGAAGAATTACTAAATTCTTCTTGAGCCTATACACTTTGAATTGGATGGCAATGCCAATGAATTGTGTAAATTCTTTGATAATTCTATGTTAACTTTGGAGTCCGTACAACCATAGTAAGGAAGCTGCATTTTAGTAAAGAGGAGTGCGAAATTAAGTTTGAAGTTGCAAATTGTCTTTGAAGGCTACCGTTCCATCATTGGATTCTCACATTGCTACGCAAGGAACTTCCCTTGCAAAGGAGTTCATGAATAATTGTTGGTGTCAATACTCAAGAGGCTGCAATTTGTGTTATCCAGTAGTCACATTTTTTCCATGGTGCACGTGGTTAGTAAATTACACTTGACAATAAGTTATGTTTGTCTAACATTTACAAAAAATAAGCATTGTGAGAAATTGCAAATAAAACCCAAGATTTGAATTATTGCATCTCAATTTGGTTCAAGCATTTGATATCAGTTATATTTATTTAAAAATTCAAAAAAAAAAATGTTAAAAAAAATTAAAAATTGCAAAACAAATATACAAAAAAAAACAAGTCTCCAACATAGAGTTAGTAAGTCTCTTTACATAAATTGTGGCATAGATTGGAAGAACTTGAGATTCCTTTCCATCTTAGAGCCATTGTACATAGGATATAGGAAGAGGTCAATGTTAAAATCAAATCTTCAACATGCATCTCAAAAAGTTTTAGGAGTCACACTAGGGTCAAGAAAGGGTACCCCTTGTCCCCCACTCTTTTTGGTCTCTATATTGACAATCTTGAGGAGTGGTTAATTTCTTAAGGTGGAGATGGGGTTCATTTGAGGGATTTTATGATTAGGCTTCTTCTATATGCTAACAATCTTATTTTGATTGCAAATTTGGCTCAAGTGCTATAAGATCACTTATTGGCTCTTAAACGCTTTTGTAGCATAGTAGGGATGCAAGTTAATATTGACAAAACTAAAATCATGATCTTCTCTAACAAAATAAAAAAAATGTCAACATAAGTTTCATTTTGAAGGCAACACTTTTGAAGAAATTGAGTACAAATATTTTGGGTTTGACTTCAACATCAAGTTAATTTGGTAAGACTCTAGAAAAAAAGAGAACTTTGGGTGGGTGGGAAGTGTTGTTTTCTCTTCAAAATAGATGTAAAGAGGTCGAGCTTTGGGATTGGAATACTATCCAAGTTCTTTTTTATTTTCTAGTGCTTCCAGTTACACTTTATGGATGTGAATTATGAACCAACAACATTTCTATTTCATAGTGGAAACAAATTGAGAGAATTCAAAAGCACTTGATCACGAGCAAGTTTAAGATTAAAAGTTTGGTTAATTATGACATTTTATTGAGTGAAGTGGTGGCAGTCCATATTGAAGCAATTGTTATGATGCGTCTCATAGGTTATTTAAAAAGAATTGAAAACGTAGAAACAAGTAGATGGCCAAATACTATTTTGAGTGATAGTTTGAGCAAAATAAAGAATACTTGGATGAGACAAAACAATAGACGAATGTGCAAATGAAATATATTTTTGAATGTGTGGCCCTCAGGCAACAAAGAACTAAAAAACTTTTGTTCTAGATAAATTTAGCAAACATTCTTGGGGTAAAGTGCTTGGGAGGAAAAATAAATACTACATTGAGGAGTTCAATCCCTTGTGATCTTTCACAAAAAGCCTGCATAGATGCCTACATCTTGTGGAAAGCCAAAATTCTCATTGCTTAATTAAGAACTAACTTTCATCAACTTCGATGTGAAACTGGGAGGTGGAAATGATTGAAAGAAATTAGAAAGGGTATGTGTACTTTGCATTTTTAGGGTAGTTGAATTTGAAAGACATTTCATTTTGGAGTGTGATGCTTATTGCAACATCAAGAGCAACTATGTTAATGTCTTGATAGTTGGATCATGGTATAGTCTTTTAAGTAAGGGGGCCGTTGAGAAATTAGAGGAGCTCATCATCGTCCTCCATAAAAAAGAACTAAACTACTTAAGACTAAATTTACAACGCTGCTTTTTGTTTAGCCACATGAATGTTAAAAGTAGTTGTTCTTCTTCTATAATACAATCTATGAAATTTTTATTACACCGTAGGCATTTCCATATGAGAAAGGCCAGGCTGATTTTTCAATCTAATGGTGGAAAATTCTACAGACAGAATGACTACCATTGTAGTGATCTGAAGTGTTGGTTTTTAATTTTTGTCATTAATTGCATTATCTCCACCTGGCATTAGAAGAGACGTGTGGATGTGACGTGTGGATGTGGACATCACAGCAACCCGTAGTGCTTCCGCCTGGCATTGGAAGAGATGTGTGGATGTGAAACAATGGTCTAAAAATATCTGACGACCTAGCAGATTTCTGTGGTCATCCATGCTTTTGAGAGGCTTTCCATCATTGATATATAATTTTCAAGTCACTCTTCTACACCAAGCTTTTAGTTATTCAAGCAAACAGTTCATATAATTTTCAGACTCTTGGAATTAGTAATAGCTAAAGGGAAACCTTCTCTCAGAAGATGGTAATAAATCATGAGCCACTTTAGAGACTGCAATCTGCCAAAATCACCGGGGATGGAAACCATAAAATTTGAGCTCTAATCAATGACAGAAAGGCAATCAAGGAGGATGAACGGTCGCAATAAAAAAAAATAGTGTTGATCAAAGAAATTAGAAAGTAAGGTTCGAAAAATTTCACATTTATCCTCTTCCATTTAGAAAATTTGAGCCTGTGGGAGAAATTCTAAAATAGAAATCAAAAGATCAGAAGTAAAAAGATATTTAGCCTTCAAGAGAGCCTTCAAATTTTGGAAGCTTTATGTGAAAAGTAAGGTCCAGAATAGTTCAAGGGCCTTGGAGTGCATTTATTCTCCTCCGTTCAAAAAATCTGGTTACAAATTTGAACCTCTACGAGCAATTCTAAAAGAGAAATCAGAAGAAAATTCCCTTAGATTCAATTTCCACACACAGGGCTAGCCTACACCGCACTCTGCCACATTTCCCTCCCCATCTAAGAAAGTAAGGCCCAACTAGATCAGTTTGAGGTCCTCAAGTACAAATCATTTCTCACGCATCTACAGGAGGCTTTCTTTCTCATTGCGGGTGGAATTCGACACTAGAGAGCGTCTCGCAAGGAGTTCCCATGATCGCTTGGCCTCTTTTTGCAGAACAGGGGATAAACAAGGTCATAATGGTGAAGCAGATTCAGGTAGCCATAGCTTTGAAGATGGACAAGAAAGGATTTGTGAGGAGAGAAGAAGTGGAGAAGGAATTGATGGAAGGAGAGGAGGGAAGAAAGGCGAGGGAGAAAATGAAAGAGTTGAAGGGGAAGGCCAAGATTGTAGTCATGGAAGGAGGGAGCACAATGAAGGCCACAACCTGTGCAGTGACAGATTTCCCCCCACCTAATGCGCTAAAATTTATTCAAATCTTATGAAACCTCATGACAAATTAACACAAATATACTGAATGTCAATTGATTAATGCTCTATGTATAGCATGAATGAAAATACTTGCTCCGATAAAGAGGAAGAAATCAGCCCGCGAAGGAAATAGCAGAATCTAGAAATTTCTATGTAGCAAAATAAGTTTTTGTTGACACGTGACGTGGAGGCAAGCATCCAACAAACTCATCCAATGAGATTTTTAGAATATAATTCTCTTACTTTTGTGGCAGAGCAATGTTACTAAGTGGTATTGTGGATGATTTTTTTTTATTTTTAAGTATTAATATGGGCGACATTTTTTAATTGTAAGCATCATTAATGTGCTAAGTGAGTTGAGAGATGATTATGGGAATTTTATCATGTCTGAAATATTAAAGCATAATTTAGGAATACAACTTATATAATAAGTAACAAGAATATAGGTCTTTTATAATAATATAGGATTTGAAGAGAAATTTTATTGTGGATTTCTAAAATAAGATTACTAATATTTTTTGGAGCTACTTTCACTATCTAATACAATAATCTTGTTTAGGAAAGTTGACAATGAGATTTCTCCTCAAATCTTATGTCATATTGCTTGGTGATAGTATTGAATTTGTACATATCTAATATAAGACATATATTCTTGGTACTATGTGGGTTATATCCTAAGTTATAATATTTTATGTTTACTAGGCCAAAATTCTTGAGAGTACATGAAATAAAGTTGTAAGGATTAGGAATTTGTTCTAGCCCGCCTTTTCCAATTCTTTTTAAAGACCTACAACAAATTAGCATGTTGTGTAACTAGTCTAGTTGTTGGTCCATGTGAAACATCGTATTAGTTCTTTTTCAATGCATCCGAGACTATAAAGTTTCAAAAACAATGTCCCTCAAATTTCATGCGTGGGTTGAGTTGCTTAGACTTCCTATCCCTATGTGGACATTTTAAGAGACAATTATGCAACCATTAGGCCATTTTATTTGTCATAACTTAGAACATCTCTTCAACACACAATATCACAAATGGGCTTTTTGTTTGATGAAACACACACATTTATACTAAGAGGGGGGTGAATCAATATAAGATCATCTTTAAATAATTAAAATTTAATAACCACAATGAAGTGCACACATAAGAGACACAAAATTTTACTTGGAAACATTAATGAGAGAAACCCGACAAAGTATTGTTTGTAGACAATCTTCTTACAAATTTTGTAAGTACCAACCCACAAATGATGCCAACTTAGTAAGAGACACCAATCTCTTCTACTAAGAGTCATCAACCTCTAACAATATGTTTAGGTCTTCTTGTAAGAAAATACTCTTTCAAAATCTATCTTAAATATTCTATAGATCTACCTTAAATTCTACTTACAAATCTATTACAAAATCTACTACTCCTAGGTGGCTTTCTATAATGAAATAACTTGCATAAGAATCATATAATAGGATGTGTTGAAAACACTTGATAATAATATGTTACTTTAAGTGGGCAACCTCCTAATCCACTTCGAGTGGAATATCTCCAATAGTCTTCAATAACAACTCAACACTCAATATGATGATAATAATTGACCTTTACCTCCTATATATACCATAATTATGCCTTAGATGCAACCTAGGTTGACTTAAATACTTAAATGCAATTTCGAGGATGACCTAAATACACATATATGATTCTAATATTTATTATGTGCCTTATTTAATAGTTATGGTAGTCACAAGCCAACTCCTCATAATACATTACACACTATTGAGTTAGGGGCATAACACCTTTTGAGGGTGTAGGCCAATTGATTTTAGTAGTTTTAGTTGGTCAACTCTTGATACTTCAAAGTGGTTCCCGAAATTGGCTTTGGCAATTTCTTCCCCCCTCACTAAGACAAGGAATAAATAGAGAAGATAGGGAGTAATATATTTCTAATGTCATTGCAGACCTCGTTGATGTATAGGGTGAATCAAATGATTGAGATATTTTGCCTCATTCGATTGGTGTTGCTCTTGCCGCTTAAGAAAAATTATTTTATGTTGTTATAAGCAAATCACAGAGCTTTTAGATCAAATTTGCAGTGTACAAATTGTCAAACATAGAATGGTCATGGTTATGAAGTTCAATTTAAATTGAATTTAAGACCTGCTCTCCAAATCATTCTTCTATGTAAGATTTATTGGCATTAATCTTTGGATCACATCATGGAATTTGATAATAGATTATGAAGTGTGATCCACAACTAAATAATTCTTACACAATTTAATGGAGAAGATGAAAATATAATATTTGTATATTTTTCTTTGATTAACTATCCTTCATTTTAAAAACATAATATTTCTTTCTAAATTAACTCTTCTTCAATTATAAAATACTACTTTCTTCAACCAACTCAATATTTGAATGAAAAATTTCTGTCAGTAATTAAAGCGAGTTTGAATTGTAATGCACAAAAATGATTTCCGTATCATTGATTTAAGTTTATTTACTTTTTTAATCTGTCAAATTTTTATAGGCTAAAGAGGAAGAGATAGGTTGATAAAGATATAAAGAGATCTATAAAGAGGTCGAGAAAGAGTGAAAAATAAAAGGACAAATACTTAAATGACCTTTCCATAACTTATAGCGTACCCACTGCACACTGAGGTGCGATTGCTAATTTATTTTGGAGGAAAAACACATAGATACGCATTTGCTATAGTTGTTAGAAGTGTCGCGCTTGTCATTTTTAAGTACCTTAAATACATTGCTTTCCAAACTTCGGAGTAAAAGAGTCTGGTTCTTGTCATTTATAGGTACCTTCAATACATTGCTTTCCCAACTTCGGAGTAAAAGAATCTGGTTGCCCACACGTCACGAACTCGAATTGCAGCGATGGATAGAGGGCCTAGGCCTGCTGCTGCCGCGTCTCCAGATGTCAACCTTGTACAGTTGCTGGTGTTCATATGCACCATGCTTTCCGCGGTACTTATTTTACATTTTTCTTCACCACGCTACATGCAAATTATGCAAAATTGGATCCCTGAATGTTTGAGATTTTGCTTTTGGATTTTTCAATCTTTTACTCTTGAACTTAATTTTTCTACCGCGATCGTATGTTTAAGAACTCTTGTTTCGTGGCTCTCCGAGAATTAGCTTTTTCCTATAAGCAAAATACACCTATGCTTTCATGTTTTTTTGACCGAAGTATTTACTTTTAAGTTTGAAGAATTGGTTAGGTTTTCGCAAGCACATAGTCTCTGTGAAAGTATTTGTGTTGTCATCTATTGCAAAATGCTGCCGAAAAACCAAAGGGTTTGCGAATCAATGAGTACTGGGGACAAGATCAATTGCTTTTTTCATAAAAATCCTGTATGACACTTTTGTTCTAGTTTTTTAGCTTTCGGGAAGTGTTGAGGAAGCTGTGACGCTTTGCACAAGAAATAATTTTTATTTTTTCCTGTAAGAATACTACTAGCGCTATCTTTTTTGTCAGACATTTGCTTCAAACTTTTCCCTGATGGTTGGCCCTGCAGAGGGAGACAGAAAACATCGCTCTATACAAAAAGCATAAGAATACTACTAGTGCTAAATTTTTTTGTCAGACATTGGCTTCAAACTTTTCCCTGATGATTGGCGCCCTGCAGAGGGAGACTGAAAACATCGCTCAATACAAAAGCTATACAGTTGGTTGCAGAATATTGTCATACAATTGAACATTCAGAATACTCACTCAAAACCAAAATATGTTAAAGCAAAACACAAGATTCAAGAATTGTGACCGATTAGAGATGAAAGTTATCTATACAGCGCATAATTCATTTGAGATAACTATATTTCTCAAGTACAATATAGGTCAAAAACGTTACTGAGCATGCAGATTTTATTTTTCAATCCATGCTACATAGTAGATAATACTGAATGGCACAAAATTTGAGAATTCATATGATTAAGAAAACATGCAATTCAAAATTGAAAGCGGGACTATGAGGAAGAATTTGTTCTTGGGAGCGAGGTTTGGACTCTCCTAAAATCTTATCTAAGCAATAGTCTCGAGTAGTTGCCATTGGTTTCATGAGACACATGAATGAGAGATATGGAAATTTAAACAAGCATTTTTGAGGGTTTTGTTCAGGTTTTCCTGGTAACGCAGCGACACATTACATGTCCAGAAAACTTATGGTTTTTTATAATTCCCCAAAGAATCTTCAAAATTGCAGCCAACAGGTTTTGTGTAATTCTCAGAAAATCAGATGTGGAAGATTCTATCATTAGTCTGTTGGAAATCACACTTGTTAGCAGTCAAATAATATTTATCTGTTCAGCTTGTGGCATAGAGGTATCCGTCACCCTCCTTTCTAGTTTTTCCTCAGATTTCTTTGGTTCCGTACGTAATTTTACCTCTTCTTTGCTCCAACATTTGTGGCGTGGATTCCAAGATGCTTTACATGAGAAGCAAAGTTTTTGTCTTCTAAGCTCATTTTTGCTATCCTCCTTTTTGGCAACAGGAGAGCTCTTTTTCTGTTCACTAATTTCTCTCGTATTGTAGTTTGTTTGAAGGCTTTTTTGAGTCTGTCTTGACTTTCTCATTCTTCTGCTGAACCCATTCTTTGTTGAATATTTGGAGGTTGGTTCTGTTGAGATTTCCCTAATGAGTGTCTCCTTTGCAATCTTTAGAAATATGTTTTTGAAAGGAATATGTTTTTGAATATCAAGATCAAGATTTTTATATTTTTTAATAAGCATTGATGTCATCAACTATTTGAATTTGCTGTCTAATCTAGACTGAAAAGATTAGGAATGGAAGTGGTCTTTAATTGTTTCTTGTAGGATGCACTTTTCCTTGTTAACTTATTTTTCAAATGTTAAGGCTGTCCTCACAGCTTCAGATTGATTCTGGTAGCTCACATACCATATATCACTCTCTTCTACGGGTGATTCTTCAATGGAAGTATTAGATGAGACCATTGGCTTCTGACGAGTTTGTTGTAGTGTCGTTAGGTTAATCGATAAAGACAGATTGCAGAGTTAAATGTCTACTTGAATCTAACAAACCCAGATTCAAATATTTTGACCAGATAGAAATATTTTAATACTGCTCAAAATTCAAGTATTCTAAGCAAATCTATCATAACCTAAAACTTCCTTTCACGATTTATACCAAAATAGTGATTAATTAGATTATAAATTGGGCACACGGTGGAGGATGATTACAAAACTTTTACTTCTATTAAATAATATTGAGATACAATACCCAATGCTGCTATAGCAACAACGATAGCCTATAAATACAATGTGAAATCCTTATATTTGTTAAGTTTTCGAACCAGAATAGCATAAATAAATAACTGATAAAGCAAGAAGCACAAGGACACCGGAGATACCCTGGGAAAACCCTCCTACTCGAGGGTGAAAAATCCAGCTCACAAAAGATGATTCCTTTATTGAGTTTTCGAAACAAATACAATAATTTCTCTCTTATGATTGAAGGCTCTAAACAGTCAATCAATAAGCCTTATTTCTCTTTTATCTCAGATCAAATACTTTGACTATATATATATATATATAGCAACTTCTGAAAAGACTAACAAAATATGTATCGATCATATGTCGATCAAATACGCTACTACAACTCTGCAATATATTCAGTAACTCAAACTTCTGAAATATGTATCTCAGATATTCAGATTCTTCTCCAACAAATCATGCAACAGAGAATTTCTAACTTAGACGCATAACCTGGATATGCCATCTCATGTATCACACCCAGTAACAACACAAAGAGAACAATTAAATCTGAAGCAGGTCCGTCAGAAAAATTGCCTTCAGCCAATGCCGTGACAATAGAATAAAAACTCTCTGCAGTTGCCAGTCAAGACAAAAAATGTCTATGCTAAAAGGAGAAGGCTAAAAGACAGAGCTCGTAGTAAGAAGACAAATCATTGTCAGTTACTAACTTCGCTGTTTCGAACTCCACTAACTTGAGAAGCCACGCGGACCCTATGAAATTGGCGATGCTAGAATTTCCATGAACTGGCATGGATGGTAGCGATAGTGAATGAGAGCCAATACAAAATACACTCGACAATACAAAGATGCTTAACACACACTCAACCACCCAGCTCCCGATGGAAACACACACTCCTGCACCCAGCTCCCAATGGAAACACACACTCATGCACCCAGCTCCTGATAATACTCATCCAGCGCTACATGATAATAGCCAACCTAACCATGAAGTGTTTTTTTCCTTAGAAAATAATTCAATGCTGGAAATGGTAGCGTCATCATATCACCAAGGAGGCGTTACAATATCATAAGGAAGTCCTGCGAATAATAATCTTTGGCAGATATAAGCTTCTTCAAAAAACGGCAATGACTTTCATACTTGAGTGGAAGTCATAAATACATGGACTAATGAAAACCCCACAACGATGCCAACTCACATGCAGACGGTTGAGCAAGCTATGAAGACACCTGTTAATGAAGAGACGGTGCCAGGTCACATACGATTCAGCAGAGACCACAATAAGGAGAAAACGGTAACAAGTGATAATATGCATTGATTCCAGCTGAATGTGAACCACGGACTCATGAGCTCAAGGCTAACACAGAGAAACTTCAAAGAACACATGCTCAACCATGAAGGAGTTCAATTAACAGTGCAGGCCAAAATTATGATAAAAGAAGATCACTGTCACAACAGAACTTTTGAGAACTTTACTGCAGGTAGTCTCAGGTAAGAAGATCTCTATCGCAGCTATCTAAATTCAACAATATTAACTGAAATGGTATTATGCTAAAATACACTGCAATAACAATGGAAACAATAACATTGGAAGTACATTCAATAGACATTACAACTACAAGTACAACAGCAAATAGTAGAATCCCACCCAACAACAAATAGCAAATTATGTAATTTGTTGCAGCTGTATATCATGATCTTGAAGCTCATGTGCATGACCCTTGGCTAAGATTGTCCTACCAAGTAAAATGGTTTTCATCCTCGTGTCTAGAAAAGCAAAGAATTTTTGTCCTTTGATTTTATACAAATTTGAGAGTTTCCATTCTCAGATTTGATTGTTCAAACACTAGTGCTTAGAAAAATGTTAGTTAGGTTTTTCTTTTTGGAGAAAAATGCACGATACCAGAATAATGTAAACCTAGAAATATATCTCCTTTGGTGTATTTGAACAACTTGGGGAAGATATCTATTGCTGCTGGCCTTTGACATCATCAACATTAGTGGTGTCATTCAATTTGTGTGTGTAGGGTGGAGAAGAGTCCACTAAAGTCTTTGAAATGGTGACCAATCCTCAACCATTACATTATTTAATGTGGCTGTTATCATCCTCCAAGCTGCAAGTACATGTAAATTTTTGCCCTTCATCTTGAATTATTTTTTTGGGGTGGGATAATCTCTTATGGAGAATTCACATGGTCAAGCTAACCATTAATGGTGCTCTTAGTCATGCAGGGGGAGGTTAGGTGAGTAGAGTAAAAAGGTGGGAACGTTAGAGTTTGGCGGTCAGGGTTACTTTTGTGACTCTTACAACTTGTTGGGAATTGAGGATGAGGCATATTGGTAGGAGGAACTTTGACTCTTCAACAAGGCAAGGGAAAGGAGTGGGGTCAAGGGGAAGGGATGTCATGATGGATAAGTTTGATACTTTCATAGGGATATAGGAGAAGTGGAGTTGGGTGAAGAGGCATCTGAGCATTGTAAAGCTCAAAAGTCCAACAGAAATCAAGCAAAAGTGTTACTTATATGGAAAGGCATGCTTGGATGATCAACTCCAAAAGTTTGACAATCTGCAAACACTTATGACTAGGAACACTCCACGCTTAGAATATTTGAAAGCTTTGCCACTTCTAAGACATTGGTAGGCATCTGGGAATGACAAAGAGGCATGCTTAGGCCTTGGCTAGCCTTGTAAAGATAGAGATTGACCCTGCATTTCATAAGCACAAATTGATTGAAAAGGTGACATTACAAAGCAGGTCATAGAGGAGGTTGGGGGACAAAGGAGGTCGGAGGTTTTCCACATCTCGAGCTAGCAGCTTGCTTTGAGATGATAAATTATTTGAGAAGCAACACCGCATTTATGTCTCTTCAAGTAGCAAGGGGGGCTGGGTAGTTTTTGTGGATAGCGTAACCTTTGATAGAGGGTGGGATTTGTGCATCGACACTTAATCATTTTGTGGATGGTGTAACCTTTGAAATAGGTGGGGTTAGTGTATCTACATTTTGTTGTGTTGTAAACATGCGCCCATTGTAAATGGAGACTCCCTCTTTTTTCTTGCTTTGTAGCTTAGTGTTTTGCTTAGTTGTCCTTAGCTTGGCAACATTTTTAGGTTTCTTAGTTTGAGATGATAAATTAATTGAGAAGCAACATTGCATTTATGTCTCTTCAAGTAGCAAGGGGGGCTGGGTAGTTTTTGTGGATAGTGTAACCTTTAATAGAGGGTGGGATTTGTGCATCTATAGTTACTCTTTTTGTGGATGATGTAATTGTAAACTTTGAAATAGGTGGGGTTAGTGTATCTACATTGTGTTGTGTTGTAAACACACGCTCTCCATTGCAAATGGTGACCCCCTCTTTTTTCTTGCTTTGTAGCTTAGTGTTTTTCTTAGTTGTCCTTAGCTTGGCAACATTTTCAGGTTTCTTAGTCTTCTAGCTCTTAGGGAATGGGTGAGTCAACTCAAGAACTCCTAGGTCGAGATTTGAAATGAAGAAATTTCCTAAGGATGAGTCTCAATTGCAAAATCTAGGTTTAAGGAGGATTTCCACCTCTAGGTCAAGGTTCCCCTTCAATCCTTGTGTAAATTGAGATGATGATGTTTTGAAATATCCATGTTTGAAGTATGAAATTTGTGAAATGGCGATGTGGAAAATTGAAAAAATAATATTTTGAAAAAAATGCTAAGTGTGGAAAAATAGGGAAGTTCCAAGTTTGAAAGGGGAAAATAAGGAAAAAATACAATTTTTTTAAAAAAATCCTTGAATAAAATTGAAATTCCATGTTTTGTGCAAGAAAATCCAAGGTATCATTGAATTTCCTCTTTGAAATCCTTAGGAAAAGCAACATTTCATAAAAAATCCTTAAAAAAATCATTCCCTTCATAGGGATAAAATTGAAAAATCAATCTCCTCTTTAAGGATAAAATTCAAAAGCAATCCCTTCTTAGGGACAAAACTAAATATAGATGTCTTTCTAGGGACAAAAGATGAAATTGATCAATTCTTAAGGACAAATTTTAAAATCGTCCTCTTTCTATGGATAAATTGCAAAACCGATCGATTCTTAGGGAAACAATGCAAGATTCAAGTGCAAATCACATGTTCCAAGGTTGGCATTGTCAAGGAGAGGATAATTCCTTAGGTCAATGCTCATGTGAAAGGGATTTGAAGTGCAAATTAATTCATTCCAAGAGTCGGCTCCACTTGATTCAGGTAAGGTCGCAACCTTTGGGAGGTAGGTGATCATATAAGAGAAGGTGGTGACATCATTCAAGCATAACTCAAAGCGAAATCAAGGCAAGTCAAGTGCAGATGAAACACAGATAAGTGTGATTTATAGCAGAAGAAAGGTGATTTTGATCAGAAATTAAGATTAAATTTAAAGAAATTGAAAGACCTTTAGCAACAAGAGTGAACCCAAGGAAAAATCAGAGATAAGTGCAACTTTTAGCAGAGATAAGGCGATTTTCAATCAGAATTTTAAGGCAAATTTGAAGCAACAAAGGCAAATTATAATCAGAAATAGGGTGATTTCTGCACTAATACAGCAAATTCATTCAAGAGTCCAAGGGCGAGTTCCTAAGCAAAGGTGCAGATCAGAGGAAAACAAGGCAATCTCTGCCCTAATTGGAGCGGACTACACCAGAATTAAGCCTTTTCAGATCCGTATCAAGCATTCACAAAGAAGAAAGGAGTTGAGACCAAAATCACAAGGAGATAGGTGTTCGAAGGGAATATAAAGCAATATACCCAGTCTTGATTTTCAGATCCGAATACAAGCAATTTTCAGAATTCTCAAGCAATTTCCAGCGTTGAAGGGAAGAATCCAATATTGTTTACACAGTTTGAAGGGAAGTGTTTGTTGAACAATCTTGTGTGAATTAGTGATTTTGTTTCACTTTTGCATGACATGAGTTGATAATGCAAGGGTGTAAATTTTCAATTTTTTTATCAGTAAAATTTTTGTTTTAAGTTGAAAAGAGCATATTTACATGGAAGCATTACAAAACAATGTTCTTCTGCAATGCTCAAAATGAGCAGAACTAGTACCCAGGACCAAACCACATTGAGTCCATCCCCCAACCCGTACTTCAAAATACAATCAGAAAGCCCCAAATCACACGTATTGTGCTGATGTGGATTACATAAACAAGATTCATGAATCGAGATATTCAATGTAAACCAGTTCACTCAAACCACAATCTGGCCAAAACACAAATTCTGAGCTCCACTTGTCAAAACACCATTGCTATGCTTAATTAGAAGGTTCTGCCCCACCAGACTTGATTCTTCACCTTGGTGCTAACCACTAGGCGGCCTCATCAACGCTTAGGCTTTCCCTGACCCCGAGTAATCTCCCCTTGTGCTCTAGAGCCTCTTTGATTAGGAGATAGTCCTTTATGCCACTAAGACCAATGCCCACAACCGCCCTGCACACTTCCAGATTCCCATACACATTCCAAATGAGAAATGGGTGGGTGAATTGAGGGTCCCTTCTCTAATCTGGAACCTGTCCTCATGGACCATCAGTCCCACCCTTGAGTAGTATTTCTTTGTAGCCACCTCTCCACTCTTCGCAAATGCAGGAAGTAATCAGCCACCTTGCCTCTATAACCGAGCCTAACTTCAAACACCAACCTAGGAAGAGTGATGAGATGTCCACATTTGTTCTGTATCTACCCTTTGCCGCAAGATAATCTTCATCTAGAACAATTGAAACTTTGTGGATGAATTCATCATCCTCAAAGCAAAAAATGTTTCACAACCTATTAGGGGTGACCTTCCCCCAAAACGCAACCATATGTTTCGAGGTGCAAAAGAAAAAGTTGGCCAAAATTTTCCTTGTTGCAACACACACCACTTCCACCACCACCTTGTTTAGGATTGCTTCTTTATTTTGAAAGTGGAGGAAAATGAAGAGTTGGTGTCTATATGAAGAATTAATCCTTCACACGCGATCAACAATCATTGGACATAGTAATCAAGACTCCACATTGATGATCAACAAGTTGGCAAGTGTGTCATCCTCAAAACTTCCCTCCTTCACCTATTGTGTTAATACAAAGATCTTGAAAAATCTTTGATTCTACCTCATCATCTGACAACTTTGCCACATTGGGTCTATTCACTGACCCCTAATCCTCTCTCTTTCATCTTGAAGCATTTTGAATTGTGCACGATGAAGGTACATTAATGATAGTGGCCACCAAATCTAGCCTCTAATTTCTCCACGCATATGTCTAGTTTGCATACCACAACGGTGTTAACGTTCATGTCCTCGACTTTTGTGACTACCATTTAATACATACTTTTGATATGATGTCTCACATCCATAAATTCCATTGAGTCCTTATTAACTGCTGAGTTAGCTGCCACCTTGGATAGTTGGTCCGCCTCTGCATTGCCTTCACATTTGATATAGGAAACTTTGAAGTCTTTGAATAAAGCATGCAAGCCTGTGATGATTTTCACCACCTTATCAATCCTCCAGTCCTCCAACCTCCCTTTTATGATTGCATTTGTTATAATAAGAGAATTTCCTTTGAGATGGACTTGCGATACCGAAAGTCTTTTTGCGAGTTTGACCCTTAGAATAGTAGCTTTTGCCAATGCAATGTTGTTTGTTCTTGGGGTCAAATGTTGTGATCTCCATGGTAAAGGTCGTCCTCTCCAATCCTTTGTGATACAACCTGCACCCGAGGGCCCCAAATTGCCTTTAGATGTGATGAAGGGTGCTCCCCTTAATACCACAAACACATAACATAAATAGAGAAACAACAACAATAATATGCAAGAACAGAAAATTGGCTTCTTATTATCTCCACAAATGTGGAATTACAAACTTTCAGAATTACAATATGCAAAGCCACATGGGCATTCCCTTACAATATTCTGTAGGACAAAGCCTCGAATCAATACCCAGAACTACTACCTCGAACTGCCCTAGACAATACTACGGGCCTTCTTTATATAGGCAATTTCCACCGCCCGAGAAGGTTCTAGAAATTTAGCCCTTAGGGTCGACCAAACTTAGAATTATTTTATTTTACAATTTATTACATCAAAGTCGGCTCAAAATGAGTTTTGAAACCCAAACAAAAATTTTGAAGAAAAATTATTTTCCGCCATTTCAGGTGACCCAACTTCCGAAGACCATAAGTCATCGCCCGTTGACCCGATTGGCTATTATAACCCCATTCTGGAAATGCCACGAAGCGCTCTACAGGCTTGACCCGCGCAAAGCGCCCGTCACCCAAATTTTCAACCTCATCCGGGGCCTCTAAAGCCTTCAAAACTGAGTTCGAAGTTTCTGTACCCTGCTGCCAATACCGAAAATCTTCAATATCTTCAAAACTACACCTGATCTAGCCATGAAACTTTGCTGGCAGGCTGATATGACTGAGATGAACCTCCATATGTAAAATCAGACATTCCGAGATCGTAAGACCAACTTACTAAAAATAGCAAGTTTCCATAAATAGCAACTCTGCACAAGATAGCCCTTATTGAATACAAAAACAGAAATATTTTTGGGTGATGCAAGATTGCTCTTACACCCAGGATGCTCCTGCATCAAGATGCACCATCAAAGTTCACTTTCACCCAACCTTCTTTTGGAGTGCTCTATAGACCATCGAACTTACACAATTGGCAGATGGATTAAACCACTTAGGCCCATTAATAGGCCGCGAAAATTTTCATTTTATTGTCATGAATTTCTTGTATTTCACTTAGTTGAGGGTTTCATCCCCTATTGTAATCTAAGGTATTTTCTCTTTTTCTTTTTGTAGAGACAATGGCATGAAAAATGATGAACGTGGAGGAAGATACCACAACAATGTGAAGAGGTTGAGGTTCAAGTTGTGCAAGGAGGCCAATAGAAGAGGAATCAACAATGCGAGGAAGGTCAGGATTTACATGCATAAGATGATGAAGTAAGGATGAGGAGATGAAGTCACACTAAGAAGACTCAATGAGGACTACATAGTTTCAACTGTGCAATCACAACATGAAAGGATCATCAACATAAGAGAAGATCAAGAGGATGATAGTGAAAGATGGAAATGGAAATGTAAGTGCAAAGGTCCTGTTGTGACCTTTTCACACATCACCCCATTGCAAATGGGGACACCCTCTTTTTTGCTGTAGGCCTTGTCTTTTTGGCTTTCATTCTTGGTAGTTTTTGGCTTAGTCCCCTAAGGCTCCTTGTGTTTCAAATGAGAATTGTGAAATTGGCTAAGTCTAGAAGAAAAGTGTTGTCCACCTGGCTCCTATAATGGAAACTGTGTTTATCAGTGAATTAGGTCAAGTGTGAATGAGAATTGATCTTTCAAAAAGAATGCTAGTGAAATTTTGGACGTTTTGACATACTTGCTATTTTTGGAAATTTCTATTTTTAGTAAGTTTCAATGCATCTTAGTATGCCCTTATTTTGAGTTTGGAAGTACTTACTATTTTTAGTAAGTTTCAGTGTGCCCTAGTTTGCCTTAATTTTGCATTTAAACAAACTTACTCTTTATAGTAAGTCTTTTTTTGGTAGGTTAGATGAGCACTGGCCAAGAAAGAGGAAAAAGGGTATCTAGTTCTATATCCGGAAATTGAACAAGTCTGGTAGTTGGTCAAAAATTTACTATATGAAAAAGAATCTTTTGAAATGGCACACCCAAAAAGCATCTCCTAAAAATGCAACTTTGGAGGAAAAGTAAAAAAGCACCTAAAAGAGGAAAAATCAGAAAAGGTATCTAGTTCCAAATCTGACATGATAATCAGAAAAGCATCCATCTCTAGAAGAATGAGCAAAAATGATTAAGTCTGAAGCATTAGGTGGAAAAAACATGAAAAGGTGTGAAGATTCTTGATTCTAATCTAGGAAAGGATGTGAAAATTCTTGGAAAATGCTTGTTCCATTATCAAATTTATTAGAAATCTTGACAAAAAGCTATGGAAAAGAACACTAATGAAAGCGTGCTGATTATCGAAATTGACCAATTCAAAATTTTTAGGATCTAAAATCTAGAATCTCCATAATAACTCTTGGAGATTTGAAACCACTCTCAAACATCTTGACAATATTTATATAAAATATAATTGACTTATACTTGAATGTTATATTTTATATTTAAGGAAAATTGAAAAAATGACTAAGTCATGAACTAAATCCACCACAAGAATGGATTTGTGCCCAAAGGAAGAAATCCTCCACATTTAGGAATTGACGCCCAATACATGAAATCTTTCACCTAGGCTAAATGCGCCCGAGAGCGCAAATCCACTAGAGCCAAGGAATTCTGCTCAAAGTGAAAAATCCACTACTTAGCCTCAGATGTGCCCATGAGCACCAATCTAGGGATAGCATGGAATTGCGCTCAGAAGTACAAAATTTTGCACTAGGTCCCATATGCACCCATAGGCATAAATTCCATGAGGCCAAAGAAAATGGCTAAGGTAATGAAAAATCCTTCATGACCACTCAAATTTGCCCAAGTTTGGGAGAAAGTAATGTGAAAAGTGACTAAGTCTAAACCAAAGGGATAAGACAATGCAAGAAAATTTGCTAAGCGTTGGTTAAGTGTGGATCCAAGGAACAAGAAGTTGGCGAAAATGTCTAAGTAACAAAATTTCCATGACATCCTTGAGAACACCCAATATTGAAAGTGTGAGGGAAATGGTCAAGTATGGATCAAAATAGATATGGAGATGACAAAAATGGTTAAGTCGTGGAGAATTCCATTGGCATCCAAAGTGGAAAATGGAAAATCAACCAAAATGATTAAGTGTTGGATAAGCAAGAAGTGAAGAACAAGAAAAATGGCTGTCTATAAAAATTCTTTCACAAGGCTTAATGTGCATCCATGAGAGAAGAAAAGAAGAGGTATAAGTTTTTAGAGGGAAGAAGTGTGAATTTTGAAGGGAGGAAAAGTTTTTAGAGAGAGAAGAAGGCATAAGAATTTTGAAGAGAAATCAAGAGTTTCTGGAGAGAGAAGGCTTGAGCTTTTAATAAGAAAGATGAATTCATAGAGAGTTATCAAAGAAATTCTGAAGAAGTAATATTAAAAGATTTTAAGAAAGAGGCGTGAGAATTTTGGAGAGAGAGGATTTATTTTAGAGAGCGGATTTTTAGAGAGAGAAATATGGAAGAGTTTTCATATTTTAAATTTCTTGCACGAGGAAGAATCCCAGTCCCAAATGTTCAAGGAAGACATTCAAGTCCCATAATTCTAGTTCCAATTTTTAAGTGATCTAGTTCAAGGCATTCAAGGTTCAGGACTTCAAAGATCAAAGTTCAAGTACATCTTGAATTTCCTGTGGAAACCCAAAGATCAAAACTCAGAAGGTCCAATCTATCTCAAGAAGATGAATTCCCAAGCCGGTACATGGAAGGAAGGAAATGATCAAAGGGAGATAATTTCAAAAGAAGTAATCAAATTTGGATGTGGGTTGCAAAATGATGTAGTTGGAAAAGATCTAAGCCTACATGGCACCCAATGTGCTAACATGGCCCCCAGTCATCTCCACTAGTTAATCAAAGGTCTCCTAGTCAAAATTCACTACATTTAAGGAAGGGAATCAAGAATAATCTATTCAAGGAAGACAACATTTAATGCATAGTGGGCATTCATTTCACCCCACTCTCATGCTCAGTTGACTTTTATAATGGGCAGTTATTACCCTACCTTGTTGGACATGTGTATTTCTATTGGTCCATGTGGACCCAATCATTAATTGTAGATTCTCTCTTCTTGCCCTAACCCTAATTAGGGATAAGGTGGCAAAATCTGGGCTGTTTATTTTGTTTGAATCCTGGCCACACATTGTAATCTGAGACCTATATAAAGGGCTCACTTCTCATTTGTAAAGGAGCGAATTTTGAGATTGTTGCTAAGAGCTACCAAGATAATGAAGTTTTCATTGTTGGTTTCATGGTGATTACTTGATGTATTTTGGTGCTTGCATGGTTTCATTGTTTTCTCACTTAGAGTAGATTTGTTAGATAAAGTGCTTTGATTTCAATGGAGAAATGTAATGTTGTCTGATGAATTTCCTTGGCTCATACTTTTGGTAGTTTGCTAATTGTAAGCTGTTGTGTAAAGTAAGCCTGAGCCCCCTTTTTTATGGATGCTTAACTTCTATCATTAAATGTGCATTGTTCATTATGATGGTGCTCAATGTGATATGAAAATTCTTTGCATAACCCTTCGAAGATTGCACCAATTCTTGCGGAGTGGTAGTTGATCTTGGCGAAGTAGAACTTGTTTAGTGAGAGTTTGTCCACTGGAGCACTATCTATTGATATCATTGCCCTTAGGAGTAGATTTAGATCCTTCTAACCTTTTCCCCTTTAATTTTAGTTCATTTTTGTTGTGTTGTCAAGGAAGAAGCATCACGAGATTGCAATATCCAATGAAGTTCCAACCAACATTGTGGAAGAGGTGAAGAACGATTCAAACGTAAGTCCCTTTGTTATACAAGCATATCACATCAACCATTGAGCTTATCCACAAGTCAAGACTTGACAAAAAAGAACCTTGGAGTCATTTGTATGATCTCTTGCAAGTTTAGTATACACGGGAGAAAGAGAGGAAAAGATACCTTGGTATTTTATCCTGTTGTTGGTGCGTTAGAAAACACATCAACAGGTCCAAGTCAACAACCACATGAGAGAGATCAAGGCTAAGGACATCCAAGATATCAAGACATTCGAGAAGATGACAAAGAATTTTAAAGATGAAGATGAAATTCACAAGAAGTAGATAGTTCCAAAAGAGTGAATCAAAGTTAGAAAGATAATGTTGAGTATCAAGAGATATCTCTTGTTTGTGAATCAATGATAAAGTTTACAAGATGTCCATGCTTAGGTGGTGCTTACTCATCTTCAACCGATCAAATAATTCAAGGTCAACAAGTCCAAGTTCATCGAACTTGACTCATCAACGATTGGACATGTGGAAGGCATTTAATGTAATACTACAATTAATTTTCTCATTGGTTCATCCTTAAAAGGATATGTACTTTAAGACTTGTATTTTTCTCATTAGGTGACATTTAATGTATGATGGTGATAGTTGTAACCACCCTAATTAGGGTTTCCATTGAATTATCTTGGTCATTGATTTAGAACCAATCTAGGCCATTCATTTTTAATTAGGAGGTCCATATAAGACTTGGCCTTCTCATTTGTAAATTCATCAGAAGAGTAGTGATTAGTATTAGGTGCAAGCATGTAGTCGTAGGAGGAGGAGATCAAGGATTGTTGCCAAGACTATGTTGGAATAAATAGAATAAATACATGATTTTCATTGAAGATATGGTGGATTTCTATGTGTTGTTTCAACATTTTGCTTGGTTTCTACTTCTCGAAGTTTTAGTTGAAGTTCATTGATTTTAATGGAGAAATGTGGAGATATGTGATGAATTCCTTGGTTAATACCATTTGTAGTTTGTTGATTACAAATTGCAGTGTATGGTTGGTTTGAACCCAATTTAAGGACTAGTTTGATTGTGGATGTTCATTTGGAAAGGAATCCATTTATCTAAGCATCATCCATTATCATCATTGTCCTTGGGTGTTAGATTAGATTTCTCTAAACCCTCATTCTTTTTTATCTTTATTTGAAGTTTGAGAATTAGTTTAGTATTCGAGTTCCAACTGTTAATTGTTTAGTAGCTAGATCAGATTCTAGCTCTCATTATTTTAATTAGGAAAATTAAAATAATGAATTAATTATTTTAATTAAGGATTAATTATTTATTTTTGGAGAAATAAATAAATAACTTATTATTTAATTAGGAGAATTAAATAAAATATTGAATTGGGAGATTATGTATTTAATCTGGAAATTAAATATATATATTGGAGAATTAATATTATTTATGGATTGATTATTTATTTAATTAGGAAAATTAAATAAATAATTGTGAGTTAAATTATTAAGCTATATCTTTAATTTAACTTAATATATATTGGGCTATTGTATTTATAAATACAATAAAATAAAAGATTAATGGTCTGGGCCCAAATTTGTAATTTTATTATGGCGCCAAGATTATAAATTCAAGGTCGGCCTTGGAGGCTGACCTTACCTTGCATTTGTTATTTCCTCATATAAATGAGGACTTTCGGGTGAAAGAAAACATCATTCAAGTAAGTGAATTATCTATGTGATTTCAGCAGTCTCTGCTATACATCATGCGAATCACCTCTGCCATATTGGTGACAATCCCTGATCTATATGGTCTGCTATATTGGTGACAATTCATGATTTATATAATCTACTATATTGGCGACGATCGCTGATTCATACAGTCTGAATTCTACAGTCATAGCAGTTAAGATATCCATGACATGGTTGATGAAGATCACTGAGATTACATATGCTTGATGATGCGAATTCTGTCTTCATTTAGAGGGCTTCACCGATCAGACTTGGTGCTATCTTGGTGACGGAAATCATACTCCAGATTGTGACTGTGACATTCTCATTTCAGATCATACATTGACAGCGATACACACTTCCAGATTTGATAGTGATTAAGGAACATATTTCAGAGGTCATCATCAGCATTGGATCTTGGTTTGATTGTGGTTTATATCAGACCCTGATTATCAGCACCATTGAAGTTTGTAAGTTGTACCTTTTGAGCTTAATCTATATCTTCTTCGTTGCTGGGTTTTTCACCTCCACAAGGGAGGTTATCCTAGGGTATTCTTGGTGCTGTGTCCTTATCTCAATTGTTAATTCTTGCATCTGATTGTTTATCTAATCTGTTTAACTGTTCATAGTTAGATCTGATACAAAAATTTAACACCAACCACTTTGAGGGAAAAGAGTTGATTAAGTCCAAGAAAAATAGCGTAAGTCCCTTTGTGAGAACCAACAATATCACATCATATCCACTAAGTTATTTCCAACACAAAGTCGCTAGTTTGCAGTGTAAACCTTAGTGTTGCCTTATTTGATCACACATTGTCATATTGTTTAGCATTTGAGGTTTCCTTGTTCAAGAGAGGATATAATAGTTTATAAATACATAATAGTATGGTACTAAATTAATATTTATGAGTTATTTTTGTATGAAGTATTTGGGTGGTTAGAGCATAGGAAAGATCAATGTAAATTATCCCGATAGTGTGTGAAAATATCAAATTAACATCATATAGTATTTCATATTATTTACAATTACTTTATCTTGCAACAATGGTGTAATTATTTGTGTTTTTGCTCTACCAAATGTAATAGAATTTGCATGGATTAAAAGAAAGAAATATTTACCAACAAACAAGAACAAAACCCAACTAGGTCAAAAGACCTAAGAAAATGTGATGCTGCCGTTTGGCTTCGCTTTAGTAACATGTGGAATCTGTGCCAAAGGACCAATGAAGTCATGAGCACAGAATATATGGGAACCCAGGTGGTATACAATGAAGACGTGTTTGAATCACAGGGAAACAAATAATGTTGAGGTTAATGTAAGAAACATATGAACATGGAGACATCTTTTGAATGCAAAAGCCTAATAATCTTGAGTTAATAAGTTGAATATCTCAAACAAAAATAGAAAATACAAGTAATATGAAGATAAGAGAAAATGCAAATAAAAGATATACAAAATGGTACCATGAACGTAACTGCTTTTAAACTAAAATCAACATGGTTATGAGAGAATTGAAGAAAAATGGAAAAGACAATTCCTTGAAATATAATCAGAGTAAACTTCACTTGCAAAACTAGAATACAATGGCCCCAATGTGTGTCAATTCAGATGTTGGCTACAACAGAAGTATTTCTTGAGATCCACCCAAATATTGACTATCTTATGGGATTGTAAGACAAAATGCATCACGTTGACAATTCTTTTCAATCACATTTTCTGAACAAAAACTATTAGAATAATATTGTTTTATTTACCTCATAATGGTCATTTAAGTCAATGTATCTATTCACTTAATTTATCTTCAGATGTATCTAATCACTTAGATAGTTTAGTATATTTCTATTTCAGTTCTTAGTTGATTATTTTTTAGAAACATTGTCTTTGTATTTCTTGATTTAAGGAGCCTTCGTCTCCTATGTAACTACTACATTTTCAATCAATCAATTCTCATTTCATGTTATTAGAGTCCATAGGGTTTTTGGCAAATGTTTAAGTTTGTAGTTTTATACCTAGAATAAATTTTTAGAAGTTTTTAACAATTTTTTATGAAAATTTGTGAAGAATCCTAGGATTTTTAAACAAATTTTTTAGAAATTTTTTTTTTCAAATTTTTAATAAAAATCGAAGGTTTAGAAAATGAGGGTTTTTGAAATTGCAAATGTCTGAAGATTTCGAAGGTTTTCTTTGCAGATTTTGAAGGTTTTTCTATTGAGTGCGAGAGTTTTTTGTTTCAAAACTATGTTTTTTGGAGGTTTTGTTTGCCATGTTCAAGGGTTTTTGTGCTTGCTTATAGAGGGAGGGTTTTCTGATTTTTTTCCCACAAAATATCATGGATGGAGGGTTTGCTGATTTTTTTCCACAAAAATCATGGATGGGTTTTCTGATTTTTGTTCTGGAGGGAGAGTTTTCAGATTTTTATTCTAAAACAAAAATCATGGAGGGCTTTGTATGATTTTGTCCTAAAAATTGTGGTCTTCTGTTTTTGGGTCTTCTTTTTTTTTTTTCCAAAAAAAATCATGATGGTTTTTTTTTTTGTGTGATTTTGTCATACACAAATTGAGGCTTTTTTTCTAAATTTTTGAGTTCGTGGGTTTTTCTTATTTTTCCCAAAAAATTTGGTTTGCTTCGTTGTAGGTTTGCTGGTATTTTTGACAATTGTTACAAAAAAAATATCACGGGTTTCTTAAATTCTTTCCATTTTTTCCTCAAAATGAAGGATTTTGATGATTTTTTCACAAAATTGTGGCATATTCGATAAATTTTTTTGACAATTTTTTTTAAAAATTGTTTCTTGCAAAATGTTTTGGGTTGTACGTAGGGTTCCATAGGCGAACATTGTTCTTGCAAATGTGCTGGAGTATACTAGTGTTTGTGGGCATGGCTGCTTTTGATTTTTTGGCAAAATTGTTGTTTTAAAGAGTTTTGATGTTTTTTGAAGCTGATCTCGGTGTCTCTGGACAAAGGGAGGGCTAGCTTTGTTACTTGACATCATGTTGAAAGGATTATGGAAATCTTGGTCATATCCAAAAGTTTTGGAGCACCAGGGAGGGTCTCAGCAACAAGCTCATGTCACAGGGTGTTTTGAAGAGAAGGGGGT
This sequence comes from Chamaecyparis obtusa, assembly GCA_027943335.1. Lineage (NCBI taxonomy): Eukaryota > Viridiplantae > Streptophyta > Pinopsida > Cupressales > Cupressaceae > Chamaecyparis > Chamaecyparis obtusa. The sequence goes on along the minus strand of BSBK01004744.1, from coordinate 541,070 downwards.
AGCCTTCTATGCATTCATGGCCAAATGACCCACAGATTTGGTCTTTTGGAAAGTAGGGTAGTTAGTTAATATATTGACCATTAAGGGAGGGTATAAGAATAATGTATCTACTCAGATAGTTTAGTATATTTCTATTTCAGTTCTTAGTTAATGATTGTTTCTTGTTGAAACATCGTCTTTGTATTCTTTATTTAAGGATTTTTTGTCTCCTATATAATTACTTCAATTTCAATCAATCAATTATCATTTAAAAAACAGAGTACAAATATTGAAAAAAATCTTATACAGCTCTACTTATAGTGTTTTCTATAGGAATCTTTCTTGTTTGATTGAGACCTATTGAGAAGGTCAATCATGCTTTTATAATATAAAGAAAAACATTACAGATGTGAGAAATTTGTGCCGAATGGTTTCCATTGAAGACAATTTACCTTTGAGGAAGATGCAGCAAAACTATGGGCCTTGTTTTTGTAGCGAGAGCATAATTATTGGAAACAACACAAATGTACTAGTACAGGATGTTAGGCAGTATACTGTTATCCATATATGAGAAAGTTTAGAAGGTTATCAAAGCTTTGTGAGAACTGGAAAGCTAAAACTTCAAGGTAATTAAGGAAGGGATGAGTGCTTAAATTGGCAACATAAGAACTTCAAAAAGGCCATTTGTGACATGGCTGCTAAATTATAAATATACCAAATTATTGACAACCAGGGTTATATTGTAGAACCCAGAGATAAAGATAAAGTATAGGCTTCTATGTCACCCTAACAATCATGTATCATCAGAATCACAATATAAAATGCATAAAATTGATTTTATAATGACACTAGCATTGCTGAAATGCTTGACAATTTCAGTACAATCTCTCAATGTGCTTCTTCATCACAGAAGATGCTCGGTTTACACAAGGAAAAAGCTTAAGTAGCTTACCCATGTTAATACTAGGGATGATCTAATCGGCAAATCGGCAAATCTACACTGCCTTAAGAGTCGCGCATCGTTAAACATGGTGAAAGCCCTGTGTATGTTGTTGCTAATCCGGCATATGACTTTTCTTATTTTGAGACCTTCGAAAGCTTAAAATTGTCTTTAAAACTTTGAAGTGAAATCAGTAGGTTCTAACTTTTGAATGAACTTGATGTCAGTGTTAGTCCTTAAAGGGAATAAAACCAAAAGGTTAATTGCTTTAGAATACCTTTTCTTTGATTCTTAAATTTCAGATTTTTTTCTCATTATTTTATCCATTTTGCATATGGCTTAGATTTAGCATATAATGACTTTGTTCTCAATATGCATGTGGCAGTTATCTGTTCCAGCATTCAGTGGCTTTTTTGGATTTCTTCATGAAGTTCCTGAAGGACATGTTGGTGTTTATTGGAGGGGTGGCGCTCTATCGAAAACAATTACTGACCCTGGTAGCATTTGCAGAATTGTACATTTAAAAAATTTTCCGAGTCATTTATTCCGGCCTTTTCAAGTTTTTCCCAGTTTCCATTTGAATATTGCCTTGACTTCTTAAGTTTTTTGTTTTCTAGGCTTCCATTTGAAGACCCCTTTTTTGACTCGATATGAGCCAATTCAAGTTACCATCCAGACAGATGAGGTAACGTTTAAATTATAGTCTGCATGATTTAATCTGGTATGATGAAATTAAAGTGGCTGGTATCATATCTTTTAAGAACTTCCCATATCTTTTAAAAACTTCTCACAATCCATTGTGAATACAGAGTAGAAACTGTAAAGGAACTCAGCTGAAGTGAACATTGAAGGTTTCAACCATAAGGCCATACAGCTTATAGAACACACGTGGTTGTCCATAATGCTGAGATGGAATTATGAATTTTATTGGAAGTCATCTATTATGCATTTTTCTGGATCTTGAATCCATCAAATTCTCTGTGTGTTAATGGTTTTATGTATTCTAACTTATGTTCAAATATACAAGTTCTCTCAGAGTTACAAATGCCATTTGTTGCAGACATAATATAATTGATCACGGGCTGAAAGTTTTGTTACCTTAAGTTCAATAGTGCGTAGCTGTGATCTGTATATGTTGTTAAGAGTAATCAAAACACTCATAATTTTGCAATGAGATGGGGCCATTTTATTGTTTCTTTGAGAATGATGAAATAGTGAGATGGTAAAGATAAGTTTTTAAGAAATATGTGGGATTCCATTTACAATATTTTGTCTTAATTATTTTAGCTCTTGTGGGCTTCTCTTCACAATATGTAGTCAAGTTCTGTATTTAATTTCAACTTCAAGATAGAAAATGAAAAATATTTTCTGAAGCATTCCCATTTCATGTACATTGGAAATAATTTTTGCCAAACACAAAAAAGTAGATATTACGGTTGGGGAAACAGACACAAGACAGCTGTTTGTGATGTTCTTATCTCATAAGGTAGTATAGATTCCAACTACTTGCATATGACTTGTGATAGTTGGGAGAGGGCTTCTATCAATTTTAACAAGTAAACTCTATTATATCACTGCTGTGACCATCATGTTCTTGGTATAACATAAACTGCATTTCTTCCTCACTTAAAAGAACTTCCTTCCAGGTTTCTCTCATTAGGAGAGAGTAATTTTTAGCCTTATCAATCGTCTTTACCTTGTTTCAAGGTTCACTTTCATCCATTGCTACACTTTGATTTGTCAATTGAGTTAATTTTCAACTTGGATGGTCTTGAGATCCTAAATGGGCTTAAATACTGCCATCTCAGCTCTTTCCAAGGCTTCCATTGTCAATATTCCACTCTATATTTAGTAGTTAGTACCCTTGAAGCATTATAATGCCTTTTTTGTATAATTCCACCTCATAAAATATGCAATGAGATTAATTATAAAATATGCGCTGAGCTGGGTGGCTGGGATGCCTCTGGTGCAACAAAAAAAATAAAATTATAGTGACATACTACAACAGAAAGCAATATAATTGTAGTTTAAAATTCTTGTTTTTGTCTGATTTGGTTTTGTCATTTTGGCATAGTCCTGCGGCCTACATATCAGATTTTTTCATCGATGTTTCAGGTGAACTTATTGTAGACACCCTGAATTCGACTGTGCAATTTTATTAAGGTCATGTCCCTAATTGCTCTTCTAAGCCTAATGATTAATTAAATATCATTTAATTAATTAATATGTGTCCTTTATGTAATTAATTTAAATAATTAGTTACATTGCCCTTTATTCTTCGAAAGCTCCACTGATTTTAATTAATTGAACAATTCTGACTATTTCTCCTAAAGTCTAATTAATCTTAATTAATTAAGCTTAACCTTTTGCCTAAATACCATATTTCTTCTAAATCCTAATTAGTTAATTAATCTTTGATTAATTAACTAATCATGTGATTCCTAACCTCATTAACATTTCCTCTGTTGTTGCTTCTCTATTGTCTTTGTGGAGGTTAATTGTTTTTGGAGATCAATGAACTTGGGGCGTTCACTTCAACATGGTATCAAAGTTTGGGTGATTCCAACATGGTATCATAGTTTTTAATCTGGCAAGCCTCTTCCTTTTTAGTGAGTTTCTATCAAGTATTTTTTGAGTTTCTAATATAATCTTGTGGATTTCTGTATGCTCTTCTCTTGCATTTTAATATGATCTTGAGATTCATAAAGTGTTTATATAGATTGGTTGATAGTATATTGCATGTATTTTTTTGGTTAGATCTAGTGGTTGCAGCTCTATTGGCTATACTAACAATATTTTTGGTTATCTCAATGCTTCTAGGAGGCTCATGAAAGTTAGATTTGGCTTTTGTTTCCCTCAATTTGGCCATCATTTGCAACATTGGCAAACAAGGGTTTGAAACTCATATCTAGCGAACAACTTCATTTGGGAGCTAAGTTACGGGTTCGAAGAACCGGTTCGCAAGTTCGACAAAATTTTGAAAAGGGGTTCGGGTTCGGGTTCGAAAAAATATGTAAGATTTTAAAAAAAATATATTATACATATTTATGAAGCCTAGAAGCATGAGTAAAAATAAGAATGTCACATAGTATCATAAAAACAACATCTAAACAACAAAAACACCATAAACTTGTAATCATAGCATCATGAATCGTGATCATACCATCATATACTTCAAGTCATAGTTACACCACCCTAGGGGACGGGGGGATGGGGGAATATAAGACATAAAGATGTAAAAGTATTGTGTTGAAGTATTGGTCCTTTTGTGTTGGATATAAATGTTAGATATTCATATAAGTTATATCTAACATGTATATGATATATCCAACACAAAAGGACCAATATCTAACATTTATATCTTTGTTGGTGGCTGTTTTCAAGTCCCTGGGTTTGGCAAATGAGGTTTGAGTGATTTTGGCCTATTGGGAAGTCATGTCTGTCTGGCATTTGGGCGAGAGCTAAGCTAAGTCTGTCATAGAGATGGGCTCGAAACCAATTGATTTGTGATAAAACGAGTTAAAACCCTTTGAGAATCATTTTGCCAGCTTCAGTTTGACCTTATAAAGCCATGATGGATTGTGGGAGGTAACCCTGCTGAAGGCTTGTTGAATCCTGAAATTTGGCTAAGTCTGGAATTTTTAAAATCTAGAATCTGCATCTTAACTCCTATGAAGCTGGAACCTATCCCAAACATCCTGGAAGTATTATATTTTATAATTTATACAAATATAACTTAAAGTATAAGAAATTAAATAAATCAAACTTATACTTAAATGTTATTTTTGTATAAATCCTCCCGCCTATGAACAAAATAAAAAATAAAATTATCCTTTCATATCCACCTTTTAGGGTTCTGGATGTCAAACATTTATAAAATTTGCAAAAAAATGTCACTAAAGTGACGTCTGTGCCCCAAAGTTCGCCAAAGTTCGTACAAGGTTCGCCATCTGTCTTCCTGGTCCGCTCGGGTTCGAAATGCTGGACCACAAGTTTGAACTGGGTCCGAAAATCCGGACCCTGCCTGGACCCACAGGTGAACGGGACTCGAATTTCGAACCAGTTCGAACTTGGTCTAGTTCGGAGGGGTCAGGGGCAAACCCTGGTAACTTAGTTTGGGAGCATTTTTGGCCCAAGTAGACCCTTCCATTGTGCTTAGAAGGTTGAACATTCAAGTTCTGACTATAAGTTTGTCCGTTTTTTATGAAAGTCATTTCTGTGGCCAACTTTTTGTAGGTGGGTTGTACAACATCCTGTGTAAGTATGGCATACAGTCAAAAAATATATCAATTTTTTTTATAAAATAACAATCTGAAAACTTATTTTTTGACAAAAAGTTAATGGGTATCAAAGGTACTTGCACTGCAAGTGCGCAATACTCATGGTCGTGGCCCCATTAATGGCACCAGTACTTTAAGGTTATTGCCACCAGGCCGCTCCCCTTTTAATAAGGGTGGCGTGGGAATTTTTTTAATGTTTTGCAACTAACGCTAACACTTCTCTGCCCAACCCCTACTCACATGGGTGACCAACTCCCAAGCCAAGGGGGCTCAAGATGTTTTGCTTTTTTTGTAATTTTGGCTGAATTGGTAAAATCACAATAACTTCTACATAACATGTTAGTTTTTGGCAAACAAAATATCATTGGAATCTGGGTTCTGAGCATTATCCAATGGTGCAGGCATTTTTATGAGATTTTGTGGTTGGTACATTTAGCCTATTGAATCAAATGTTCATTTTTGGGCTCCTAAGCTCACAACTTGACCAGATTCTCCTTTTTTGAGATTCTTGTGGTGTTGGAAAGGTCTTTTAGAGCTCTTTTAGTATATCTATGCACTTTTTCCAGATATTGCATTAGATATAATAAATTTAGATTTTTGTGTTTTAACACTCTGGTTAATGACTTGGATGTTTTAGCTACTGGAACCCTTATGTTTGTGTGAGATGGCTTCATTTGGGCTGCTTTATATGTCTATCCAATAGTTTGTCCTTGTCGATATTTTGAGCATCTTTTGAATACACTTTCGCTTTTGTAAATATGTTGAGATAAAGTGCCACTATTGTACATTAGTTTGAGGATTTTGCACAAATGTTGCGGCATATTATTGTACTCACACTGTATTGTAAGTGCTATGGGGGAATGTGTATTGCCTTTCTTATTTGCCAATCATAGCTTTGTCAAGTTAGTGTTTCTCCATGACAACAATGGATCTTAGTGATTCTGGCCTCATGCTTGTGTGCCTTGTTTTCGTACACCTTTTTCCAGTTGCAAGTACTCTCTTGTACACTTTCAGATGTTGTATCTTCCCCTTCATGCACTACATGGTGACACACAATTTGTGGTGGGGTATTATATTGTTTGTGCTAATGCTTCCTTGGTTTTGCTTTGGAGTGATATGCATTTTAGACACTTGTATTTTTTTGGGTGAGCCAACCTTTTATCCTAATTTGGTCAATGTTTTTTAGACTATTGGCATCCAAAATTTTAACTTGCATTGATTGAGTAATATCGTTGAGGTCACTCGTGTAGATTCATGTGCCTTCTGTATCTTCAACCATCAGATGCCATTGCTTTGTTTGTCATCTAATTATTGTTAGAGTAATGTCATTGGGGAACTCATGTAGATTGTTTTCTTGATCTTGATCATAGTGTAAAGACTCAAACTTGCCACAAACTCGGCAAACCAAAAAATTGGACTCGGACTCAGACTCACGAAAGGACTCGGCAAAAGGAAAAATCTGTAGTTTTACATAAAAACTAAAAGAAATTAATGCATTTAAAGAATATAAGAGCCATAATTGATCCATTACACATGTCATATGAATCTCAAACACTCAATATATGAAATACAATCATAGTTGCAAACTTTAAAATGTATAACAGTAGCATAAGTTTATAAATGTTTACAAAATTAGATGTAATGATGTCTAAATGTCATCGTCTTCGTCATCATCTATTTCATCAGAGTCACCCTAAAACCTTGTTTTGAGCAAGCACAAAGAACAAATGACTCAAAAAGTGAAAAAAAAAGTCAAATTATAAGTTGCTAGGCGTGTCCAGGCAGCAGCAAGAGTCCATCACAAGTACTCGCGAGTCTTGATGTTGGACTCATGCGAATCCATGCCTCGACTCGCGAGTTCTTGTGATGGACTTGCTTGGACTCGACTCGCGAGTCCATGGCGAGTCGACTCGGCTTGCCATTGGACTCGTGAGTCCACGGCGAGTCCTCTCGAGTTTTGAACTATGATCCTGATCATCAACCTATTTTCAGAGTAGGTTCATACAAAACTATATCAGTCATATTTTGGCAGTTGTTTGCAACTTCTTCGTGTTTCAAAGATGTCCTTCATTTGTTCTTCTTGTTTTTGGGATGTTGTTGAGGAGGTTTTTTAGTCCTTAATGTGTTTTCTCAAATTTGGAGAGGAGTTTTCTTGCACAAGGTTTTTCTCCTTTTCTTTGTTTGTGAGGGATTGTTTTTACTAAGCATCTCATTTGGTTTTGTTGCCAAGATCGATCTTTTGCATCTTTGCATTGGTTTTGTTCCTCGCTAAGTTGTATTTAGGGGGGGGGGGACTGTTGGTGCAAATAAGGTGTTTTACCTAACTTATTAGTAGGTCCTATTCACATGTTAAGTTAGGTCCAAGGAATCTTTTCTAGAAGTCTTAGTTGTCTAGATAAGATCTTATTTACTTTCTGAGTCCTAGGCGTTGAATATTTGTTTTGGTTAGTTGTCTCATATCATAGGATTAAGACACATGTTATGACCTTGTCTAATCTTATCCTTCGCCTCGTCTCTCTTGCATCTTGAATCATATTGTAGTCTTGTTTTGGCGGAATAGCCTCATTTTGTTGTTGCTTCTCTCTTGTCTTTTTGGAAGTTATTTGGTGTTGCAGATTAATTATCTTGGACATTCACTTGAATATGGTATCAAAGTGTGTGTATTCTAACAGATTTGTTAATCACGATTTAAGACTTTTCAATCGGATACATTATTTGGCAAAACTGGTTAGTATGCTATATTAATGGTCAAGGCATCTTGCTAGGATTGGGATTGGGAATGAAGTGAGAAGCTATCTTTACTAAGGAAGTGGCCCAACTGTTTTCGTACGTTGAGATGTTAATGAAAAAAGCATCAAAAAGGTCAATGCAGCCCCAAATCTGATTTCTGTAGTTATGTGATTGTTAGTCATTTGAAAGTGTTCTCTAATTTGCTTGATTTGAGCATTGTCTTGCACTTTGAGGAACCTTATACCCATTTCTCTTGAAATCTTGAGGCCTACTGGGAGTGCCTCAGACTCACATATGTTGTTTGTGTATTCAAATTACAATCTGATAGAGAACGGGCAGAGTTTATGAGGATGAGGAATAATTGAACTGTTAACAACTCCTGCCATAGAACAACTACCATCAAATTGTAATGTCCATACCTCCTTTCCTTTACTGGTCACTATATCTTCAAGAATCAACCACTTAAGATCCAGCTCCTTGAGGGACATCATTAGATATGTCCTAGGTTCTATTTCCTGATAGAGAATGTTAGAATGGTGATATTTTGACTTCTTGACAGTGAATTCGCCTTTCAGTTCCGATCCAAGACAAATCTTCTTACCTTTTCGCAAGTGTCATTGTTGAAGATTATGTTGATGTGTCTTTGAACACAACAATTCACAGAATAAACTCCTGTTGTTTTAGGACCAACGTTAACTAATTCATGAGTTGCCAGCCACCCTCGTATGGTTTATTTAGGTTTTCAATAATAAATCAAACAAAAGCAAAATTTCAAAATGAAAACTCATAATACATTAGTGATACACATTGCTCATTCATTTAAAGGAAAAGAGAAATAAGAGTAAGGGGAAAATAAGCAACGACACAAATCAATTATATCAGGAACCCCCTATGGTAGACACTAACCTTGTCAAAAACAAACAGCACAAGCCCAAATCAGTAAGACATGGTCCAAGAGATCATTCATTAATATTTCTGAAGTTGATAGCTTGTATGTTACCCAAGAAGTATTAACCAGATTTCAAATTGACACAATAATAGCAATGTACATTCACACAAATTCTTGAACTGAAAAAATTCGAACACTGATAATATTACCTGTAATGTTCAAATTGCATACAATCTACATTTGTCATCTATTACTATTATTTAAAATCCCACAGAGGGAAATGATTCTAAAGGAAAAACATACAAAAACAACTTTTCTCATGAATCAAAGATGTGGAATATTATCTTAGTAATAATATTCAACCCTGTTTTTGTAGTGGAAAGAATCTTAAATAGTCCGAGGGTGGGTCACAGCCTTGCCAAACACAGTAAAAAATAAATTGCTTTCAGCTATGTTACAAATACAAGTAAGATTTAAGAATCTATTAGAAAACTACAGCATTTTCCACAATAGCTGCCTTGCAATCTTGAAACTCTTGATCCCCGTGAGTGCATTGATAATTGATTGTCTTTCTGGCCTTTGCTCCATGGGTTAGTCTTGTCATCTCCTGAATGACCCTGCTAATAACTTTCAACAAAATTGTATCCTCTCAAGAGCTTCATTGTTTTGTTATTGCATTTCTATCATTTCTTTCTCTAACATCATCATAAAAACCAAAATTGTCAAATTCTCCTTGAGATAGCTCATTTCCGATCCTTTCATATTAGAGAATCCCAAACAAATTGCTAACCCTGGTGACATATCCCTCCAATATCCTAATCATCTTCCTCAAAAGTTTATCAGATACCCCTTTATTCCTGGTTCATTTTGGGTTTGGGTTTGGGTTCGGGTTCAATGGTTTGCAAAGTTTTTTATTATTGTGTTCAATACAACTTAGTTTGGCCATACAAAACATGTGTGTACCTGCCCCTGCACACACAACCATAGTTAACAGAAAATGTACAAAATTAAATACATAATTCCAAACACGGTTGATAATAGATAATTCTATGCTCTCTTATTCATCCTGATGATGGATCACAGAGTGTGATTCGAATCGTTGATGGTAAAATATCTCACACAGTTGAAGCCAGAAGCAGCACTTACAATTCTATGCCAATTGTTAACTCATAAATTTTAAAGATAAATCAAAATGGTTTATGTTGTAATGGCCTTACTTGGAATCAAGATTGACTAGGCAAACCAAAGTATAAATTGAATTCTGTTACTTGAGAGATTTAATTGGGAAAAACATTTGAAAGAATAATAACATGGAAAATCAGAAATGAACTAATCAAGTGCTATTGTCTGAAAGTAAATGTTACCATTAATTAAACCCAAATGAAGAGCATGCACACCAAGATCTAAGAAGGAGACACAAGATTTGTAAGGGGGAAAAATAAAGCAAAAAACCCCTATATTATGTAGATGGCAAAAGCCTAGAGAAATTACAATGAGAAAGAGAGAGAGCACACAAGAATTGAAATGCTACAACATTACAACTACAACATGAAGAAAAGAGAGAGGCACCTCTAATGTATAGAGGTGAGAGAGAGGAGTTACAAAGTAACTCCAAAGTCTAAACATGCTATCTAACGTCCTATGTGGGTGCAATGTATCACCTCATAAGGAGGAAATCTAATATTCCAAATATTTTTGGAATAAAGAAAATGTGTTGTGAGAACTCATAAAAGGACAAACATCTTGTAGGGATTCCTTAGAATATTCCTACAAGAGACAAAAGGAGGAAATTAACCGATGTAAAGATTAATTCCTAACAACATTGGTTTTCCATCTGGCATAGCCCAAAACAATTTTTACTTTTTCTGTTTAAAACTAGAGTGCATGGCTCTTAAAACACCAACCCGTCACAAGGTCAAGGTAGGTTCCCTGGCACAATATACAAATGAGGTCACCAAGCCCAAATTAAGGCCTTTGAAGCCACAGTACCTTCATGGCGCATGCCACTTTTCATAAATTTACCACTTATAACTAAGCTCCAAATCCTTAAAAAATGCACTTTTAGGGTTAGGTATTTTAAAAAATGATTTTTAAATGCAATTTTTTTTTGGAACCCTGTGGGTTTGCTTAGGGTGCAGCCTGGCCTTCACTATTTGGCCTAGCTATGTCTGGTACGTACTTGGTTGAATGGCCGTGCCAAGGATGGACAAAGATCTGATAATAGAGTTTGTAGCTAATGTCATAGTCTTCACTTCAAAAATCTGAGAATGGGGGAATATTAACATTCACAGATGCTTTTGTTTTAGTAATTGAGTCTTTTTGTTGTTCAATTGAATTGAATCCTGAGATAGATTTGAGAATTTGTTTGAATACTCCTAATTTTATTCAAACAGTGATGAAGAAGAGAAAATTTGGTAAAGAACTTCCGCAACCCATTCCATACCTTCAGAACAGTTGAGCTTGGTATTGTTACAACCCTCTTCTGAACTTCTTTCTATTTTTCTTTTAATTCTTTCACTTTTTGTGTTTGTTCCCACATTCTTTCATGGGTATATTCACTCATTGGCTTAATCACTGAATCTGGCTCAACACTTTGCTTCTTTTTAGAAACATATGTCAGGTCTTTCTTTGTTTTCGCCTTCACATGTTGAACACCTCTCATCACTTTTTGGGTTGTCACATTTCAAAATCTCTTGACCATTTATTTTATTAATATTATCAGTTCTCCCATAATGACCATTTTGAAGTTCTCTGAATTCTATCTCACCTGTTGCATGAATTCCAACCATGAAGTAGAAACTGGAGTTGAAGTTTCCTTTGAAGCTGAGAGCTTCATTGTGGAAGCACCAAGTAATGGACTCCTTTTTATGTGGTTTGCAGATAGGACTCAAGATACAGGTTTCTGGGGAACTGTGCTGCATTGTTGATGTTAAAGCAGTTGCCTGTAACATGAATGAGTTTGCTAGCATTAACTTGACTGTTGATTGTTACGATACATTATAAAGATTTTATGTTGAATGCTGAAGCCTATTTTTACTGCTGTATTATATTGATCAGAAATTTAATGCTGTTTGACTTATGTACTTGCTTAGAACCTATTTTAAATGGTAGTTTTACTGCTGGCACAGAGTGTCCTATTGTTATTGACTTTGACAATGGTGTTTGACTGCTGTAAGTTCTGATTTGTGCTGTCATAATTGTCAATTTTCTTTTTCATGACCATAATTATTAATTAATGTTACCGTCTCTCATTAGTGAGGGCTATTGGTTGTAAATGCCATTGTACATAATTGAATGGAAGTCCCTGTCAATTGTAAAGTCTTCTGTTATTGGGGGTCTATACGTTGTACCATGTATAAAGTACTAATCATTGAGGTGGCATTTGTAAGTTCATCTGTTTCTGGGGGTTTGCAAATTGCCATGTTTTGATGTTATGAGATGCCTGTAAATCCTCTTGCTCTTATGTTTTGGTAGATTGCCTATGGAAAATGCATTGTCATGAGACACACAAGGATGCTGGCACATTTCCTGTTGTTGTGGTATACATAGACATGTAGATATCTTTAATTTATGGAAGCCTACCAAGTGTAGTGAGGGATCACATGAATGACAACCAAAATGTCCAAAAAAGTGAGACCTAGAAGGGAGACATGCTGATATCTAAAAACTCTAAGAAGGTTAATTTTTTTGTGGATTTCTTATAAAGTACACTTGGTAAACAATAAAAGTTGAAGATATCAGTATTCCACAATCCATAATACTTCTTGTTGTTTTTCTGGATTCTTGAGCAATCCCCTACTTTACATGGAAGGGCAATTCTAGGATTTGGAAATTCAACAGCTGTTAGTGGACTGGTCTGTGAAGAAGAAAACAAAGCAATCCTAGGCATGGCAAACAATACAAACATGCATGATAAGCCACCTTAGTTCTTGAGGATTAAAACAATGTTTATCCCTTTGTTTTTTAGGCATTTGGAGTTCACTTGGACAGAGTCACCAGTTTTGGATCATCACTAGTTTTAACTGTGTGAATTAAAAAGAGATATTGAAGAAACATGGCAGAGGTCAACTACACAGCTGTATTGCTAGTTTGGGTTCAGGTTTGATTGTTTGCCAGTGTTTTTCCCCAGGTTTGGTACAGCAGGGTTTAAATATGCTATATATATATATTATCATAATAAAAAACATAAATAAATTAAGATACTTAAATATAAATATGAACTAGATGACTGAAATAAATAAATCATATATAAAATAAATAAATATAAAAATGAAGTACTATAAATTTCTAGCACGTCAAATGTTAAACATTCATACAAGTGAAGTACTATACAGAACATATAGAAAGATTAAAAATTTTTAAAATATAAATTAAGCCGAAGAAGTAGAACATGATATGCACAACATAGGCAAGATGTTTTTTTTTTCATCCAAGTTGTATTCACGCTGAATATTAATTCAAGCCGAAGAAGTAGAACATGATGTACAAAACATAGGGAAGATATTTTTTTTTCATCCAAGCTGTGTACACAATCTGGGGTATCAAAATGTTTAGAAATCTTAGTAGAAAACTGCGCATTTATGAAAATAAAATTTACTATGTGATTTATCAAGATTCAAGTTCATAGTTTTCCAGTCAAATTATTGTCCCATATTCATGAGTAGTAGGTCACAACCAATCTCTTATGTGCATGAATGGTCCATAGCACTCATTGCATCTAGGTGATGCTTGCAAGCATGAAACATCGAGACTTCCTACGAGGCTACCTCATTTGTAAAACCTGCAGCAAGTGTTGTGCCTTATGAATGATTTGTTCTAGAACTTCGTAACTCATTCATTATTATGTTCTGATGCTTCACCCATGTGAGCGTCACCTGCATACAATGAGTGCTAAGTAAATTGTTCATGCTCATGAGAGATGGGTTCTTGAGAACCACTGCTCCTAAATATGGATCAATAAATTTGATTGAAAGCTTTTTTGTGAATCTTGATAAAACGTTGCATAATTTGATGATGCATCATGAAAAACACCACTTCATAATGAATGAGCCAAAGAGCTCTGAATGAACAATTCAAAAGCTAAGTTGTTGGTTTGAATTTGGGTAAAGGTTCAAAGTTTGGTACTCAATATGGCAGTCTTTTCTCTCAGATACATATAAATATTAAAAATAAATGAAAATGGTAGTACAAACTATTAGAAGATTGTAATGTTTCTTTAATGGTCATCTTAGTTAGTCTTTAGTTTATTAGATAGTTTCTATTTTCATCTTTAGTTCATGATTGTTTCTTTTAGAAACATCATCTTTGTAAATCTATATAAGGAGCTTTCATCTCCTTTGTTTAATACATCAATATACCATAACACAAACTAATTATAGTTTATATATATTCAAATATATAAAAACAATATTCGTAATTGCCAAAAAAGAGAATACTGATTTGCAAAAAAGTTAAATACACGTAAAGTTCACAATTCATTGATTTTTCAAATGTCAATACAAAATAAAAATTGCAATCAATAATTAATTATTACACTTGAAAAATATATAGAATGGTGGAACGAGAGCGATCACGCTGGCTAGGGTTTCACAACATGAAGGTCTGCGCTATAATGGAGGTGCATACCATGGTTGGCCGTTCAATAAGCGGTCCCAGATGGGTTTTAAAACAAATGCTGGAGCTCGTAAAGGTGCTTTGCAACAGTCACAAGCATGGAAGGCTCTGGGAATCAATAGTTGGGACACCAAAAAAAGAGACTAAGCTTCAGTCTTTCAACGACGCTCAGAGCAAAGGAATAGATGGGGTTATGCATACATGAGGTTAAATAAATCTGTCAACTTCAAGAACCTTGAGAAGTTTTGGCGGCCGAAGAACATTTTTGCAGCTCAACTTGATAAGGTATGCCCTAACATCGAGATCTCAAATGTGGTTTCCCTTTTAGTCGAAAACAAAGAATGGAATGAGTTGGTTTCAACCTCGAAGGAGAGGGGCTTTTTTCTCAAATGGAGCGACCCTTGGTTTGCTTTTCAAAAGGTACAATCATGGCGTTCAAAACATTGGGGGGAAGCTTTGCACCATTAAAACTTTGCCTAATGTTTTTTACCTTATCATTTGTTCGAGTTAAAAAGACAAAGAATGGATCATAGGGATGTTGACCATTTATGATGGAAGGGAAAGGTTTTTTCATAAAAGGTTGGACTCCAACCCAAAGACAACAATGATGGAGGCGTTTCCTTCGTGGATAAGATTATATAACTTATGAGTATTGGGATTTGGAAACCCTAAGGATCATAGGTAATAAACTGGGAAAGTTTTTTAAAGCTGATGAAGCCCTAGATAGAAAAGAATACAACATGTATGCTTTTATCCGCATCTTATGGCAGGCATGCCACCTGCTTTCTAACCTGATAGAATTAAAGTTTGGGGAAGGAGTTTGGAAACATCAAATAGAGGTGGAAGAGATCATTGAAATGTGTTCGGATTGCAAGGGATGTGGTCACCTGATTGGGGAGTGTCCAACAAAACTAAAAGGAAAAGGCTTGGAGGTGAATGCACTATTTGAAATTCTGATTGAGAAAGAAGGTGAGATTCAGAGGGATGAAAATTTATTCGTGGAGGTGATTGATCAGCAATTTTTTCAGAACCATGTGGTAATTGGTTTTTTGAAAGGGGAAATTCTTAATAAGGGTTGTGGAAGTGGTGGGTTTCAGGATAGCTTTGTTTGGAGGGAGATGTATTCAAATGTGGAAATGGCATCATGGGGGAAGGTGAGTTGTACTCGTTTCATAAATTCAAATGAAAAAGATCAAAGAGTAATTGATGAGGTTGTGGCATCTTGTGAGTAGGATGCAATGATTGGAGATCGTAACTATCTAAGGGAGACGACCTTAAGCACCGCAAATGAGGAATGTGAAACAAGTCTGTTAAATGTAGGATCAATGATGTAGGATCCGGGTAATGAGAAGGCAACACTAAGGGTGGAGAGCCCAAGTCAATTTGAACCTATAGGGGGCTCTAACCTACATAGTGAAAATAGAGGAATGCTTGGAAATTTAAGTGGAGACTCTGAATGGTGAAGATGTGAATGCAAACAGGATTGGGAATGTTATCCAAAAGGAGCATGATTGCGATAACGTTGTTATTGAATCTGTGATTTTGCAGGAGGCTGCTGCGGATTTGAATGAACTTGTTTTTAAAGACATACAAATCTCCCTGATTAGGAACTTGGAAACTTTCTTCGAGGAAGAAAGAAAGGTGGTGGAAGCTTCTAATTTAGATTCTAAATACACTTCTGAAGAGGAATGGAGTGGTTGTGAAGATTTGGGTCTAAATGTAGTGGTCGGTATAATTGAAAAATGATCTGTGTCTCAATCAGTTTCAAAGAAGGTTAAGAGTAGGGTGGGAGAGAAGAAAAAACGTGGTCCTAAATCAGCAAGAGCGAAATTGGAAATGGCAGGTTGCTTAGTGGGACAAACCAAACTAAGATCGGGAAAAGGGTATCCCTTTTCTCGGGGCCAATGAAGGTCCTATCGTGGAATGTCATGGGCTGCAATGCCCTTGACAAAATTCGTTAGATCAAGTCGTGCCTTGATTAAACGTAGTCGGAAATTGTGATGTTGCAAGAATTAAAGCTTAGTGGTGATGATATGGTATGGTTTGGTAGACATTTTAGTAAGTGGAAGTACTCATTGGTGGAAGTACTCATGTGCCTCAGGTGATTTGGGGATACTATAGAATCTAGAGGTGATCGACATTCAAGTGATTGTAGGGAATGGTCGTGGCAATGGGTTAGTGTTCATTGCAACAGTTGCAGGATAGCTTTTGTCTAATTAATGTTTATGGCCCAACTAGTACATGAGGGCTCAGAGAGGTATGGGGGTAAATTGCTGATTGCATCCACAGGGAAAAAGATAAGGTCTTCTTGATTGCGGGAGACTTCAATGCTATCCTTAGGTCCGCGGATAGGAAAGGTGGAGCTGGTTGGATGAGTGAGAAACAAAAAGATTTTAGTGATTTTGTGATAAGTAATGGTATGTTAGAGATTCCTTTCAAAAGTGGTGAATTTACTTGGACAAATAGATGCAATGGCTTTCTTAACATAGCAGAAAAATTAGATAGATTTCTCATGGCAGGTAATTGGGTGACCAAAAAGTGGGAGTTCTATGCAGACATCCTACCCTTTATGGGTTCAGACCATTATCCAATTAGCTTAAGAATCTAAGAGGATGAGTTTGCGGAACAATGCCCTGTTAAATTTGAGAAGATGTGGCTGAGGGTGGATGGGCTGTAAAATTTGATTCAGGATTAGTGGGATAATGCATCAGTGAGAATTGGGAATAAGGCTTTTGTATTTTTCAAGAAACTCCAACATCTAAAAGAACAGCTTAAGCGGTGGAACGAAGAGGTTTTTAAGAACATCTTTGTTGAGAAATTCAAAATAGAGCAACAACTCAGGGACTTACGCTCTAAAGTCATTGAAAAGGGAATGTTAGAGGAGGATTTTGAAGTAGAAAAGCAGCTGAACAAAGAATACTCAGAAGTTTTGGCTAGAGAAGAGACTTTTTGGAGACAAAAATCGCATGAAACTTGGCTGAAAGAAGGGGACCAGAATACTAAATTTTCCATAATTTAGTGAAAGCTCGAAGATCAGTGAGCAACATTTTTTCTATTCAGAACCAGCAAGGTGAGTTACTTTTGGAGAAAGAGGATATATGCAAATAGGCTGTGAGACATTTCTCAGAAGCTTTCAAGATGAATCATGTAGGTAACCAAAATGATGATGACATTATGATGAACATACCCTCTTGCATAAGCGACAATCAAAATGCTAGATTAATGAGGCCTATCACTTTGGAGGAGGTAAAAGATGCTCTTTTCGACTTGGGAGGTGATAAGGCTTTGGGTCCTGATGGGTTTCCAACCATATCAGAAATTTTGGAATGTGTTTGTTGTGGAGTTGTGGAAAGTGGTCGAGGAATCGAGAGCTGGTGGGTTTGTCTTAAGAGATTTTAATAATACTTTCATAGCTCTTATACCAAAGAAGAATGTTCTAAACACTTTTAATGATTATCGCCCAATTGCGTTATGTAACACTATTTATAAAGTAATCTCAAAGGTGATGGCTAATAGATTAAAGGAACTTTTAGATAAAATTATTTCCTTGGAACAAAGTGGCTTTTTCCTGAATAGATCCATCTATGAAGGGATAGTAGCACATGAAGCCATACATACTATTAGCAGGCTTGAACTGAAAGGATGTTGGTTAAGCTGGATATTCAAAAGGCATATGATGAGGTTAATAGAGATTTCTTGTTGAAAGTTTTGAAGGAGTTTGGGTTTTGTGAGGAATGGGTCAATTGGATCAGTAGTTGTATAAAATCTCTGAGGTTTTTAGTCTTGATAAATGGGAGTTTGCAAGGTTTTTTTGAATCGGATAAAGGCATTCGTCAAGGAGATCCAATTTATCTGTTTCTATTTATCAACGTGGCGCAGGCCATGGGCAAATTTATCTCCAGGAAAGGAAGAGAGGGCAGTTGGAAAGGTGTGAAAGTGGCGGTCGGTGTGGAGGCGATTTCACATTTACAATTTGTAGATGACACACTGCTGTTTGGTGTTGCCTCCTTTAGGGAAGCCAAAATTATGAAGGGTGTTTTGGACAAATACACCAGAGTCTCAGGGCAAAGGATAAACTGGGGTAAGTCGGAAATTTTCTTTTTTTACACTCTTGTGCAAAAATAGAAGGAAATTTGTCAAATTTTGGGGATGTGGACACAATCTCTAGCAGGGAAATATTTAGGAATTCCTCCCTTTGTTGGGGCTGGAAATTCTGAAGTGTGGAAAGAGCTTGTTGATAGTTGTGGGAGAATGGATGGGTGGAAAAGCAGGTGGCTATCTTTCGCAAGCAAAAACTTGATATTAAAAACTGTCATTTCGGCAATACCAGTTTACTCTATGACGTGTCTAAGAATCCCTAAGAAGATTATTAAAATGATTGGACAAAGGATGCGGAAGTTCTTTTGGAATGGAGCAAATGAACAAGACAAGATCCCATTATTGGCATGGGAAAAAAATTGTAAATCAAAACATAGAGGGGGTGCGGGTCTCAGAGATTGGAATTTAATGAATGAGGCTTTTGGGGCTAACCTTGTTTGGAACATCTATACGTAGCTTGATCAGCTGTGGGTAAGAATCTTAAAATCTAAATACCTCGATCCCATGGAGAACACTAGAATCTTAGCAATTAGAAACCCCCCCTCAGGCTCAGCAATTTGGAATTTCATAACATCATGTAGACAAGTCATTACAGATCATTTAACCTGGCAGGTTGGAGATGGTTAGTTAGCTGATTTTTGGGAGGATTCCTAGGATGGTCACCCGATTTTGAAGGACATGGAGGAATACAATGACCTGAAGTAGTGGTGTGTTAGAAATTGGGGGCAAAAGGTGCATGACTATCTAGAAGTTAATAGGGGACCGATGGGTGATGAATGGTGTTGGAAAAGCACTACAAATCTTAACATTCTGGATTAACAATTGATTTAGCTCAGTGAGATCTTTAACTCGCGAAAGTTGACAATGACTAGGCAAGCCGATAAACTGATTTGGTGAGGTGCTCAAAATGGTAAGTACTCTACAAAACTGGGCTATCAATTTTTGGATAATGGAATCTTAGAAGATAAATGGCCAGTAAATTTTTGTTGGGGCAAAGAATGCCTTCCAAAGGCAGCCTTTGCATGGATGGCAATCAGAGAGAGGATACTCACTAGGGAAAAGAGGATACTCACTAGGGAAAGAAGGATACACTTAGGTATTTGTGGTCCAACCAAATGTGTGATGTGTGAAGAGGCAGAGGAAAATGTTGATCATCTACTGTTAAACTGTAAGGTGGCAACTGAGTGTTGGGAGATGGTAAGAAACAAACTAGGGTGGCAGGGACCTTTTGTGAACTCCTTGAGAAAACATTTTGAAGGATGACCTATAGGCAGAAATAAGTCTACCTTTTTGAGTATTTGGCAAATATGTCCATCTTTAGTCATAAGCGAGATTTAGAAAGAATGAAACAAGTGTATTTTGTAGAAAAGCTGGAAATAGTGGAAAGGTTGAAAGGTAGAATCATTCATGCAATCGAGGAGACAACTAATGTAGTAGTCTCACAATTTTTTAACCGAAGAATCTCTTACACATTGGAGGATAAGCAGATGCAAGCAGCGTGGCTGGGGGTTAAATTAAGGCCCATTAATGGGCTTGGTTGGGTTAATCCAATTTCAAAATGTCTCGAGAAGATTGAGTGGGAAAATCCTAATGAAGGATGGTGGAAGGTGAATTTTGATGGGGCTTCAAAGGGTAACCCCGACCAATCTGATGTTGGGTTCATTATTAGGGACTGGAATGGAAACACAATTGCAATTGTTGCAAAGCGGTTGGAAGATGGAACAAACAATGTTGCTGAGGCAACTGGTGCTTTAGCTGCAATCAAGGTGGCAAAGATGTTGGGGGCAACAAGACTTCATGTGGAGGGTGATTTGCTAATTATAATTTAGGCCATCATTAAAGCAAAAATGGAAGCTTAGCATCTGCAGAAGTACATTGATCTCATAAGTGAAGAATTATCTTCCTTATTGAGCTCAAATTATCCCATGTGAGGAGGGATGGTAATCGAGAGTCAGATAAACTGTCTAAATGGGCCTTAACATTCAATTGAATAAATGAAAAAAGAATTGAGGACTTTCAAATTTTAACATGTGAAGAATTAGAACTTTGATCCTTTAGAGGTTGCATTAATTAAGATGGCGGTGGTAGTATATTGGTGTACAGGTTGGTGAACGTGAGTTTTAAACCTGCTAAAAGGACAAAGAGTAATGTTGATGAGACATTGCATTAATGGCTGGTGTGAATCAATAAATTTGGTAAATCTTTCCCAAAAACTCATCATTCTGCACTTTGGATGAAGTATTTCATTTGCAGTGGCAGTATTCTTAGAGGTCAGTTGTGTTCGGCTTCAACAGAGATGGAGACCTTGTTTACTTTGAAGGCTTCAAAGCAACAAAATCCTTTCTTCGGCCCAGTTACAAAGAAACGGTTGGAGGGCATGTTTTTATAGAAAGATGAGAGGCTTACAAAGAGTGTGCTCCTGATTCTGGGCATTGTGTTTGATCAATTGAGGAACCGACATAGAACAAACACTGATGTTTATTCAATGATTCTAGCATGGGGGCTATAGTTTGGTGAATCAACTGCGAACATGAGGAGAATCATGGTGAAGATTGTCTCGGTGGAGTTTTTGGTAGGGCTTGAATCCATTTTGGAGTGAGTTATATCAAGCAAAGGAATGGATTATAGTGAAGGGGTTGAAGACACAAATGACACTACAACAAAAAGGCTGCATTCCTTTTATTTGGAGGCTCGACGAACGACACAAAGCAGAGCGGGTGAAGGACGTTAGGCGTGGTTGGGAGGCCCTCAAGGTGTTAGTGGATTTAATGCAGATTGAAGAGAAATTAGAGGCATCGAAGCTAGAGCTGAACTCACAGAGGTGCATGTTCCGTGGAGATGGTCACTAAGGATTCGGCAAAGGACTACCAGAAATTATGGGGTGTGAACTTGCAGTTTGATGGTGGATGGTCTGTGTTTTGGTGGTGAACTTTTTCGACTGCAGACTTCTGGGTGATGAAGTTTTTTGATTTTTTGTGTTCCTTGTTAATTGACAATTGTGGTGGGGATGGGTCACAATGTTGAATGGGGTAATTTTAGTAGGAATGTCTTTTTTGAAGTACGGTTTTTGACAGCAGATAAATGTATATAAATGGATCCTTCTAGTTGGGGTCGGGTAGTAGACTGGGTGTTGATGGTTGGTGATGGACTGATGGTGTTTCAATGTTTACTTAGAACTTTCTATGTACATTTCTAGTTTATTAATAAAATCTATCATTATTACCGAGCAAAAATATAAAAAATTGCAATCAATAATCTTTATATTGAGCTTCATTGAGAGCATCGAAGTCAACACTTGGTTACTTTGAACCACAATCAGCTGTAGTGCCTCTCCTACCAACCATGTCATATGTATAATTTGTCTCATCTAAAGAGATTATGGCAAGCTGTGCAATATAAGCTGTTAAGTTGGCACACTTAGGAGTTACATCCCAATTCCTCATCCTCTTGTTGTTATCTTATGTTCTATGTAACAAGAGCTGTGAGTTGGACTGTGCATGGATGAAATCCTTAGCATTTTTTGCAGAGAATTGGTTGAGCTCCACTAAGTAGATGTTTTATACTTAAACACGTTTTTCTCATGACTGCATCCCTATGGGTATGATGGCATGCCTTGAGTCTTTTGGGATGTGCCCTAGGAATTTATGAGGTGTACCAAGGCCTAGATTTGTTGGGGCCAAGTAGGGTCTAGGTATGGGTAGTTGGTAATGTGCAAGCGCATAGACATGCATAACTAGCGATGCATATAAGTGCATGCAAGTATCTCTGGGGGTTAACAAGTTCGGGCATGAAGAACTTGATTTCCAAAATTGACAGATGGGTTCTTGAAGATTCTGGAATTTGCTAGCTGCGATATCAGAAAAATCTGATGCATTTAGCTAGATCATGGAAAGCCAAATAATTGAATGCCACCACCAATGTGTAATGGCACTAGAATTGAGCTTTAAGACATTGGGTCAATTAGTTGGCCATAGAGGACTTCCTTGCCATACGTTGAGCCACATCACTTAGCCTCTCATGACTGGGATAACCATTTTCACTTGGTTTTATATAGGCATACGGTCATACCAACTTGTCATGTTACATTTGCTCTTGTGGCAAAGGTCACCAAGACAAATTAGATTTATAATTTTCTTATGCGCTGAACAGAACACAATGGTTTTCTCTCTTTGTTTAGCTAAAATGTAACAAAGATTCATCTGTTAAAACTTAACTACGATAGATGGAAGTAAAGAGAAGTTTACCATGATCATCAAGCATAAGCAAGTAGTTAAATAGTAAAAAATAGATGTAATGAATTCTAATAAACTCATCTGCATTGAAAATTACCAATTTGTTAGGAATATAATTTCGAACCCAAGGAATATGGTAAATGCAAACTGAAGACAAATGAGTAAGATGATTGCACATGATTTGTACGTTTGATCACATTATGATTAAAAATATGGATTTTTTACATGCTGAACTTGATTACAGACCTATGAAGAATGAGAGAAAAGTCAAAAATAAGTATGCAGGCAAAACATCTGCACGTTCTCCAATCACAACATATTCTGTTTCTTTATCTAGTCCCTTGGTATAGACTAATCAAGCTATTGACACAGGATGGATATTGCTACAAATCGCTCTATCCATAAAGATAACTAATTTCAAATTTTCGAATGGGAAAACTTGAAGGTGGGAAGCCTGCAATGCCTATCAAAGCCATGTTTCTTTACACACGCAACTACATTTCCCACAAATTTGAAATATTCTTGGCTACGTGAAAAGTTACTATCAGCCCACAAGTTTTATCTATTTCCAGTCAGAAATCAATTCAGTTATAATTTTCATTTTCAAGAGAATGCAGGACAAATCACATAATATAGCTTTCTATGGAAAAAATATATTTTTCTTTCTTTCTTTGTTTATTTTAAATGCTAAATGAGTGATAAAAGTTTGTTCCTGAATAAATGGGTTACCCAAATATCTAACAAGGCAAATTTTCTATGCATTACCCCAAGAACTTGTCCCCGCAACTGGGTGGATGATGCCTCTGGATGGAGAGTTAACTGGGTGGATGATGCCTTGGATGGAGAGTTAGGAACTTGATCCTTTGGTCTGTACGGAGGCAAAACTAAACTAAACAAGTGACATGGCCAAGTTAGGAAAATGATGTGATAGCTTCTTTAATTTTTGACAAGGATGTCGAATATTGTCTCAACCATGGATTCTAGGCAAAAGTAGGTTCCAACTTCCTACAAGCAATCCAGCAATCTTTACCCTCCTGGAACTTAATATCTTGTAGCTTTGGAGGAGAAACCACTAGTGCAAATTGTCAATATTATGGCCTTTTCGGCTAAGATCAATTAGGACAAGTTGATAATAATAAATTATGGATATATATTTTTATTATCACACCTTTGGTTAATTAATATATATGTGGAAGTGTGATTTTATAATAATAAATAATAAGGCATTTATTATTTTTATTATAAATAAAATAAATTACTTGGGAGGGCCCAAGTCGGCCACCTTGAGGTGGAAGAGTTTATTTAATAATGCTCATATATATTGGAGTTTTTGATGAAGGACAAACATATCAAAAACATAACATGTGAATGTCCTCTTCATCAATACTTGGAGTAATTGAATTCACTCTTGGAGCAGCGAATTCGATCTTGGATGAACAATTTGTGTAGCAGATTTCAAGAGCAAATAAGAAGCATAGAAGGGCGAATTATTCAGATTATAGCAGTCATACAAAGGCAGATCTAGCAGCCCTAGAAGAGTGATTTAGGGCAGTATTGTGCAGACCTAAAAGAGCGAATTAGGGCAGATCTGTGCAGCCCTAGAAGAGTGATTTAGGGCAGTATTGTGCAGCCCTAGACGAGCGATTTAGGGCAGATCTGTGCAGCCCTAGACGAGCGATTTAGGGCAGATATGTGCAGCCTAGAAGGGTGAATTTAGAGCAGAATTCTGGGCGAATTGTTGCAGCCCAAGAAGGTCGAACTAGGGCAAACTGGAGCAGCCCTAGAAGAACAATATAAGGGCCGATCTTGCAGCCCTAGATCTGAGAATTATGACAGATCTAATAGAAGGCAAAATCAGGGCAGATTAGCAACATATTGTGAGCAAACCTTGATAGCATTCATCCATATCGGATTCAATTGGTTATATTCAGATCAGACCAAGATTGAAGATCTCAAGGTTCAGATTTGAAGTCTCTAAGGACTGATTCAGAGCTATAATCCTGGTATTATCTCTCTTTCTTTACTTGAGAATATTTATTATATCCCAGGTCTTAGTATTTGAAAGACCTCTATAGATTGTATATTCCTTGCCTTAAATCTGAAAATATTAACACAAATGGCAATAAAACTAAGCCACTTCAAAAACTAGAGGGAAAATTGTACAACCAATCACAATTCTAAAAGATGCAGGAAATTAAAAATATGAATAAAATTAACAAATTTTCACGTACTTTTAGATATCACTTCTCATCAATATTAGGTTCATGCTTAAAAATAGGTTCTCTCCTTTTCTTTGATTTTTTGCATGGCAAGAGAAAATTAGTGAAAGTAGAAGTGCTACAAATGGTAAATCTTTTTTATAATGTTAACCAAATTTTTAAATCAGTGAATTTTAAAATATTACATGCATTTCTAGCTATTGTGATAAAAGGGAAAGGATAGAAAAAATAAAGTACAATTTTTATCTTTCCCTATAATACAAGGACCTTCATTAGTTTTCATCTTCTTTTTCATATTATTCTTGTCTTGCTAATGCTTAGTCTCTTTGTTCCTAAGGGTGCATACCTGCTAATTTCTACATGGTAGAAAGTAAGTGAGAATCACTTTTAAGGCATCTCAATCCAAAAAGTGTTTTCCAATGAAACCCTAGTTTTCAAGAATCATATATAACTTGCAAACCATTGTACATTCTCTACTGATTTTTTAGAGCAATTGAGAATTGCATAAGGGAGCTACATTCTAAATTTAACTCTATGATAATTTTAATCAACTAATTGAGATTTTAGGGTTTTTAATACATTTGCGACTCAAGTTGCACTTTCAGAATTTCTTATTTTGCTAAATTTTTGGAAATGTAAAGAAATTTCAATTGTTGTATGTTCTTTGAGATTTTGGATTTGAGGCTGACCTCAATCTGAAATTGTATTGTGAAAGGCTGGTCAAAGTTGACTATTCATACTTCCACATGCTACCTACCCAATAATGAATAAGATTGTTACAGTCTGAAGTCTAAAGATTAGAACACCTACAAGAAGAAACACAACTGGAAGAGGAAAAACATCAATGTCATGGTACTTCTTGACATGAGAGGAAGCAAGGT
This sequence comes from Chamaecyparis obtusa, assembly GCA_027943335.1. Taxonomy (NCBI): domain Eukaryota; kingdom Viridiplantae; phylum Streptophyta; class Pinopsida; order Cupressales; family Cupressaceae; genus Chamaecyparis; species Chamaecyparis obtusa. The sequence continues at coordinate 515,209 of BSBK01004744.1, read as the reverse complement.
ATGTCTCGTTTTTTCAAGTGTGATTATTGTGGAATATTTGGCCACAATCACATAGATGGTCGTTCTTAGTTTTAGGATCTCAAAAAACAGGCTTCGAAAATAGGTGGTAAATAAAATAATTGTCTATAGATATACCCTCACTTGTCCTCCTAAGTCCTAACAATGTATGTGAAGGTTGTAATCTTGGGAAACATCATCAGTAGGAGTTTTTGAAAAAAACAACTATCATGTCTCAAGAGCTTCAGAGATTATTCTTATAGACATTTGTGTACTTATAAAGAAGCCAAGAATCTCTCTTTAGGTGGGTCCAAATACTATATCACTATCAATGATGATTTTTCTAGAGTTGTATGGTTCTTTTGCATCAATTGTAACTTGTAAGTATTGAGCCATCCTTAAGCTTAAGGAACTCAAAGGATGTATTGAGAACGAATTCAGATCGAGTGGCCAAGTATTTTAGCAAATAATGTCCACAGTATCTGCTAAATTGTTTCATCTTCAAGCAGCCATGCATTCCTTTAACATGTCAGCGGATTTTTAATTCCTTTGTCTTTGATTTGTACTTATTGGGATCTACTTCAAGAGGGGCAATCTACAACAGTCTGTGTGGTCAAGCTCCCTTTTCAAGCTTAAGGGGGGGAATGTTGGAGTCTGTAAGCTTGTTTAATGACCTTACAAGGAATTTTAGAAGTTCCTTATTTAGGTCAGACTCTGTTAGATATGTGCCAGATCAGCCTCCTTTGGATATGCACACTGACGTGTACAACCTAAACCCCCATATTTTATTATCGAGTGATATGAAGTGTTTTTTTCACATTGTTTTTGTGTTGTTAAAGTCGTCTCCACTTTCCTAAGAGCAAATACCTGTTAAGTTGTACATGGTGCTCATTTTTTGTGGCATAGCATGCTTTGGTTACCTATTTGAGACTGTAGAGTTTTTTGACAAGTTGATGTATCTTATGTTTTTTACCCTTTTCTTCAAATTCCTACTACTGGACTTGGTTTATGATTACAAAATTTAAGTTAAAGATGGGAAACTTTGTATTGGATTTAGAACTAAGTTATTCTTCATAAGACAGCAGTCATAGATTGGATGAGATATTTTAGCCATATGGATCGAACATTATTTTGAGTAAAATGGATATGACAGATTCTAGAAGATAATTCCGATAATGTTTCTTTGTGATGAATTCATTTGCATTGATAATTAAAAAAGTGGTCTATTCTACATGCTTTAAGATAACAATTTGTTTCTTCATAACAACCTCATTTTGTCTCCTCTCATATAATCCTTACCATAATATTTCTGGAACAGGTAAAAGATATTCCATGCGGTACTAAGGGTGGAGTGATGATTTACTTTGATAAGATTGAGGTACAGACCATACTGATTTTGCAATAATACACTAGTTAATTTTTCTGATGATTTGCACTTGCTTTGTACTGCATAACAGATTGATACATTAGATAATATTTATATAATTATACAATAAATTAATATTTATAATTTTAGTTAAATATACTGTCATCTAATGCTTTTAATAGTTTAATTGCAGGTTGTTAATCGCCTTCGTAAGGAGTATGTCTATGAGACCATGTTAGATTTTGGGGTCACTTATGACAAGACTTGGATTTATGATAAAATTCACCATGAAATAAATCAGTTTTGCAGTGCACACACATTGCAGGATGTCTACATTGACATGTTTGATCAGGCATGTTTTCACTGATTGTAGTCCGTTTTTTATAAGCATGCTTCTTTGACAAAAAGACATTCAGATTCATGTGAGTTAAGTTTGATAGCTTCAGAATTCTTTCAAATAAGAGATACAAAACTTTATTTGAACACACTGCAAGGATTGGAGTTGTTTATATAAAACAAATGATTGTTTATTGGAAATGCAGATTGATGAGAAGATGAAAGAAGCTATTCAAAATGATTGCACTATTTATGCACCTGGCATTGAGATTATAAGTGTGAGAGTAACGAAACCTAAAATTCCAGAAGCCATTGCCCGAAATTATGAACAAATGGAGGAAGAGCGTACAAAGGTATGCAGTTTTTTGAATCAAGAATTTGGCTTTTGCTTACAACAAATCTACTAATCCGAATGAATTTTTAGCTTCTTTCCTCTGTTGTCTAGGTTTTTTATTTAATTGGATAACTTGTACTTGCTTGTTTCTGTTCCTTTTCTTCAAAACCTTATGTTTCTGACTTCCACACTCCAGTGATACATGTTATCCAATTTTACTTGTTCAAACATAGGCATTGATCATTAGAAAAATAATTTCAAGGTCCATGTCTTTTTCACTGGCTTTAGGTCTTGGATTTTTCCGCTTGATGTTACTTTTAACTATAGGACAGATGCTTTATGTGCTTGTATATCTCCATGTTTCTATTGATGTTGTCAGCATTTGTATGATTTCATTGTCTTGATTATATAATCAGCAGGGCAACAAATAACCTGACGACTCTAGGTCTTGTTGTGACCTATTCACACATCGCCCATTAAAAATGGGACCCCCTATCTTTTTGTTCTCTTGGCCTTTTCAGGTTTGGGTTTCTCAGTAGCTCTAGCTCCAGTCTCCTGAGGTTCCTTCCGTTCCAACTGAGAAATGATAAATTTGTTCAAGTCTTGAGTCAAGATTTGTTCCCTGCTATTCAAGGTTTCAATTTTAAAATGTTTCTGGATTTAGAAATGTGAAGTTGAGTTGGGTGTCAAGTTTTGAATCCTGGGAGGAGTGAGCCTGTGAAGTTTCATGTCTTTTGGTGAAGTTCACATTTTGTCATTTCAGGCTATTGATAAGCACCGATAAGAGCAGGAATAGAGATGTCTCTGGTTTAGAAAAACGATGAAGATAACTAAGTCTAAGAATCTCTTCAGAAAGGCATTCAAAGAAGCAAAGGAAATGAAAGATTATTAAATTGAGGAATGCAAAGAAAGGAATTAAGCATGAGATCTCTGCAAAAATCTGTATATGCCCATGATTACTGAATCTGTTGCAGCAGGAAAGCATGCTGAAAATTAAAAGTTTGCCGTCATACCTGTAATATGCCTGTGATCATTAAAACATACAAGTGAATTGATGAGGAAACTCATCATCAAGGAGAAACAATGACCATGAATACTGGCCAAGCGGCTAGGACTCACTCCCAAAGTCACATTTATGCTCAAAGACCAGGATAAAAACAAAAATCCCAGGGATAGCACGTGCTTGGGAGAGCAAAGTGCATGCAACAAAGACTCTACTTCCAAATATTAAGGCTCTTCCGCACTCACAAGTCACAAACATGCACCATGAGCACTATTCTACCGTGACCAAGGAGGTATTCAAAGGATCTGCTTCAGTTGCTTACATGCACTCATAAACATGGTTCCGGTCAAGCCAAGAAATCCCCCCCCCAATCACAAGGAATCTGCTCCTCTGAACAGAATAAACACGGTAGGGTGTACGTTTGAAATAGTGAATCCTTCAGTACGAGCATACTATACCGCAAATCTTCCATGCATCAGAGATATCACTCAAGTTTGAACCTGGGAACATTGCCTTGGGACATGGCTCCATACGCGCCCAGTGCGATTTTAACCAAGTTAGAGTTTTTTTAAAGAAAGTCTGCTGTGATGCAATAAACGTGCTCAGAGTGCAAAACACAAGTAGTGAAGGAAATATTTGGAAAAGGAAAATCCGTTATGGGCTCCCAAATGCGCTCTGAGCGTGAATATAGGTTTGCCAAGGAATGGTGCGAATGAGGAAAGTCCACCACGGAGGCTTAAACGTGACCAGGGCATATATTTGCATGGATCAAGAAATTTATTGCAAAGGAAAGAATCCATGGAGTGGATGTATTCGCACTCAGGGCGTGATTTCCACATTATCAGGGAATTCTGTCCAAAACAAAAATCCCTGCATACGATTCCATATGTACTCTATAATGCTGAGGTTCCTTGGCTTTGGAAACTAAAAAGAAATTTTTAAATCTTTTTGTTCTACTATTGGTAGGTCATAAAACGCACATCAACAGGTCTTTAATCTATTGAAACATGGGATATATTGTATATACTGTTCTATGTCAAGTGGTGGACTTAGTAATTGGAAGTGCACTTTGAAAAGCAATATTATATTTATGCCTCTAAATGGCAGATGTGATATGGTTTCATTTCACTACAAGTGTATTTTTAATGTAAAGTTAGTATATTTGAAATAAGTGGAATGTTTCCTACATCAAAAAATATGCAGTGAACTTATTACACAGTTCGCAGAAGGAAATTATGAAATATGTTTCAGGTAAATTATGTGAATTCCTGTGACATTTGGTGCTCTTATATTCCCTTCAACTAATTATCAACCTAGATATGCTTGTTATGGAACTTAAAATGCCGTTTTTTGCAAGCTAGCAGTGTTACCGGTTTCTTCCAGTTTCGGTGCCATTGCAGGACTGAATTTGTTCCAGTGGCACTGGTATGTGGATATCGCACAAGGTACTGAGGGTGGCAGGTCCATGCTGTGTGATGTGCCTGACTGATCCCAGTTTCTCCTAAGAAATCCTAAAACGTGAATGCTATTCATTTTACTCTAAATGATTGCTATTCATTCATTTTACAGTCACAACGCACAAAAACAACCAATATTTTTTCAAATTGCTATTTTTGCATTTGTGAGGCTTGCAAGTTTTTTTCCAATGTGAAGGATTGCAAAAGTGCAGAGACATTTGCTAAGGCTATGGTAGGGAACTAGCTTTCGCAAAGGAGATCAATCACTTAGTAAACATAAAAAAATACCAAAAGTAAGTATTTTTAATAACATTTTTGAATTTTAACTTTTGAATTTTTTTATTATGTTTATACGTATTGCAGGGTTGTATTTTTGTTTTTGTTTTATTTTTCTGAGTTCATGTACTCTAGGGATAGATTTCATATTTTTAAATTTTTCTTATAACAATAATCTTTTTATAATGGTCACTAGTTCAAGTTCGATGGGCCTAGATTTAGATAGACAATTCAAATATGATTAAGCATTACCTCTATGAAAATAGTTTATGGTGACTGGTAGGAGGTGAGGTTTGTTTTTGATGTTGTAGTCATTGGGATGTTGAGTATAAGACCTTATGCAGTCAAGTGAAAATTCACCTATATATTATGATTGACCATGGAATTAAAGTTTGTCATGGGTTGAACAAGAAGGGGGTGTTGAAGGAGCAAATTGTTATATTAGAAACCAAGAAGCTACGCAGTGGATGAGTAAAATTAAAATGTCATCTTTTGGTTAATAAAGGATCAGGATTTACTTCAATAGTGGCTGCCCCACATTGTTTTTTGGAGACTATTTATTTAAGAAGATTCCTCTCTTTCTTCCTTCAATTCCTTCAATTGAGGCCCATTAGATAAGACATTTTAGAATGAGGTGAGTGACAATGTAGATGAATATATTGCTCACTGCATTTTTGTCAGTGGTCTTCCTTTCAATTTAGTGAAATCACTTTATTGTTAGGAAATGGTGATGAGAACCAATTAAACACCCTCTTATCACACAAGTCTTGGGTATCATAAGGTGCATACCACATTATTGGCCTTTTCTTTTTCTATTAATATGAAATGGTCCCATACAATCATTAAAATGAACCGACTAAAGAAAAGTATTATTGTCCAAAAGCATAAAACCCCAAGGATATCTCATGTATTATTAATTAGCATTATTGCTGTCTAAAGAACAAACAAACACACCGATCAAAGGGTTATTAATTAAGCTAATTATATCATAAGACAAGGTTGACTAAATGTGTATGGTAGGTCCATAAACCAAAGATCGATTCTAAATAGAAGAACTCTAGTTAAGATGTCTGAACAGTGACGACTGAGGAGATAAAATTCCTCACATCAAGACCACTTAAGAGATATTAAAGCAGGATTGAGTTACATTCAAGAAGCATGGACATGGTTATTCTTCAATGTTCCATGAGGTTTGGGGACATTTCCTTGTAGGGACAAAGAAATGCGTTTCGGGGATGGGGGTACTTGGGGCCTAAGTTTGGGAACGGTAGGGGGATGGTGGGGGAGCGGTGCTGACATAACGATAATACATATAGTATTACTATTAGCACTTGAAAAACTACTATTAGTTTTAAAAAGATAAAGATGTATAACATAATAACTAGAGTCTAGTAGTGGTATTCATTGTTCAATAATTCAAATGACAAATGTCAAAATCTGCTCCAAAATTTTGCTCTTTTCAAATTTATGTATCATATGTTATATCAAACAGTTGCCCTTTTCCTGACCGTATAGTTTCTGATTTTTACATGGGAATGGTATTTGTTTGGTAGGTATATGGTAAAGTTCTTTGCATGATTACTCATAAATTGGTAAAATAAATAAATATTAATGAACAGAAATATCAGTACTTTCTTTCATTCCAATTTTGCTACTGATTTTATTTATCCAATAATGTTGCTATCTATTTTAGAATATAGTAATATACTGAGATATGATAATGCAGTCAGACCTTAGTTTGATGTCATTGTAATCCACCCATTTGAGGTGAGACAACACCACTGTGTATTGATGTTAAGCTTCAGAAATGAACAACAAATCATGGACGGGGTAATGCACGTTTGGAACTGCAGTCGACGCCTTTTCCTTGCACTTGGACCCCTGTAACTCCACAACCAGCAATGGTTTGAAGCTAACACTCACTTAGGGAAACCTTTGACACCTTGAATAGATTCCAAACTTCCCAAAAATCTGTGCATAGTGAAACAATCAGATTCACCTAGTCTAGACACCTCTCATTAAGTTACAGAAGATCAAATGTCTGGCATCCACTTTACATGTGAAGTATAGTTTTGTTTTAGATTATAAGTTTTAACTTTTAACTTTTATGTTTTGGGCATTCCTTTAATAATTTTTTTTATTTATAGACTTTAAAATGAAAAACAAAGTACTTAGACTTAGGGTTAAAACTTAAGTTTAAAGTTTAAGTTTTTTAAAATTTTTTATTATTTTTTGGACCTTTTTAGAAGAAATGTCTAGGAGACACTTGGAAGTTTCTTCAATGTTGGGGGACTTCTGGACATCTCAGAAACTTCACAACGTTCCCAAATGGAGTCCCCTCTGAAGGAGACATCTCCTATGGGCCAAAAATCAAAGGAAACGTCTTCGAGACGACGGAGAAACATGGAGGAGGTGGGGGGACGACGGAGAGACGTTTTTGAGAAGTCCCCCCTATAACCAAAACGTCCCTGTCTCAGAAACTTTGAGATTTGTTTTTTTTGGGGGGGGGACGCGTCCTCGTGGAACACTGTTCTTTATTGATTCACAGTAGAGTGTTAGGACAAAGTGAAGGTGGTGTATCCACCATTTTGCAAGGCCATAAATGCATGAAAAGAGGGATTTGACAAGTAGAAACAGTGTCCATTATCGCAAGAGCAGGAGGATTATAATCAGATATAACGACCATACCAAGACATAAGCCTCTCACATAAAATCGCATAAACCTAAGGCCATTATTCAAAAACAACAAGAAGATTGCATGTTTACAAGGAGATATAACAAATAGAGCAATTAGGGATCAGAATCCCAATCCAGAGACATTCAAATTGCATGATATAAAGGAACCGTCTAGATGTGGTGATCTTATTGTTACGGTTAAAGGACCTATTTTGTAATGATAATCAAGGTGGTAAATATAGTAATCATAGATAATTTGTATACATCTATAATTATTAGACCTATTGATTTCATAAAAAATTCCTTTGGGAACAGTATATTGGAATCTACATCAGATTATATTATTCTCAAGAGAAACATCTCGTATGCATTCAAGGTCTACTAATTGAAACTTGTCTACAGTCATTGTAAAATTTCAGTTGAGCCCATAATCATCATAAACATAATTATATCATTAAAATAGCAAAGATAGTGAAAAGCCCAACTGAGGGGACATTACATAATATCACTAAAACCAATAAAGGATTTATGGCTTGAAACGTGAGTATGCATTTTTAATGGATGAAAAAATTGCCAAAACAACATTGAATAAATATTATTGTAGTGCTGCCTAAAGGGGCAATATGTTTGAAAGCGATTGATTGTGAGGTGCAAGTGAATAATGTAAAATTCATTTCTAAAATTTGCATTGAATTGATAGAGTTGGTGGGTGTTGATAATGTCGTTCAAGTCATAACAAGCAATACAAAAACTTGGAAGGCAGTAAGTAATTTGGTTGAAGAAAGGTACAAACATACCATGTCCACTCCCTCAACTTTGTGATGCAAAAGAGTGGTGCTTAGATAGACTGGGTGAAAATATTATTTACGGAGGATGAGGAAATTTAGATGTTTATGACAATTGACAAACCATCATGTGTCGCAAGGCATCTTCAAGGCTTTCTCTAATTTGGAGTTGTTAAAGGTATTAAATTTCAATATTTACTTTACATTTTGTTTATATGAGATATTTACTTATTTAAAATTTAGTTTGTTATTAATTCTTTTTTATGCTACAACAGGGTGTTGATATTCAATATTATTGCAATACAAGTACAACATCAAAATAGTCTACATCTTCCTACTATTTTAATTTTGATAACTTAGATCAAGATGCTTTTGTTGGAGAGCAAGATATACATATTTTTTATTCTATTTATCAATTTTAAATCTTGTAATGATTTAATAATGAATTTTCAATTATCATTATCATAGTAAAAAGCATAGTTGAAAAACTCGTACTTGGCAACTTATCACCAAGGGCCAAAAAAAATCAGCAAAAAATCGACGATTACTCGGCAACTTCTTGACAAAAAATTTGGCAACTTAAAAAATTGCCTAAATTTAACTAGAAATGCATTTTTTTGTACAATTCAATGAGGAGATGCATCTAATGAGTTAGTAAATGAGTAAACAAAAGAAACAAGTTGAGTCTAGATGTAGTTAAATGCAAATGGGTTATATCCTAATGTGGAATGCTGATGGCTAGTAGCCTGATAGTCTGAATCAAAATTAAAATAGCAAATTGTCTTTGTAAAACTATAAGTAAATACAAGTACAACATCAAAATAGTCTACATCTTCCTCTTCCCCTTCCCAACAGCTTTAGTAAAAACTACGGGAGGGGTAGGGGTCTAGTCCTAGAAGTCCGATGTGGCTGTGCCTCCTCCCACTACACAAGTGACTGTGACTCAACCTCCATCTTGGATGTAGATGGTGGTGGCACCAGCAATGACTCATCATCCTCAACCTCCTCAATGTCATCCAATCCCACTGCAAATCCACCCTCCTCCATAGCCTACCTGTCCAAATCGTAGATCTCATCCTCTATAAACAATGGAGGCCACTCTTGTGATGTCCAATGACAGTAAGGATATATGTCATCCAAATCAAGTGGACCAGCTGGTGTTTCCTCTACCTTCCTTGTGCACAATTGAAGGTTATATTGCACAAAGACAATTTCATTGAGGCTTTTTTGCGCTAACTTGTTCCTCTTCTTCGTGTGGATGGCCTCAAACAAACTCCAATTGGGCTCATAACTGGATGAACTACAAGGCTGGCATAAGATTGAAAGGGAAAGTCATTGCAAATTTGGGACATTTCCACCCCAATTTTGCCACCAAACATTTGCAAAATAAAAAATTGAAGAGTTAGAAAGCAAGGTGAAAACCTATTTTTAATTTTTATGTACTTATCATGCATGTGAAAGACTCCAAAATTTGAAATATTATACTTGGGGTTTGAGTGTTTCTTCCTCTCTTGGCCATGTCTGAAGAGAATAGCTTACCCTGTGCATTCTCGTACATGTCCAATTCGGAATAAATGAGGTCTCTCATCTCAACCTTGGGTATCATCCTCTGCATGCATTCAGTGAAGCCCTCCATGACCTCTCCATTGAGATCCGAGTAGGATGGTGAGAAGCGAAAATGAGGGTTGAGGAAGTACCCTGCTACATGAATGGGTTGGTGGAGCTGATTATTCCACCTCTTATCAATGATTTTCCATATGGGGACAAATTTGAGGTTGTCCCCCTTGTAGTAATTTTTGATAGTCTCCTTGGCCCTATCCATGGCCTCATAAAGATATCCCATTGGGGTTTGATCCCTATCTACCAAGCGAAGAATTCTAACCAAGGGCTTTGACACCTAAAATTGAAAAGTACAAAAAGACTAATCATTAAAGTTACAAACTAATAATGAAAGACCAAAATACAAAAAAAAAAAATATTCAAGTTTTGAAGTTTCCAAATTACCTTCACAATCTCTATAGCTCTTTGTTCAAATTGGTTGTTGAAGACAATGAATGTAACGTCTCCATCAAGTTTCCTCGAATAACTTGAGTCTAACCATGCTTGACTTGCAAACATTTGTTTCAAAGAAGTAAGAATACTTTGCAATGCTAAGAAAATCGTTGCAAACCTTGTGACACTCGCTCTTACCAATTCCTTCCCTTGGGTGTGTTCTCTCATCAAACGAAGAACCCAAGGGTGATTGTAGATGTATCTTGTGATCTTTCTTGCATCCTCTACAACCGGTCTCACCCAATCTAGTTTTCTTATATCCTTGCAAAGAAGGTCAAGGATATGTGTTGCACTAGGAGTCCAAAAAAGTGTACTATATTTGTCCTCAAGGATCCTACTCGCAGCCACATATGCCGCTGCATTATCGGTTATGATTTGAACCACATTATCAATTTCCACCTCCATTACAACTTGCTCTAACTTTAGAGCCAAAGTTTCACTAGTCTTCATCTTGTTGGAGTCATCCATGGATTTCAAAAACACATCATCCTTGCAAGAAACCAAACAATTAATGATGGTGCGATTTTTGCCATCTGTCCATCCATCTAAAAGAATGGTGCAGCCATATTGTTTCCATTGTATTTTTTGCTCTTCCACCACTTCTTTTGCCCTAGAAACTGCATCTATGAGCAAGCTACAAGTACAAAGTAAAATTAACGTTAAATACACAATTTTGATAAAAAACTAACTTACATTCAACAAAAATAAGTAATTACCATAAATAAAAAAAGAACATAAATTTAGTCTACGCTCTAAAAACTAAAACTCAACATAAGCTATCGAGACTCAAAACTAATTGAAAACATTTAAAAACTAAAACACGTGAACTAACCTCCCACCTACGTTACACGGGGACGCGTTTCTGCTCCTAAACCCGAAGTTTCGGAAACCGTCCCGGTTTCAGGGACTGGGGGACGGCAGGGGATGTTTCCAAGCCGTCCCCGCCAAGGCTGAAAAATAGGAAACGCCTTTCGGAAACTTAGGAAACGGTCAACGCGTTTCCTATATGCGTTGACCGTTTCGGGGACACTAGGGGATAGCAAAGCCGTCCCCCAACCGTCCTGGGGACTTTTTGAAGTTTCCGGCAGATATAAAATATTAAAACCAAAAAAAGGTTATTAAACAGCGTTTTTTCCTGCCCACAGGCCCCACGCGCATTGGATGAAGTTAATAAAACAATAAAATAAGTTATAAGTAAAAAACATATGATATTTGTTACATATTGAATGTAACTTTGTTTTTTTTCATTTTATTTCTCCCCCACGCACGCACAAAGCTGGATGAATGACGCCGGGGCTTCATTTTGGTCGCTGACCTTGGATGCAAAGGAGTTTGCAGTCAAAGTTTGACTTTGCATTTAGATACACGCATAGGGGAGGGGCGTCTGCAGTGTTTTTTAAATTTTTGAAGGCATTATATGATGTTTCAGACTTGGAGTGTTTTGACTTTATATGATCATTTGATAGTTGATACTTTAAAAGTTAAAAGTTTACGTCTTTGCAGCTTAAAACTTGAAAATTGCAGCCTTTGGGCATTTTGATTTATGATTATGATATGTATCTATGATGCTGTTCATTCTCTCATTTGACACATTTGATGTCATCCTATGTTCCTATTAGACTTTAGTATTTTCTAATCTTAGTCTTTAGATGATGATTCGATTTGATGCTATGTTCTATGATGAATCATGATTTGATTTGATGCTATGTTCTATGATGATTTGATGAATGGAATTGATCAATTTAAAATTTAATTATTTAAATTATGTTGCTATGATGAATGTGACAATGTTATGTAATTTTGAGATTCATGAATATATTTGAAAATTCAGATATATATATATATATAGCCATCCCTTGCTCCGGCCAAAAAAAAAACCGTCCCAGAAACCGTTTCCCCATTCCCCCGTTTCGGAAACTTGGGGTAACATAGCCTCCCACTCAAGTCTGCACGAGAAGGCGCCTTGTAGCCCTTTTTTGCCACAGTCATTGCGGCAACCAGATTTAGCCATTATGGATTTTTTGCAACATTGAAAGGGATGTTGTTGAATTACCAAAAATCAGCAAAAGCAATGTCTACTTGCTGATGCACATCCCTATTCCACCCAATTCCCTCCAATGATGGCCATGCTTCAGGTGTGTTTATGTGCACAAAAAATCTATCTAGAAAAGACAATTGCTGCACCGATGGTCGTGCTCTACTAGAAGTAGGAGAAGTGGTGGCTGAGGGGATGTTGGATTTGTGGATATGTGGGCCATGAAGATTCAACAAGGTTGATTGGAACACCTTGAGATTCAACAATGGCTTCCCTCATGACTAGTTTTGCCCTTTCCCTTTGCAATTTTTCCTCCTTGGACAACGAGCAAGACATTTATTTCTCTTTTTATATCTTTTGTGGTTCCCTCACAAACCCTTGTATCATGCTTTTTGATGCCTACAAGGTGGTATGTCAAGCGATGTATGCCTCCACTAATTACTTTTTCAGACTTTATGCAAATTATGGAATTAATTTTGTCCTTCAAAGGCATACTTCCTAGCCTTATCTCTAGCCCTTTTAGGATGTGTGCTTACATATCTAGATGGGCATGCGTCATATTTGAACTACTTGCCAAGGCCTGCAAAACAAACTTGGGAAAAACTCGGCTAGTTCTTGGCAAAAAGTTGGCAAAAAACTTGGTAACTTAAAAAATTGCTTAAATTTAATTTGAAGTGCATTTTTTTGTAAAATTCAATGAGAAGACGCATCCAATGAGGCAATAAATGAGAACACAAAAGAAACAAGTTGAGTCTAGATATATTTAAATGCAAAGTGGGTACTAAATCACATCCTCATGAGGAATGCTGATGCTTGGAAGCAAAATAGTAAATAGTTTTTATAAAACTAAAAGTAAATACATCATTACAATTACATCTTCCGCTTCTCAGCTCTAGGAAAAACTAAGGGAGAGGTAGAACTAGAGGGCCTAGTCCTAAAAGTCTCCACTGGCCATAACTATGCCTCCTCGCTCGATATGTCTAACTCAGGCTGTGGCTTGTGCTCCATCCTAGATGTAACTCTGCCTCTAGCTTCTCCTTGCAGTGGCAATGACTCCTCATCCTCCTCATTGTCCTCAGTGTCATCCGGTGTGAAACCAAATCCACCCCCCTCCTCCTCCATAGCCTACCTCTCCAAATCATTGACGTCATCCTTTGTAAACAATGGAGGCTTCTCCTGTGATTTCCAATCATTGTAAGGATCTATATCATCCAAATCAATTGGACCAGCTGCTGCTTCCTATATCTTCCTTATGCGCGATCGAAGATTATATTGCACAAAGACAAGGTCATTGAGGCATTTTTGAGCTAACTTGTTCCTCTTCTTCGTGTAGACGACCTCAAACAAGGATTAACTACAAGGCTGACAAAGATTCTGAGGGCAAATTTTTTGAGATTTGGGGTATTTCCACCCCAACTTTGCCACAAAGCATTTGCAAATCAAAATATTGAAAAGTTAGAAAGGAAAGAGAAAACAAAAACATATTCTATTAATTTATCAATTACTTTAGACCCCAAAATCCAAATGGCAAATGTTACACTTGGGGTTTGAGTGGTTCTTCCTTTCCTTGCCAACTCTGAAGAGAATAGGTTACCCCTTGCTTCCTCATAGTTTTGTTCGGCCACAATGTGGTTTCTCACCTCAACCTCAAGTATTATCCTCTGAATGCATGTAGTGAGGCCCTCCACGACCTCTCTATTAGGATCTGAGTAAGAATCCCCGAACTTAAAACAGGGGTTGAGGAAGTACCCAACTGCATGAATGGGTTGGTGGAGCTGATTGTTCCACCTCCTATTAATAATTTCCCAAAAGGGATCAAATTTGAGTCTATACCCCTTGTAGTAATTTTTTATAGACTCCTTGGCCCTATCCATGGCTTCATAAATATACCCCATTGGAGTTTGATTCCCATTTACCAAGCGCAAAACTCTAACCAAGGGCTCAGACATCTACAATTGAAAAATACAAATTACAAAAAGATTAATTAATGAAGTTAAAAATTAATAATGAGAGACTTGAATCAAGAATAATTAAAAATTCAATTTTTTAAGTTAGCTTCACAACCTCTGTAGCCTTTTGTGCAAAATGGTTGTTGAAGACTATGCATGCAACACCTAAACAAAATGATAAGGATTATAAAATATAAATGTTACTCTTCACAAGGAAGTGATAAGAAAGAATAAGTTAATGGTATAATAACTAAGTTACCCTGGTTCGCCCCTAGACCCTTCCGGACCAGCTTGGGTTCGAACTAGTACTTGGTTCTGGTCCGGTTCTCCTATGAGTTCGCCCAGGGTTCAGACCCAGACAGGCTGTTTAGTCCGAGCCTAACCCAAGTCAAACCAAGGTTGAACCAGGGCACACCCAGGCAGACCAAGTGCGAACCAGGTACATTTCCACTGAGAAACATTCTATAATATAGTGTGGAAAACAATTATTACAGAATTTGAATAAGATCTTTAACATTACAAAACAAAATCTGCTGAAGTTCAAATATTTATTTTATCAAATTAAACTAGCCCTCACGATTTCTTCTAGTGAAATTTTTATATCCAGTTGCTGATAATGACCCCTATCCGATTAATTGGAAGCTCTCTATAGTGATAAATCATATTTTAAACATTGAACAATATCTTCAATAGGTGAAGGGAGTTGCCAGCTACTTTTTTAACATTTATGATTTTTCAAGTAGGATGTTAATTAATAATTACAAACAAACAAGCTCTTTGTACAGTGAAAAAGTAATAAGCATTTGAGGACTTAGAAAGCAAGAATGTTATTGAGGTAGTTGATCCCATTGGCATTGGCATTGGCACTGCTTCTAAATCAACTAATGCCTTTGATGAAGAGGAAGAAGAATAGATAATCCATTAGATGATTGAAACTTAGTATAAAGTTCCAATTGTTGAAAGTCAAAACAATGATAATTGAACTCAATATTATTATTTTAGTATTTTGATGTTGATATCATGCTATGATTACAAGTTTATGGTGTTTTTTTGTTGTTTTTATGATACTATGTGACATTCTAATTTTAACTCATGCTTCTAGGCTTCATAAATATGTATATATATATAATTTTAAAATTTTTACACGTTTCTTCAAACCCGAACCCAAACCCCTTTTCAAAATTTTGTATATATCTATCTTTGAAAGATCTAATATTTACATATGTAACATATATACTCATTAGTATTAATGTAGTCATAATCATATATGTCCATGTTCAAATTCGTTGCTATTTAGTACTTGAAGAGGAAGGGACTGAAGTGTTTCCAAGGAGAGGCCTGTATAAATCCAGCCAATAGGTTGATTCCCAAGATAGGGTAGGGATCAATGTCCCTTTAAAATCTTGAGGGTATAGTCCCAAGGCAAGATAAGGGCTCGGATCTGTAAATTTTGAGGGAACCTATTGGGGTTGGTATCTAAGCAACTTGGTTATGTCCTAATCTTCTTCTTCTTGGGCTGAAATGGTAATGAGGGTAGTATGGACATTAAGGATCATAAATAGTAAGATTGCTTAATATGTTTGGTGAATGTATAAACTTTCCTTACTTTGAATCATAGTTGGACTAATTGCCGATTAATTGACGAGTCCCAAGTCTTTGTCGAGTTTTTCAGTTGGGTGAGTTTTCCAAAGAAAAACTTGCAAAAAAAAATCACAGATTTTTTTTGGAAAAACTCGTCGATTAATCGGTGAGTTTTTCCAAAAAACTCTCCTGCGCCTATCCTCGTGTTAAAACGCAAAAAGTGGCATTTTTGGTCATTGTTTTTTGTTTGCAACGATTTGGTTTGTGAGTGGAGGAGAAAAAGAGGCTTCCAAGCCCTTGCTAGGTGATTGCAAAGTATTGAAGGTGGATTCGAGTGGAGGCACAGTCACGCCCAGCACAACATTCTACTTCTAAGACTAGACCCTGTAGTTCCTCTCCCTTATTTGTTAGTAGACCTGGGAAGAGGCAAATGTAATTGTAATGATGTATTTACTTTTAGTTTTATAGAAACTATTTACTATTTTTCTTCCAGCCATCAACATTCCGCATGAGAATGCGATTTTGTACCCACTTTGCGTTTATATATATCTAAACTCAGCTTGTTTCTTTTTTGTTCTCATTAATTAACTCATTGGATGCATCTTCTCATTGAATTTTGCTAAATAAATGCATTTCTAATTAAATTTAAGCGGTTTTTTATGTTCTCGAGTTTTTCCCCAAGTTTTTTCAAAAACTGGCCGAATTTTTCCCGATTCTTTTTTTGGGCTTGGCGAGTTTTTGCCGAGTCCGATTTCTCCATCTATGCTTTGAATAATGGAATAACATAGATTTGATTCAATGCAACTTAGTCCATTCAGTTTAGGCCATAAGGATATTAAAAGGGGTTAATTTCGGTTATAACAGACCTAAACTCAGCAAGGGACATTACAATTGGTATGTATTTACACAACTTTGGTGAGCTGTCCATCTTGGTAAATATTGTTGTAAATACAACAGGTTGCTGCATATAATCTTTAGTCTTTGCCATAATTTTAGTCATCATAAACATTGCCTTTCTATAGTTGTAACATCATAGTTGTTATTCTTGAGAAAGTGCATTAATTATTACTCTTGTTTAATATATGAGCCTTCTTGTCTTGGGCACTATTAAAATTGGCTTAGCACAATCTTTTGTCTCCAATCATCAAATCTTGCCATAATCAAATTATCATGGCATCAATGATAGCATCTCAATGACAACAACTCAAATGTCTTCAATCACCTTTGATGTCAAACCTTGCCATCATGACATCAATGGCAACATCTCAACACTTATTTCCATCATAATAGCAGTTTGAAGAAGAGAGCCATAGCAAAATTTGTGGAGAAAAAGATTTATCCATCTTATGTTGTATAAGCAACATTGATGAGGTGGAAATTTGAATGAGGGGTTGATGCTTGTAGTGGGCAAGTGCTCACAACTTGAATGAGGGGTTGGTGCCTCTACTGGGAAAGTGCTCACGAATTGAATAAGGGGTTAGTGCCTCTATTAGGTTGAGCCTATGAATGTTGTAAGAGATTATCATATAAAGCAAGTAATTTGTCGTGGTTTCCTCCTGTTAGGGTTTCCACATAAATGTCATGTGTTATTGTATTCTTCGTAAATGTTTTATTATAATTGGTCAAGTTTTAAATATGATATTAAGTTTGTAACATTCTTCACCATTTCCTTCACTATTTTTCCTTGACTATGTCTTAGACTCAAGCCATTGATTCATGTCGTAAATAT
This sequence comes from Chamaecyparis obtusa, assembly GCA_027943335.1. Lineage (NCBI taxonomy): Eukaryota > Viridiplantae > Streptophyta > Pinopsida > Cupressales > Cupressaceae > Chamaecyparis > Chamaecyparis obtusa. The sequence continues at coordinate 497,633 of BSBK01004744.1, read as the reverse complement.
TAGTTGCAACGCCTCTTGCAAGTCAAACATCCTTTACAAGAGAATAAGTATGATGCATATCTAGTCTCTATAGGTTTCAAGAATTCCTTCTCAGAGTGCATTTTGAAGAGTGCATGTGAAGTGTGGTGGTTGCAAGTAAACATCTATGCATCTCTAACATCACTAACAACTGCTTTGAACCATAGTTGAAAAACTTGCCAAGGCTTGAAAAAAAAACTCAACAAAGATTCAGAGAAAACTCGGCAAAAAACTCAACAACTTAAAATAATTGCTTAAATTTAATTAGAAATGCTTTTTTTTTTCAAAATTCAATGAAAGATGCATGTAATGAGTCAATAAATGAGTAAACAAAAGAAACAAGTTGAGTAGGGGAGAGGAGCCAATATGTGCTCACCCTAACTTCTCGCTTCTCAAAATCCTAAGTGGAAATTTCAAATTACACTCAATTTTTTACAGTAGTTTATTTGTCAAGTTCCCTACTTAAAAACAAAATTTCAAGTCCACATGGTCAAATATGATGCCACATCAGCATGCTTTTTGTGAAGGTGTCCAAAATGGTCCCAAAAATTGATAAGACCAATAGGTATGCACTAAGTCATGTTAATGGTGCGCTGCTGTGGCAGCACGAGTGGTTATGTTTTGAAATTTAGAGGCATCTTTTTGGGGATATGCATTGATGGGACATTTTTGGTGCACTACTATAGGTCTATTTTGTTCACCTTCTATATCATCTATTGGACCCCGCTCATGTATTAGCTCCTCTCCCCTATAGATATATTTAAATGCAAATTGGGTACAAAATGATATCCTCATGTGGAATGCTGATGGTTGGTTGTTTGATAGTCAAAAGCAAAACTAAAATAGCAAATTGTCTTTGTAAAAGTATAAGTAAATACAACATCAATACAGACTACATCTTCCTCTTCCCCTTCCTAGCAGCTCTAGTAAAAACTACAGGAGAGGTAGGGGGTCTAGTCATAGGAGTCTGCTATGGCTATGCATCCTCCTTCAACACAACTGGTTGTGGTTCAATTTCCATCCTAGATGGCATAAGATTCAGAGGGCAATTTTTTGCAGATTTGGGGTATTTTCACCTTAATTTCGTCACCAAGCCTCTGCAAAATAACATATTTTAGAGTTAGAAAGCAAGGTGAAAACATATTTTAATTTTTATCTACTTATCATGCATGTTAAAGACTCCAAGATTCTAAATAATATACCTAGGGTTTGAGTGGTTCTTCCTCTCCTGGCCAACTTTGAAGAGAATAGCTTACCACTTGCGTTTTGGTAAATTTCGAATTCGGATACAAGGTCTCTCACCTCAAGCTTGGGTGTCATCCTCTAAATGCTGCAGTGAGGCCCTCCATGACCTCTCTATTGGGATATGAGTAGGAATCTGAGAAGAGAAAACGAGGGTTGAGGAATTATCCTACTACATGAATGAGTTGGTTGAGTTGATTGTTCCACCTCCTATTAATAATTTCCCATATGAGGTCAAATTTAAGGGCGTCTCCCTTGTAGTAATTTTTGATAGACTCCTTGGCCCTATCCATGGCTTGATCCTCATCTAACCAAGGGCTCGGACACTTACAATTGAAAAATACAAAAAGATTAATTATTAAAGTTACAAATTAATAATGAAAGACTTGAATACAAAAAATTAAATATTTAAGTTTTGAAGTTACCTTCACAATCTCTGTAGCTATTTGTGCAAATAGGTTGTCGAAGACAAAGTATGCAACTCTCTCCCTTAGGCTTCTTTGAATAACTTGAGTCTAGCCATGTTTGACTCACAATTTTTTGCTTCAAAGTTGTCAATAAACTAAGAATACTTTGGAACATTAAGAAAGTCGTTGCAAACCTTGTGACACCCGATCTTACCAATTCTTTCGCGTGGGTGTGATCTCTCATCAAGCGAAGAACCCAAGGGTGATTGTAGATGTATTTTGTGATCTTCCTTGCATCCTCTATAGTTGGTCTCACTCAATCTAGTTTTCCTATGTCCTTCCAAAGAAGATCAAGGACATGTGCTGCACAAGGTGTCCAAAAAAGTGTACCATGTTTCTCTTGGAGGATTCTGCCAGCTGCCACATATGCTGTTGCATTATCGGTTATTATTTGCACCACATTTTCAACTCCCACCTCCATGACAACTTGCTCCAACATTAGAGCCAAATTTTCAGCAATTTTCACCTTGTTGGAGGCATCTACCAATTTCAAGAACACCATATTATTTTTGCAAGAAACCAAAAAATTAATGATGGTGCAGCTTTTGCCATCCGTCCACCCATTGAAAAGAATAGTGCAGCCAATTTTTTTCCATTCTATTCTTTACTCTTCCCCCACTTCTTTTGTCCTATCAACTGCATTGGTGAACAACCCACAAGTACGAAGTGAAATTAATGTTAAGTACACAATTTTGATTAAAAAAATAACTTAAATTCAACAAAATTTAGTAATTATTAATTACTATAAATTAATATAAAAGAACATAAATTTAGTCTACACTCTAAAAATCAAATCTCAAGATAAGTTATCAAGATTCAAAACTAAAAGTATAAAGTTAAAAACATTTAAAAACTAAAACAGCTGGACTAACCTCCCACTCAAGTCTACACAAGAAGGCACCTTGTAGCTATTTCCCACCACAATCATTGCAATAACCAAATATGGAAAGGGATGTTGTTGAAGTGCCAAAAATCAACACAAGCAATGCTTGCTTGTTGAAGCACCTCCCTATTCCATCCAGTTGCCTCCAATGATGGTTGTGCTCTAGGTGTGTTTCTATGCACAAAATAATCAGCTATAGACTGCGCTTGCAGCATTGATGGCGGTGCTCTACTAGAAGTAGCAGAAGTGGTGGCCAAGGTGGTGGTTGATTTGCGGATACATGGGCCACGAAGAGAGCCCACCATACCCTCAAGTGTTTTTTCTTCTTCATCAAGGTTGAGTGTAACACCTTGAGATTTAGCTATGCTTGCTTTCATGACTAGGTTTGCCCTTTCCCTTTGCAAGACATTAATTTCTCTTTTTACCTTTTTATTTCCTCTATGGTCCCACCATAGACCCTTATATTATGCTTCATGATGCCTACAAGGTGGTATTTCAAGCGGTTTATGCCTCCATTAATTAGTTTTTCACACTTTATGGAAATTATGGTATTAGGTTTTGGTCATTCAAAGACATACTTTCAAGTCCTATCTCTAGCACCTTTAGGACATGTGCCTACATATCTAGATGGGCATGCATCTATTGAGGTTTTGGAAGACCCTAAAGCTGAACCACTTGTAGATCCTTCTCTATTTGTCATTATCAATGAACCTACACATACAAATTGAAACCAAAAGTTAATATTTTAATTAAAAAATTAGCAAACAAACTAAATTAGCATAAATAATTTTAGACAGCTGAAACTTGGAAAAAAACAAAAAAAATTGTTAGGGTTTGAAATATTTAGGAAAAGTTGAGATTCTTGACAAAATAGTAAAAATTGTCAAAAAAATGATGTCAAATTTTGTTCATTACACTCTAAAACAATTAAGAGTACTTACAAAATGTCATTATTGAGTTTCTATAAACCAAGATGCAACAAAAAGGAGATAAAATGATTTTAAAAAAGAAAGAAAATAAATCAGATTACTACTTGAGAATCTGATTTTGCTTCAAAATCCGCTTTCAATTTGCTTTAAATCCCTTTCAAATCGACTAAAATGCTTGCAAATGAACTTGCAATAGCTTGGGAGGCTGTTTTGTCTCTTGAGTAGCAAAGAACTCAAAACAATCAAATGGAACTTTCATTTTGACGTCAAACTCTTTTATGGACTTGCAGCTGAGTTTTTTACTCAGACTCAGCAAGTTTTTTGCGAAAACTCGGCCAATTTTTCATCAAAACTCTGTTAGTTTCTTTGAACTTCTTTGCTAGTTTTTTCGGCAAGAAAAACTAGTAAAAACGCACCAAGCAGAAAAGCTCACGAGTTTTTCTCTACTCAACAAGTTTTCTATGAGTTTTGCAACTATGCTTTGAACCAACTACTTTTGAGTGCAATAATCATGACATGCACACAAGTAGTCTTCCAATATGCATATAGGTTGCCTCAATTAAATTCCTTGCAACCTTGCACCCATGGGCTGTATTTGTCAATAGATGCACAATAATGTGTCCAATCCCCTCTATAGCATCTTTAAGTATTGGAACTAAAAATCAACATCCTTGTGATTCCCTAAACAATCAACAACCTAAGGCAAGAAAGGCCCTTGTACATGTACCATGATATCGATGAGTGGAGATGCCAAATGTGTGTCCACAGATCCATGACTGTGTTGCATCCATTTGTGACTCAAGTATCCTTTTTTTGGTAAATTAAACTTTAATTAATAATTTTGTGATAGGGACACTTCTCCAAGAACTATCCTAGCTCTTCACTAAGTCTGTTTTTAGACTTCTTAGGGCTTCTTCACTCTTAGAACCCTATTATCTTAGGAGGTTCACTTTGCTATCCTCCTACACCTAGAGTTTCCCTACCAATTCAATTGTTCTCTTCTCTCATGAACTCACAACTGTAAGTTCATCTATTAACCACTTGTCCCTATTCCAATTATCTTGCAGGAGTTGAGGGCTCTTCTCCATTTTGTTCACTCACTGAACAACTCCTCTTGACTGGTCTGGCAGTCATCTTTCTTAACTCTGTCATCAAGATCTCCTGCAAGTTTGTTTGTACTACTCTTCCCTAGCCGGACTATAGCCAAGCTCGCCTAGGGTAAGAGAATTTCATATGTCTGCATCCCTACCAGAAAACTAACAAAAAGGAAAAGAATATACAAAGGCTCCATTTGTTCTATGCACAATGTTGAATAGCAGAGATCAAATGGAAGCCATTATTTACAGCTTGGTTGTTCCTCAGAATCCAACCAAGTAACAGGACTGTATCTACATGAAAGAAACAACACTGCAAACAGAAAGTGAACACACAAGTAATTGACAAAAGGAGAATTCGATTCACTACTGATGGAAAATTACACAACTGCAAACAAAACAATTCTACAGAAAACACCTATTGTTTTATGCTCGTTTAACAACGGGCAATGATTTGCCCTCCCAACCATAGACAATATTTGATTGTCTCCCCCGAGCATTTTGTTGTGAGGTTTTCACACCATCGCCCCAAAGAATTTGGGGACCCCCTTTTTTCGTATAGGTGTTAGCAATTTTCCTAGGTCCGGGAGTTGGAATGCCTTAGCGAATTTTGGGCGATCCAGAGGTTTTGAAATGAAAATTTTGCACCTTGGACATTTTGAAGTGCCTGGGAGGGTATAACTTGTTTTCACCTTGCACGGAACGTTGGTTTTCCTAAACAGTCGATTTTGTCTCTAGGCCAAATGAAATTCAATAGGAATATTTTATTTCGATTGTTAGAACAATATCTGGCAGGGCAAAATTGCAAATTTTGGGCTTGGATGAATTTTGAAAATTGATGTAATTGAAAAACTTGAACATTTTCAAAATTTAGTTGTGAATTTGGATATTTTTGGGAAAACCTTGTAAATTTTTGGTGGTGAAAATGGAGATTAAATGAAAATTTAAAATTGCCAAATTTGAATTAAATTGCCAATTAGAGATAATAAATTGCAAAATATAAAAAAATTAAATTGCCAAATGGAAATTAAATTGCAAAATGATTTTTGGGTTGCAAAATAATAAAAATTAATTTTGGTTGTCATGATTAAATGCATTAAAATCATATTTTTGGGTTGAGTTTGTAATTTAGAAATTTATTTTGGGCTTCTTTGTGTGTTAAATTCAATGTATTTTAAGGCCTAAAAGGTGTGAAATTCAAGGTAGGTTATTGGGTCCACAATGGGGAAGGTTTAAAGCTATATTAGAGGCCTACATGACCTTTTTTCAGAATTTCAATTTTAGGGCCTATGATAATTTCGGATTTGGCTAATTTAAACCCATAATTTTGCACTAGGCTGGCCCAATTTTAAATTAAAATTAAATCCCCTAGGGTTGTGCGATTTATTTCATTTAATTCATGTTTGTTTTGACAATTTTTAATTTAATTTTTTTTTCTCCTCCTAGAAAGTCGGCCCTGCTTTTTTGGAGGGAAAAATCAGTATAAAGGGGGAGCCTTCCTCGTCATTTCTTCACTCATCATTTCCCATTTCTCTTGGCAGGAGCAAGGAACAAAAAGTAGAGGAGGCAGCGAATTAAGGGCAGGTGGCTGCGAATTTGTAGGCAGAGCTGCGAATTTGCAAAGAAGAGGCAGCGAATTTTAGGGAAGAAGAGCGAATTTGTCCCAAGGAAGAGCCAGCGAAATTGTCTAGGGCTGCAATTTTCCTAAAAAGGCTGCGAAAATCTGGAGAGAGGAGGTGCTGCAAATCAGATTGAAGAGGAGTTGCAAAATTATCCCAAGGAGTGCCACGAATTTGGAAGAGGCCAGAGATCTAGAAGGCTAAAAAATCTAAGAGGAGTTACGATTGTGAAGAGCAGCAAATTTGGAGAGAGAACTTGCAAAATTTGGTGGAGGATTGTAGATTTTTTTTGTGTCTTCTTCTTTGGTGGAGTTGAGAGCTTGTTTGTTGTAGAAGAGGAGCTTCAAGATTGTTGGTGAAGGCTGGTTAGTAAGGCAGATTTCTTCCCTTATTCTTACTTGGTTCTTTTCCCATTTTTGGCTTGCATCATCCATCCATCACTTCATCATTTCATCCAGGGCTTGAAGTTGGGAGATATAAGTGTAGTTTTCATCTAGGATTTGGAGAAAGGAGATATAAGTGGTAGTCCCACCCCTAGGAACGAAGTTGGGAGATATAAGTGTAGTCCATCTCATAAGTTTTTGAAGAGGCAAAAATAAGTGACAGTTCCATCCCTAGGCAAAGAGGTAGAGATAAGTGTAGTGTGATAAGAATTGAAGAGGCAGAAATAAGTGGTAGTTTCATCCCTAGGATTGGAGGGGCAGAGATAAGTGTAGTCCCATCTCACTGTAGAAAGAAGAGGCAGAAATAAGGGTTCGGATGGCGAATGCTAGTCCAAGCAAGAATCCAAGGGGAATGCATACCAAGAAAGACAAGGAAGACATGATGCCCAAGACCTCCTCCTCAAAATTGAAGCGAGTGGGTGACACCAACATTGGCACAATGGACATGGTACAGTTGCGAGTTGGTTGCAGGAAGGCAAGAAAGGAGTTACCAAGTCGTCAAGGCTCACCAGGTCAGATTTCATACCAGAGTATGGCGACCTTATTGTACTTCTCAACTGAGTCATGGGCTCCACTCAAGGTACACAGTTTGATCCTTGGATGTATTATTTTATTGAAGGAATTGAGAATGGAAAAAAGAAAGTTTGATTGGGCTAGGATCATTAGCGAGAATTTAGAGTTGCAACTTAGGATAGTGCAAAATCAGAAGTAATTCTACATGGGGTCCTACCTCTTCTATTTGATTGCAAGGCTATTGGTGATTTGGGGAGATGCACTACACCACTATGGTTGAGGCAGATGCTTATGCCAAGGGGCGAAGTTGTGGCAGTCCAAACAGTTGAAGACATTCAAGGGTTAGCCAAAGAGGAAAACATTAGTGAGGGGGCAGGTTTCATTGCAGATTGGAAGAGATTTGAAGATATTTGAGGCTAGGCAAGGCTTGGCTATTCGTGCAAGCTAGTTTGGTTAGATTTGAGAGGGAGGTATGGCCTAGGCAAGTGCCCCCAGAACCCAAGAGTATTGAAGTAGGGGGGGTGCATGCAAACCAAATTCGACCAGTAAGGTTAGAGAAGACCAAGAAGGTTAAGGAAGGCAAAGATAATGAAGGAGGAAAGCGAGACGAAAGGTTGAAGAGGTCAAGTTCGATTTCAAGGTGGTGGCCAAGAGCAAAGCTCTCAAATTGCAAGAAGGTTGACATCCAGGCAAACCATCGAGGCCAAGGCAAGATTACCCCAAGTGCATAGAGACCTCACCCTTCCAAGGTCAGGACATCAGGTACAAGCAAGTTCAAGTGGTGATGAGAAAGTTTCTAAGGACGAGCTCAAGCATCCAAGGCTTCACCTCATCTCAAGGATTAAATAAATTTATAAGATAAGGTTGAGGAGGTGGCAATTTCATGTGCATGCAATCAAATCATGCCAAGTGTCCCATGTTCTCATTGGTTGACAGATTATTGTAATTTTCTCTTTGGCCCACAAAGTTGGTGCCCTCATGTAATTGGTTGAAAGATGGTAACCCTAATTAGGGTTTGTAAGGTTTAATCTTGGCCCTTGATTTTTGCCCCTTAATCTTGGCCACTCGTAATTTTGAGCCTCTATATAAGGCCATTTTGCTCTCATTTGTAGGAGAGTTATGTTGGAGAATTGTTGCCAAAATACTATCAAAATTGTTCTCTATTCATTGTTGTGGCTTGCATGGTGGATATACATGATCATTTTGGTGTGTTGCATGGTTCTTCTCATCTCTCAAATTAAAATAGGATTTCATTTCATGTTGTTAGAGTAGAAGTAGATGGCTAGTTGTATGGTGATGTTAGTGAATGTTTGATAGGGATCTATATACTAGGCCACTAGCATCCTGGCGGCTTGTTAGGAAGCCTTGTGTGGTAATCTAGTCCAATCGCTCCCAAGTTCTACTTGCATTTCATCTTTCCGCTTGCACTTCAAGTTGGGTTGGAAGATAGATGTTAGTGTGAAAATTCTAAGAGTATCCCTTTGAATCATTGCACCAATGGAGGTAGCACCGCTGGCAAGGCTTCATTTGGTTGGATCCCCGTCCATTTGCTAATTTCTTCATTCATAGGAGTAGTAGTAGAGCAGTAAGCAGTTAGCGGTAGGAGTAGTTGAAAGTGAAAGTGATCAAGGAGAAAAGAACAAGTCAAGCAAGCGAAGTACCACCAAGTTATCTTTGAATGAACAACGTAAGCCCGCCTATGTGATTAACCAGCAAATCACATTAATATAACTGAGTTAGTATCCACAAGTGTAAGGAACCTTGGAGTTTTCTCATGTTCTTCATGAGTATTTACTTTTCAAGAGAGGGTTGAGTGTTTGGTATTCTATATCAAGTGTTCAATTGCTATATGTTATGTAGTGGTACAAAACTGACATCAACACATTTCTCTAAAAGATAAAGCTTCCATTGCGTCAAGTGTATAATTATGAGAAGGTAAACTTGAATATATACAAGTCCATTTAATTTCTAACTCCAGTCGGCCTTTTATTTAATTTGATGAGAGGGCCCGACCCATTTAATTTACTAATTACTTTATTGTATTTAAAATACAATAGCTCGAATATTTAATTCTCCAATTAAATAAGTAACTAATAATATTTTATACTCCAATTAATTATTTTTTTAATTCTCCCAATTAAATAAATAATAAACAATCCATGAGTAAATATTATTTATATTATTTGATTCTCCAATAAATTATCCCAATTAAATAATAAATTATTTATTTAATTCTCCTAATTAAATAAATAATTAATCGATTCATTATTTAATTATCCTTAATTAAATAATTAATTCATTATTTTAATTTTCCTAATTAAAATAATGTGAGCTAGAATCTGATCTAGCTACCAAACATTAACACTCCCTCTTAGCTAGGGAGGATTCTAGCTCTTACCATTTCTTTCCATCATGCCTACTCGCAAAGGATGAAAGCATACCTGCAAAACAAACCAACTATTCCCATCATGCCTATTCGCAGAGGATGGTCAAGGCATATCCACCATACCTACTTGCAGAGGGTGGAACCATCATGCCTACTCGCAGAGGATGGTTGAAGCATATCCACCATACCTACTCGCAGAGGGTGGAACCATCATGCTTACTCACAGAGGATGGTTGCCACCATACATTGCCCATAGAGGGTGGACTTCAATACAACACCACCTTACATTGCCTGCAGAGGGTGATGAGGAACTTTGCCACCTTACATTGCCCGTAGAGGGTGGACTTAAAAAAATATTACAATGCCACCTTGCATTGCCCGCAGAGGGTGGTACACATATCTTCTTTCAAAGAAGATACAAATACAACATCCACCTTGCATTGCGTGCAAGAGGTGGGTAATAAAAAAAAACAAATACATCAAAGGGGCTGAGACTACCTCTCAACCAAGAGAATCCAAGATCTCATCGTCATGTCGATGAGCAATACATAATCATAAGATATCCATATGATATCTATTACAAGATAAGAATCCATGGTTCACTCCTAATAAACCAAGTCTTGCAAATTGGCTTCCTCTGTCATGGAAGCAATCGAGTATTCAAATTCAAGTCTCCGAAATCAGATCTCAAAATATCTGGATTGCCTTGCCAAGATGCAAGGACTTGAACACCAAATTGCTGGAGGCTGCCTACCAAGTTGCAACGAAGACCCCTTCAAGTTGCAACTTGGACAAAATCTGAATGCCAAAACAAAATCCTCAAATCTGCCAAGGAATATGTCAAGAGAATGCCTGCTGTAGCAACCAAATCGCGGCCCCAACTTGTCAATATCTCGCTGCCAAGTAGAAGACAAGTCGCCACCAAATGCGGATCTGGGCAATTCGCAGCCTAAATAAAATGAAGATCGCTGCCTTCCTAGTTAAATTTGCTGTCCAAATCTGAGACAGAATCGCCACCCAAAGAAAAAGCTCTGCTGTCCAAAGCAGAGATAAAATCGCATGCCTAGATCTAGACAATTCGCCACTGCCTAAAGGAGAAAATCGCACGCCACAGCAGAAGAAATTCAATGCCCAACATAGGTAAAATCGTAGATCAGGGAAGAGGGAAATCACAGCCTTGAATAAGGAGTAAATCGCAAGCCCTAGAAGACCTCAAATCACCACCAAGAAGAAGACTGCATGCCAAATGTGAAAAAGACGCTGGGTTGATGCAATTCAACACCAAGACAAAGCTGCCAAAATGTGATGGACTTGCAACCAAAAAACAAGAGGATCGCATGTCCAGAAAAAAGAGCAGAGAAAATTGTCTTTTGTCAAAAAAATCTTCTCCCCCAGATCTAGCCGAAGCTTTGATACCATGTTTTATGCTCGTTTAACCACGGGCAATGATTTGCCCTTCCAACCATAGACAATATTTGATTGTCTCCCCTGAGCATTTCTCTAAAAGATAAAGCTTCCATTGCGTCAAGTGTATAATTATGACAAGGTAAACTTGAATATATACAAGTCCATTTAATTTCTAACTCCAGTCGGCCTTTTATTTAATTTGATGAGAGGGACCAACCCATTTAATTTACTAATTACTTTATTGTATTTAAAATACAATAGCTCGAATATTTAATTCTCCAATTAAATAAGTAACCAATAATATTTTATACTCCAATTAATTATATATTTAATTCTCTCAATTAAATAAATAATAAACAATCCATAAATAAATATTATTTATATTATTTGATTCTCCAATAAATTATCCCAATTAAATAATAAATTATGTATTTAATTCTCCTAATTAAATAATTAATTAATCTATTCATTATTTAATTATCCTCAATTAAATAATTAATTCATTATTTTAATTTTCCTAATTAAAATAATGTGAGCTAGAATCAGATCTAGCTACCAAACAAACAACACCAATCCAACTGATTCCTAATTCTATCCAAGTAAAATCCCCAGAAAAACAACTAACCCACGACCCAAAATTCTAAGGTCTTATATCAGCCTTGGTTCAGTTAGAAAACTACCAAAAAAAAACTAGCTGACTCTTCCATTCTGCGTACATTGGCCAAACGGACGTATCGGCAATATCCTATCCTGATTCTATGATCGGGGATCGGTCTAACCGATTTCTGGCTTCTCCGCTAATCCATGGCTTGCCGATGATTGACATACCCTATCCCGATGCCTTCAGTCTGGTCGGTCATCCATCGGCCTCGCTTGTACCAATGACTCCATTGGGGCTCGATCAAACTTGAAACTCCTAGCGCCGATAAGCTAAGTTGCTCCGATGGCTATTGTCGGCGAGACTCCATCCGATGTCCACTTCGGCATAACTTAACCTAATCTTACCATTGGCTATCGGTCGGACTCGAAATGCACTTTGTCACAACCCGATGTTCACTTCGGCATGACTCAGCCCGATATTACCATTGGCTATTGGTCGGACTCGAAATGCACTTTGCTGCTAGTGGAAGCTACGCCACCGAGTGTTATCGGCATTGCTACATCGATGATCGTTCTTGTTAACATTATAGACACCCCCCCCCCCCCCCCCCCCCCCGCGTCCCGAAATTGAGGCCCTTTTTTTTTCCCGCACCCGAAACTCGTCCCCCCATCCCGACGTACCCCCGCACCTGTGTTCCATTGGAAAAATCTTTCAAAAGGCCTACTAGTGATGTTTTTGAGTGTTTTCGACAACTTAATATTTTTAGTAATTTCTATTTTTAGTAAGCCTATTTTTAGTAAATTTTACTGTGTCTTCGTTTGGCCTAATTTTGAGTTTGGACGAACTTACTAGTTTTAGTAAGTTTCACCGTGTCTCCATTTGGCCTAATTTTGAGTTTGGACAAACTTACTATTTTTACTAATTTTTATTTTTAGTAAGTCTCACGGTGTCTCCATTTGGCCTAATTTTGAGTTTGAACGAACTTACTATTTTTAACAATTTCTATTTTTTGTAAATCATTCTTTTTTTGGCAACAGATGTGCATTGACTGCGAAGGAAATAGAGAATATCCGGATGCAAGTCCGATGAGATGAACAATGAAGCGGATGATACAATTTTGACTAAGAAAATCCTCCTCCGCCCCAAAATTGCACCAAGGAAACATAATTCACATGCAAGGGATGCTTCTTCAAAATGTGCCAAGAAAAGGGAATTCTCCATGTTCAAGGAATTCTTCTTCAAAGGAAAAATCCTCCACACCAAAAATGCGCCAAGGAAAGGGAATTCTCCATGTGCAAGGAATTCTTCTTCAAAGAAAAAATCCTTCTTCACCCTAAAATATGCCAATGGAAGGGAATTGTCCATGTGCAAGGAACTCTTCTTCAAAGGATTAATCCTCCGCCCCAAAAATGTGCCAAGGAAAGTGAAATTCTCCACGTGCAAGGAATTCTTTTTCAAAGGAAAAATCCTCCACCCCCAAAATGCCCCAAGGGAAGGGAATTCAATTCTCCACGTGCAAGGAATTCTTCTTCAAAGGAAAAATCCTCCACCCCCAAAATGCACCAAGGGAAGGGAATTCAATTCTCCACATGCAAGGAATTCTTCTTCAAAGGAAAAATACTACTCCACCCCCAAAGTGCACCTAAGAAAGGGAATTCTTCTTCAAAGGAAAAATCCTCCTTCACCCTCTCAAAGTGTGCCCAAGCATTCAAATGGCATGAAAAATTAAAAAAATGGCTAAGTATGGAGAGCTCTCTCTCTGATATGCACTCAAGCACTCAAAAAATGGATTACATTGAAATTTGATTAAGGCAGTGAAGTGGAAATTCTCTCTCCGTATCTCATATGTCTTAAGGTGGATAAATGACATGAGGCTTGGAATTTAATGTTTAAGGTGATATTTTGATGAAATATGGTGTCTTGACAAGTTAGAAGATGAAAGAGATTAGTGCAAGAAAGATCTAAGACTAAGGAATCTAATCTAAGGAAATACAAGGACAACATGAGAAATATAGTTCAAGGCATTAAATTCCAAAATTCTAGTTCAAGACAATCCAGTTCAAGGCGAATAAGTTCAGGACCTCAAGATTCAAGACATTGCACTACAAGTACAAATAGGAAGAATGCAACATCTTGAATTTCCTCCGGAAATCCACTATCAAAAGTCAGAAAGTTCAAGTGTGAAAGATTTCAAGAATGATAGTTTTGTTGACAAGAGAGTCCAATCCATTTCAAGAAGGTGAAATCCCCAGCAAGTCCATGCAAGGAAGAAAATGATCAAGGAGAGATGGTTTCAAAAAATTAAACATAGTTAGAACCTTGGTCACAAAATGATGTAGTTAAAAAATATTGCCTAAGATGAGTCACTAAGTCTACATGGCATCCAACATGCTGACAATGCGCCTAGTCATCTTCACTGTCTAATCAAAGGTCTTCAAGTGAATATGTCTAGATTCGCCGCATTTAAAGAGAGGAATAAAGAACAAGCTATTTTGAACTTTGAGTTATTAAATGCCTAGTGGGCATCTTGTTTCCTCATTGGCTTACTTGACCCCACTTTCTTGCTAGTGGGCGTATTGTTTTCTAATTAGTCCACTTGGTCCTACATTTTTGTGCCACAGAAGCTATTGTTAGTAAAACGCTAATTAGGGTTCCATCTTGTAATCTTGGCCCTTGATTTCAAATCAATCTTGGCCATTCATTTGTAGAAGGAGCTCTATAAAATGCTATGCCTTCTCATTTGTATTTGATAGTTAGCTCATTAGAAGTAAAGGGCTCTTGCTCCTTAGAGTAGAAGTAGGATTGGAGAAGGAGAACACATTGTTGTAAGACTTGGAAAAATAAAATTTGATTTCATTGAAGATATGGTGGATTCATGTTTATTTCAACTTATTGCATGATGTTCTTCCAATTTCCCAATTGTTAGATGAAGTGCTTTGATTTCAATGGATAATGTGACATTGTTTGATGAATTTCCATGGCCCATACTTTTTGCATCTTGTTGATTATGAGTTGTGAAGACTTCATAGATTTGGATCAACTGGCAGAATAGGGTGAGGAGTTACTCTCACTTGTTAGCAAATAATTTTGTCACTGTGAATTTGTCACTTTTGCCACATTGGATAGATCATCATTGAAAGGATGATCTTTTTCTGCTTATAAGAGGAGCAGCTTCCTCAAATGTGAATTTGTATTAAAATAGTCCCTCTTCTCCAAGGAATAAATAATTGCAACTAGAATAGAATATGGACATTTATTAATAGCACAAAGTCTATTAATAATTTTGGTACAGATGAGAAAAATGAAATAAGTATTTCAATTAAAAGATAAAATCTGGTTACACCAATCCTTCTTCCCTGTGGAAGAGAACACCCCTTTACAATAGAATTTTCCTCTTTTTAAAGAAATTACAATGGCCAAGAAGTTAGGTAACTACTTCAACTTCTTTTTACTCAACATTCTTTTTTAAGGATTCTCCCGCCTCTATTAACTTGCCCACATTGTGTCTTTTCACTTTCAACGGGCATTTTGAACATTGTGTGCAATAATATTTGCACATTACAATCATAATTAATTCTTTAAAGAATTAATTCATATGAAAAGATGAAATTTGGTAACTCAATTTCACACATTCAGAGCTTAATATTCAATTATTTTGCATAATATTTAGTTCCTTGAGAATTAAATATTATATAAATACAAAATAATTTATAAAAAATTTATATACCACTTTTTCAAATTTCTTTAATTAGGCAATGGTAGTGAGTTACCTAAGGTTGTTCAAAACATATGATAACATTGACTCTGTCTGGGGACTGCATTCTGTGCCAGAATGTAGAGAACTCCAGACTCTCTGGTAACCATGAGTGTGTGCCTTATCCATTGGGCTTTGAATTCAACTGCCAATATTTCTTCCAAAAGGATGGCATGCCTGATTTGCTTAAGTTTCTTTTTATAACTCCATCATTGGAAACTACAGTGAAAACCTCCACATTCTGTCAAACATATCAAGAGTTGTCTCTAAACTCTCATACTTCGCATTCAACTATGAGAAAACTCCTCATAGAAACATATGAATCAAATCCATTTCTGAGAATAGTCATGCAAGCATTTAACATATTACAGCCATGTCTCCTTCATATCTTTTGCATATGTTACCTTCTCTGTACGGTCTGGCTACTGCAATCAACAAATAGAGAAGTAGCACATCCCAAAGTAAAGGAAGTTAAGACTGCATTTCTTGCTAAGAATAGTGCACAGACATTGTGATTCTCAAACATAACTTCTGCTGTTCTCTCTTTGACTTGGTGAATTGGATGATGGTTCTGATAACCACAGGATGCTCCTTGGGATCAATTTGCAAGTGCTCTAGAATAGAATGATACCATATACTATCCACAACATCCCAATCAACCAAAATACCATCCTTCACTGCTGGAATAACCCCTATATAATCACACCAGTACCGAAGAGCATGAGAATCAACATAGAATTTTGGTTCTACTTTGGACCTGTCTGCACCCATTGTAAAGATTGCTTTGTTTTCGGAAATTGCCTCTCCAAATCACCTTCAACTTTGACTGCATCGATATTTCCTGCTTCCTCAAATCCCACGGCAAAAGGGAATGCTGCCTTTGGAGTATCCTCACCTTTATAATCATTTCCAACCATGAGGTGACATATTTCTGATGCATTATGTAGAACATTGGAGGTTCCTTATGCATGACATCACATCTTGCATTCATCTTTAACAAGGCAGCAGTGACCAAAACAGTTCTAAACGCTGCTTTAGAGACATAAAAAAAAATATTGGCAAAGATTGTGAGACGCGGCTTGAAGTGTCGGGCACTTAGCTGTTAAGCCAACTATATCGGGGGTTTCAATTCTTGAAGCTAAGAGAAAGTTTCCACTATCTTTGCATTCAAATCTTCAAGCTGGCCTTGAGCCTCAAACAATGAATTTGACCTGATTGAGATCTCCACCAAATGTTCTCCCACGGCATCCAAATAATGGGATATTTTTTTTTGCAACATAACATTTTCTAAAATGTAGGAGAGTCAACAAGCCATTTGGAATCCTACATGTGATGCCTTTTAAGATGATTGATAGATGTGTACCACATCAAACCTGTAAATTGTCAAAATCTTAAACCAAAATTCTACATGATTGGAGTTAAAAATTGTTGAAGAACTGGCTCTAACTCCTCTGTGCAACATTGAACTGTGGATATTGAAAGTTGATGGGCAGAAAGAGATACCTTTAAATGATCCTTCAAAAGAGCACCAAGAATCACATCTTGTATTATTTGCAAGATATCTCCACTTTCTTCGAAAATCAATCTCATTATTGCTGTCGTACCCCGAAGAACTACCACCAAATGTGAACTTTCTATATAAAAACTCTAGAGCTTGAATCACAAACGAGGCCTTCACTTTTATTTGGAATTCATCCATTTCTTTGGTACTGAGAAAATTTGACAATAGGGGACAGTAGCATATCAATTTTCTTCGCAGAGAGAATGATTGTGTCTCTTGGGGACTGATTCAAGGGTAAAGGGGAAAGCTACACAACTGATGTAGCCTTATTGAAGACAAAAACACACCAAACAGAAGGAAAAACAAGGACAAGCCAAAATTGGAAAGTGGGAAAGATTATTTACAATGGGAGGGGGAAAAGCCAAGAGGTTAAATGTGACCATTTACTGGCTGAAGAAAATGAGCCTTTCCGAACCAACCTTTGGCAAAATGAATAAAGAGTTTGCAAGCAGAAAGGCAACAACATCAATATAATATTTATATCATGTACAGGATGTGCATGAAGCCAGGGTGGAAAAATAAATAGACTCAAAATGTTTCCCAATATTGTTTATATCTGCATTGTCTCTCACAAAGATAGTAAAAATGTGAACAATTTTGGTAATACCTTGAGTTCCTTAATTTTTTGATTGCTCATGTGAATTTTCAATTGTAGACTATTGCATCAATCCTTCCAAAGGTGGAGATGAGAAGAGAACTGCAGCTGTAGGAGGTTGAAAAATATAGGGATCTCTTTCTTCTCCCTCTTGACTGTCATTTGATTTCACTTCAAGACCCTTTTCTTTTTCATGTTTCACTTCACTACTTTCTTCTTTGCTCTCAGGTCTTGCTGTAAGGATTTTCTTTACTGAATTGGCACAACACCATAGAAAGATTTCAAGATTTCTACTTTTATTAAATCTCCTACAACTTCAATGATTGGATTCTCTCTAAATCACAGCATGAAGAGGGAAATATCCATTTTATCTTCATTTCTTGCAGGAATCCAATCTTTTAGTATTTCTGGATATCTTTGAAATATCTTCTGGTATTCATTTTCAATAGAGCCGCCAACCTCCATCCTAGGGGAGGTACCTCAAATTTCTGAAAATCAAATGCACAAGGCACTTTGATCCCCAATAGAGTCGCCAAAAACTGTTGGCAAATAATTTTTTCACCGTGCTTTCTTCATCAATTTTCCCAACGGATAGCAGCAAAACTTTTGCCACAATGGATAGATCATCATTGAAAGAATGATCTTCCTCTGCTTACAAGAGGAGCAACTTCCTCAAATGTGAATTTGTATTAAAATACCCCCTCTTCTCCAGGGAATAAATAATTGCAACCAGAATAGAATATGAACATTTATTAATAGCACAAAGTCTATTAATAATTTTGGTACAGATGAGAAAACTGAAATAAGTATTTGCCAATAGAAAATGTATGTGAATATTGACAACAGTCTCTCAGTATTTCTATAAATCTTCAAATAAATATTTTTAAAACATTGATAAAACACAGTTTATCAATATTCCTCCATATTAGTGATACACAACCCACTATCACAAAACAACACAAAGACTATTCCAGAATGAATTCATGAGGAAAGAACAATGTATTTTGACAAAAATATGTGTTTCAATTAAAAGATAAAATCTGGTTACACCAATCCTTCTTCCCTGTGGAAGAGAACCCCTTTACAATAGAATTTTCCTCTTTTTAAAGAAATTACAATGGCCAAGAAGTTAGGTAACTATCTCAACTTCTTTTTACTGAACATTCTTTTTTAAGGATTTTCCTGCCTCTATTAACTTGCCCACATTGTTTCTTTTCACTTTCATGGGCATTTTGAACATTGTGTGCAATAATATTTGCACATTACAATCATAATTAATTCTTTAAAGAATTAATTCATACAAAATGATGAAATTGGGTAACTCAATTTCACACATTCGGAGCTTAATATTCAATTATTTTTCATAATATGATAATATTTAATTCCTTGAGAATTAAATATTATATAAATACATAATAATTTATAAAAACTTTATATACCACTTTTTCAAATTTCTTTTATTAGGCAATGGGAGGGAGTTACCTAAGGTTGTTTAAAACATATGATAACACCACCGAAACTGCAAAGTTCCAGAATAGGGAGGATCTTGCACCTCCAAAAAGGGAGATAGTGCTGAACTCCAACTGGAATTCACAAATACATAATAAACATAAAACTCCACTATGACATCCTACGATGCCAAACATGGCCTTATAAAGGGCTCCAAGAAGTTTCCTGAAGGATTACAAGTAGGCTGACATGTAATTCATTACTTTTTACTTTTATAATTAAATTAATTAGTTAAAGGGTTCGTAGGATATTATTAAATTTGGGACCACTTAATCAATTAATTTAATTAAATCACTTCCTGTTTATTGGAGACATCACAGTTCTCCCCACTCAAAGATTGCTTGCCCTTGAGCAATTGCAAATTTGATCCTGGGAATCCTGCTAGGGGTGGATCATGAATCTCTCCTATGATCACCTTCTTCAGCTTTTAGTCAGGTACCAAATAGATCCTGTCATTGTAGTAGATGACATCATCAACCACCCTATATCTATCATCTTGAATTTGTCCGCCCATCAATTGACAAGCCCAGGTGTTCTTGGAGTACTCAACCAACAAATTGTTGGATACAATTGTCTGAAGGACATTGCTGGATTAGCTATGTGTTGTCTTTGATGTCACACAAATGTCATATCAATTATCACTCTCAGTATCTACCGAGTTCAGTCGGTCAGCTAAGCGGTTCTCAGTATCTACCGAGTTCAGTCGGTTAGCTAAGCGGTTCTTAGTGTCTACCGAGCTCAGTCGGTCAGCTAAGCGGTTTTTAGTGTCTACCGAGTTCTCTCGGGTGTCTAAAGAAAACTTGACAGGATATCAGTGTTAACCGAGCCTCCTCGGTTATCGAAGGAAAATTAGTGGTTACCGAGCTCTCTCGGTCTCCAAAGGATGTTGCAGAATTCGCTGTGGTTACCAAGTTCTCTCGGTCACCGAAGGAAATCTTTTCAGGATTAATGTTTATCGAGCAAGGTCAGCCCTTTCAATGAATTTTGTTATTACAGTCTGTTTATTCCAACCGACTGTTATAATAATTATTAGTGCTGACTTGACAATCTAAATCATTATGAAATGGCATATATATATAGAAGGTCAAATGGTGAATAAAAAATATACAGCATGCAAAAATCATTTTGAAGAAAGGTGTGTGTGAATTTTGAAGGATGGTCAGATATCCTTGAGGAACAGCAAAGATTTAATTGATCAATAAGGATCTAGTGAAACAGAACAGAGATCTATATTCAGCAATTCAGTTGCAGGTTATTTCATTGTTACTCTAGCAATTGTAGCAGTGATATCAAAATCTCTTAACCGAGTTGGTTTAACAACCATTTTGTAAATCCTCTAACAAGGTAACAGTTCTATTGAATTGTTTCAAGACCTCTTACAAGGCCACTCCTAGCAGGGTGATTAAATCCTCTAACAAGGTCACACCTAACAGTGTGTTTTGTAACATTTTACCGGGTTGGCTTCTAACCGGGCATCACTTCAGAAGAGTGAAAAACAATACTAGTTACATTGGTGGTTTTTCCCATATTGGGTTTCCACGGTAAATCTGGTGTCTCTTGTGTTCATGTTATTTTCTTTATTCATGTAAGTTAATCAGTGATGAATGCTTAAGAACAGTTTAATTATTACACATTTCAAGGATCAAGTTTTCAGCATTTCTCTGTATATTTACCGAGTGGCACAGTAAATAATTTGTTAAAATATTTAAGGGATCAGTGGTAATATTTTTGTGGTTAACTGATTCACCCCCCCTCTCAGTTACTGCATCTATATTTCCAACAATTGGTATCAGAGCTTTTGGTGCTTGCAGGAAGGGTTTCAAGGACCTAAGCTAAAGATCAGGATGTCTTACAAAAGAGAAATTCCAAGGCTTAACAGAAATAACTTTTCAGCATGGCAAGGTCTCATGAGATTACATCTAGCTTCCATTGGTGATTCAGGATGCAAATATATTGATCAAGAATAAACAATTCCTACTGGCACATTAATTGTTGAAGACATTGCAGAGAAGAACCATAACACTATGATGATAGACATTGCATCAGCTCTTAGCTATGAAGAATTTGATGAAATCAAAGACTGCACAACTGCTCATGAAATGTGGAACAAGCTGAAGAAAATCTATGGCGGTGATGACAATGTGAAGATAGCCAAAGCAGAGAGCCTAAGAGGACAATTTGATCAAATGAAAATGAGAGAAGAAGAAATCATTGCAAAATATGTTGAAAGGATCAAGACAAGTGTTAGTGCAATCAGAGCTTCTAGAGGAAAAATTGATGATGAAACTGTTATAAGTAAGGTTCTTAGAACATTACTCCCTATTTATGCAATAAGAGTTTCTACTATTCAAGAAAGAAGATGTGAAGAAAATCACAATATAACTTTGGATGCCTTAGTTGGAAGATTGACAGCCTTTAAACTGTATAACTATGACAACTATGTTCCAACTTCTAAAAATATTGAATCAGCTTTTGAGGCCAAACTTTCACTCAAGAAAGGGAAGAAAATTCAATCAGAAAGTGAAGAAGAATCAGAGGAAAGTTCTAATAGCGATCTTGAAGTTATTGAAGCATTACTTGCAAAGAAGTATTCAAGAGGCAGAGGAAAATACAGAGGTAAAACTCCCTTAATCTGTTTTTCATGTGAAGAAATTGGTCATATTGCAGCTAGGTGTCCAAACAAGCAAAGCAAAGATGAGAAGAAAAATTACAAGTACAATGGCAATAAAAATTTCAAATCATTCAAGGATAAAGGTAAGAAAACATGTTTCTTAGCTAAAGATTCGGATGATAGTGAAGAAGAAATTGTTTTCATTGCTGTAAAAGATGAATCTGATAATGATGAAGATGAGATGGCACTTATCTCTCATATAAGCAAGAATGATATATGGATTATAGACAGTGGATGTTCACATCATATGACTGGTGACAGGACCAAGTTTGAACACTTTGAAAACTTTGATGGTGGTAATGTAAGGTTTGGAAACAATGAACCCTGTTGTATAAAAGGAAAGGGACGAATTTCATTAACCAAAGAACTTATATGTGATAATGCATATTGGGTCGAAGGACTAAAGCATAATCTTCTAAGTGTAGCACAGCTAATCAACATTGGATTCAAGGTTGAATTCATGAATGGCAAAGCAAGACTGCTGGATGACAAAGGAAAACTGATAGGATCAGGCAAACAAACCAAAGGTAACCTGTTTTATCTTGATCTTGGTGATTACTCATGTTTTATTGCTCAAATTGAAGAAAGTTGGCTATGGCACAAAAGGTTATGTCATGTAAATTTTGACAACATGATAAAAATAAGCAAATTCAAGAAAGTAAGAGGTATTCCTACTTTGAAGAAACCTGATGTTGGTCTATGCAAGAATTGTCAAATTGGTAAAATGGGAAAGTCTAGTTTCAAAAGTAAAAATATCAGTTTGAAGATATTTTGGAAATTGTGCATACTGATTTATGTGGACCTATTGGAATTGAGAGCTATACCGGAGAAGAATTCTTTATTCTCTTTGTTGATGATTATTCTAGAATGATGACTGTTATGTATTTAAGAGAAAAGTCTGAAGCATTTGAGAAGTTCAAATGGTATTTAGCAAGAGTAGAAAAGGAAACAGGAAAAAGAATGAAATGCTTGAGATCAGACAAAGGTGGTGAATTCATCTCCCATGAATTCAATAATTTTTGCATTGAAAGAGGAATCAAAAGACAGGTATTAGCCCCGAGAACTCCTGAGCAGAATGGAATAGCTGAAAGAAGGAACAGATCTATCATGGACTGTGCAAGGACTCTAATGATTGAAAAGAATATTGCTATGAAATACTGGAAGGAAGCTATCAGCACTGCAGTTCATACCTTGAACCGAGTACAGCTGAGAAAAGACACATTCAAGACTCCATATGAGCTATGGTATGGCTACAAACCAAATGTAAGTTACCTAAAAGTATTTGGTAGTAAATGTTACATCTTGAAAGAATCTAGAAAAGGAAAATTTGATGTAAAAAGTGATGAAGGAATATTTTTGGGATATTCTTGCAAAAGTAAGGCATATAGATGTCTAAATTTGTCTACTCACAAAATCATAGAAAGTGCACATGTGAGAATTGATGAGTTTGCAGAAAAGATTGAAGAAGAAAGCAAAAAGGAACCAGAGGACTACAGAAAATTTGTTTACATCGAACCTGATACATTGCCAGACACATGTAAGGAGACTACATCTACCGAGCCCAATACAGTAACCGAGTCACAAGAAGAAGTTCAGACCAAGTCACAAAGTACCGAGTCTCAGTCTGAAGCTACCGAGCAAGTATCTACCGAGCCCGAGCAATCTGAACGTGAAGATGAAGAAGATGACAATGTAACTCATTCAGGAAGCAAGGAACCTGTATTAGCCAAGTACGTCAGAAAGCATCATAAACCAGATCAAATCATTGGAAACAAATCAGATGGTACTATGACAAGAATTAAACTAAAAGGTACATGTTTATTTGCTGATTTTGAACTTAAAAATGTCAAAGATGCATTAGAAAATGAAAGTTGGATTGAGGCTATGAATGAAGAAATAGAGCAAATAGAGAAAAATAAGACATGGACTCTTGTACCTAGGCCTAAAGATAAAAATGTAATTGGGACAAAATGGGTATTCAGAAATAAGTTAAATGAAGATGGTCAAGTATCAAGAAACAAAGCAAGATTGGTATGTAAAGGATATTCTCAAGAAGAAGGAATAGATTATGGAGAGACTTTTGCTCCTGTTGCAAGATTAGAAGGTGTGAGGACTTTACTTGCATATGCAGCACATAAAGGATTTAAGGTATATCAGATGGATATCAAATCTGCTTTTCTCAATGGTATTCTTGAGGAAGAAGTCTACATTGAGCAACCTGAAGGTTTTATTGATCCAGACAAAAGGGATATGGTCTGCAAATTACACAAAGCATTGTATGGTCTGAAACAAGCTCCTAGAGCATGGTATGAAAGATTACATAACTATCTTACTCAGATTAATTTCAAAAGGGCTAATGACAATAGCAATTTATACATAAAAGAAGGATCAGATAACAAAATTGTTTTGGCAGAAATATTTGTGGATGATGCTGTGTTTACAGGAAATGATGATTAGTGCAAAGAATTTTCAGAGCTTATGAACAAAGAATTTGAAATGTTTATGTTTGGTCAGATAAAATTCTTTGTTGGACTTCAGATTCAGCAGAACAAAAATGGTATCTACATTACTCAGTCTAAATATATCAGGGAAATACTTAAGAAATTTGGTATGGAAGATTCAAAACCAGTTGGTACACCCATGTGTACTGGACTGAAGCTTACCAAAGATGATGATTCAAAAGAAGTAGATCAGACCTTATACAAATCAATGATTGGAAAATTACAGTATGTAGTACACACAAGGCCTGATATTGCCTTAGCAGTTGGAATAGTGGCAAGATTCTCGGCTAAACCCAGAGAAAATCACATGATGGCAATCAAAAGAATCTTGAGGTATTTAAGGGGCACTGAAGATTATGGCTTGTGGTATAAATTTGGAGGCAATCTGGATTTAAAAGTGTTTATTGATGTTGATTGGGCAGGAAACATTGATGACAGAAAGAGTACAAGTGGTGGTGCATTCTTTCTTGGCAAGAGGTTACTATCTTGGACTAGTAAAAAGCAAAATTGCACATCTCAATCCACAGCAGAAGTAGAATATGTTGCTGCAGCAGTAAACTGCTCTAATATTATATGGTTTAAACAGCTTTTGGAAGGCATGAAGGTTGAGATCAAAGAACTAGTTGTTATGTTTTGTGATAATACAAGTGCAATAAATATTTCAAAGAATCCAGTAATGCATTCCAAAACCAAGCACATTGCAATTAAATATCACTTTGTTAGAGAATTGGTGCAGGACAAGGAAATCAGATTGGAATATATTCATACAAAAGAACAAATTGCAAATATCTTCACCAAGCCACTACCTAAGGATGCATTCTTGTATCTAAGAGGCAAGTTAGGGGTCACTCCCCTGTTCGAGGTTCACTAAATAAAGTTTTAGTGATGCATCAACCAGAACATGTTGAAGATTAATCAGTTGATGCAGCATAGTCAGGGAATCATTGCATATGAATCAGTACATAAGGTACATTGATATTTACCGAAACTGTGTAAGTTGTCTTTGGCATGTGTTGTCAAAGAGGGAGAGTTTGCTGTCATTTCAAGAAATTTCTAAGAAGAATAATTTGAGAAGTTAAGAGGGAGAGTTCTCAGTCAGAGAAAAAAGTTTGAAGATGATGAGAATCAGAATGAAGCTAAGGATATGTTTCTTACTCTTGGTTTATCTGTGAAATTTCATTGTGCTATGACATGTGTTGCCATCAATGCCAAAGAGGGAGATTGTTGGATACAATTGTCTGAAGGACATTGTTGGATTAGCTATGTGTTGTCTTTGATGTCACACAAATGTCATATCAATTATCACTCTCAGTATCTACCGAGTTCAGCCGGTCAGCTAAGCGGTTCTCAGTATCTACCGAGTTCAGTCGGTCAGCTAAGCGGTTCTCAGTGTCTCTCGAGCTCAGTCGGTCAGCTAAGCGGTTTTTAGTGTCTACCGAGTTCTCTCGGGTGTCTAAAGAAAACTTGACAGGATATCAGTGTTAACCGAGCCTCCTCGGTTATCGAAGGAAAATTAGTGGTTACCAAGCTCTCTCGGTCTCCAAAGGATGTTGCAGAATTCACTGTGGTTACCGAGTTCTCTCGGTCACCGAAAGAAATCTTTTCAGGATTAATGTTTATCGAGCAAGGTCAGCCCTTTCAATGAATTTTGTTATTACAGTCTGTTTATCCCAGCCGACTGTTATAATAATTATTAGTGCCGACTTGACAATCTAAATCATTATGAAATGGCATATATATATAGAAGGTCAAATGGTGAATAAGAAATATACAGCATGCAGAAATCATTTTGAAGAAAAGTGTGCGAATTTTGAAGGATGGTCAGATATCCTTGAGGAACAGCAAAGATTTAATTGATCAGTAAGGATCTAGTGAAACAAAACAAAGATCTATATTCAGCAATTCAGTTGCAGGTTATTTCATTGTTACTCTCTAGCAATTGTAGCAGTGATATCAAAATCTCTTAACCGAGTTGGTTTAACAACTATTTTGTAAATCTTCTAACAAGGTAACAGTTCTATTGAATTGTTTCAAGACCTCTTACAAGGCCACTCCTAGCAGGGTGATTAAATCCTCTAACAAGGTCACACCTAACAGTGTGTTTTGTAACCTTTTACCGGGTTGGCTTCTAACCGGGCATCACTTCAGAAGAGTGAAAAACAGTAACTAGTTACATTGGTGGTTTTTCCCATATTGGGTTTCCACGGTAAATCTGGTGTCTCTTGTGTTCATGTTATTTTCTTTATTCATGTAAGTTAATCAGTGATGAATGCTTAAGAACAGTTTAATTATTACACATTTCAAGGATCAAGTTTTCAGCATTTCTCTGTATATTTACCGAGTGGCACAGTAAATAATTTGTTAAGATATTTAAGGGATCAGTGGTAATATTTTTGTGGTTAACTAATTCACCCCCCCTCTCAGTTACTGCATCTATATTTCCAACACAAATGAGCCCTCCAATCCTCTAAAATCTGAGACAATGAGCATATGGAAGGCATCTTGGGTAAAGTATTGGACGCCACATTCTTCTTCCTTTTCGCAACTTCAGTGTCAAAGTTATATGCCTAAATCTTATCTAGTTGTCTAAAAATTGCCTCCATCTTCTTCGTTGAAATCTCTCTTGGCCTCTATTGGACATCCCTCTTAGTACCACCTTCTTGTCGTGTACCTCAAATGAAAACTCATCCTCTTGAAACTTTGTGTATGCTTGTCGAGAGTCTCCATCCATTGAATGCCCAATATGACATTTGTATCTTCCAAATCTACTACAAAGAAATCATCTATCACTGTGTAGTTCCCCATGGTAATGCTCAACTGTGGAATCACATGAGTGCAGGGTAGTAAAATTCCTCTTGCCACCTTGACCTCAAATCCTTCATGCTCCATCGTATGCAAAGCCCTCTTGGTGACAAGTGATGAATTGATGAAATTGAGTGTGGCCCCACTATCAAGCATGACTATGACTCACTATCCCTGAAGTGTGCCACAGACCCAAAATATGCTACATCCGGAAGTTACAAAAAGTGTAGCCATGGAACCTCCCCTTTGTACAAGTGTGGCAATCCTCTTTGCATGATTAGTCTCTTCCTCTTGCACTTTGGGTTCTTTGCTTTCTTCCTCGTCCTCAGATACCACCTCAATATAATGAATGTTCCCCTTTCCAAGACAACGGTGACTTGATTCCCAAGGCTCCTTGCAGACATAACAAAGCTTCTTCCTTCGGAGATCCTCACGAGTGGCTTCTTCTGAAATGACTCCTTGTCTTTGTCCTCTTGTGGGAGAGGTGGTTGGGAATATATGTGAGTTCTAGACGGTGAGGTAGCCATGTTACGTGCCTTCTTGTATGCCTTTGTGAGTGTGTTGGGATTGAAACCTTTAACCCAACCCTTGAGGGGTTTCATCAATCCGCCCATGAACAGTACGACAAGTCTTCTCTTAGACATTTCGGTAACCAACACTGATAGCCTCTGAAATTCTAAAATGTAATCGTCCGCCGGTCTGGTCTGTCTCAGTTGTGCCAACTCCTTGAAGTTGAGTTATGGATCCTTCCCATCAAAGTGATCAATGAGTCTTTTTGTGAAATCAGCATATGAAGTAACTCGGTTGTGGCTACAAGAGGAAATGTTTGCAGGTCATCAAATAACTTAGATTACATCAAATTTTTCTTCAAGTGAAGACTTCATAGATTCGGACCAACTAGCAGAATAGGGTGAGGAGTGACTCCCACATAAACTTTAAAGTGCCAGAATAGGGAGGATCTTGCACCTCTGTAATGGGAGACAGTGCTGAACTCCAATTGGAACTCGCAAATACATAAGGAACATAAAACTCCACTATGACTTCCTACAATGCAAAACACAACCTTATAAAGGGCTCCAGTAAGTTTCCTGAAGGGTTGCAAGCAGGCTGACATAAGTAATTCATTACTTTTTATTTTTATAATTAAATTAACTAATTAAAGGATCTATAGGATATTATTAAATTTGGGACCATTTAATCAATTAATTTAATTAAATCACTTCCCATTTATTGGGGACATCACAATGACATCGCCTTTCTTGCTAATGGGATTCCTCAAACTAAACTAACCAAAGCATAACACCTAGACTAAAGCAAGCTTAAACAACTAAACCACTAAACTTAACGAGTTAAGGGACTTAAGGCAAACCTACGACAAACTAAGCAAACTAAACTAACAACTAATTGAGCCACTAAACAAATCTTAAGTCAACTGACTCAATTTAGACTCCTAAGACAACTAAACTAACTAACAGAAAGGAAACCTCTTCTAACCCTCTTGAACCAAATGGTTCAAGACAAACATACTCTAACTATGTACAAGAGACTTGAGTGGACAACACTCAAAAGAGCTATATACATACATCTCCTAACATGGTTTGTGAGGATGTTCAAGAGCAAGAAGGCTTGTGTGATTGTTCTCAATTGTGCAAACTTATCCTTGTACTTTGAAAACAAATTTATCACCCCATTTTCAAATTCAGGAGATTTGTCATGTAAAATCAATAGTTGAGACAGTTTATATGGGCCATGGTCAATCCAAATACAAGTTGTCCTTCCTAATCACCATAATCAAAATAATAACCTTCATAACTTTTAACCTTAAAAGAAGGGAAAGAGACAACTTGGCGAGTTTCATCCTCGGATGGAAATTCTCTTTGATCTTCCACAACTTTAGGAGGTCGAAGTTGGTGGTGTACCATCCCACTGGCATTGACATTGAACTCATGAGAGAAGAATACAGGATCAATTGTGAACTTAGGTCCAATATTGCTTCCAACGGCTTGTCTTTGTATAACACGAACCATGCATCCTTGTGAATCTCCTTGAGTGTATCCTCAAAAAACAAGGATTCTTTGATTAGTTGTCCTTCAAACATTTCTTCAAGTCTTCCTTAAAGTGCAATATTAGATTGTAGAACCCCCTAAAGTATTCTATATTCTTTCCTCTCATGAGATAAACTTGTTTGTCTTCTTGCATATCCTCATCAAGGATGCTTGAAGCTAACATGAGATTGTCACTTGATTCCTCTCAAGGAACATTTTGCAATTCCTCATTCAAACCTTCCCAATGTGGTGTGGATGCATATTCATCAACCATGGTGTCTTCAAAACTTGAGGATTCGTTGATAGGTAGATCTTCAAATATCTTCATAAGTTGCCCATTGAATACAATCCTTAGTGGTTATGCCTTTGGCGGTCAAAGTTGATGATGAATCATGCCACTTGTAACAACGTGTTTGTCGTGAAATATCTTTGGCAATGACTCCATTTGCACGTCCTTTATGATATCTTTTAGCACTCCCCCAAAGAGTATGGTGGTAAGGATGTCTTGTAGTGCCTTGTCGAATTGTTCTTCATATTTGGATTTGTCTATAATAAATTGAAGTTCTTCATTCAACCTGTCAACTTGACTACCTTTGTTTCCAAGAATGCCTGAAATTTTTTGCAACTTATTCTCAAGAACTCCCCTTTGTATTGTGCATGAAAGTACTCCAAAGATTTCCTCTTCATATTTGTCATAATCTTCTTGTCGTTCTCCACCCTTAAGAGTTTCCAAATGTTTATCTTTGCTTGCTATCCTTTTTCTTTCTTGGATGAATCCAGTTGCCTCCTTAATTGTCTTTTCAACACCTTCCTCCTGAGATGTAATGCACGAAAGTTCATCATCCACTTGATCAAGCTCAGCCATGCCATCTTCCTACAAGTTATCTCCTTTGTCAGATGGGGATGTAATATGCTCATCCTTTGGTGTCCAACTCAAGTGCTGAATGTTATCTTTGTTACCTTCCTTTGATGCCAAAGCCATTTGTTCAAGATATGCACTCCAAATTTTGTCTATATTCGGTGGTTCAAGATCGAACCATCCCATTTCTTGCTTGGCTTGCCTGATAATATACTAACATGGTTGACAAGTGAATTCTGAATGTGCCACATTGTGTAGTCTACACCAACAAGAGAGCAACATACCTTCCACATGATTTTTTGTCACTTAGTCGCTTCTTGATCGTTTCCTTGAAATTATTGAAAACATGTCGACCCTATCATGGGATTCAACAAATCGAACTGGCTTGAAGATATCCCAAAAGAACATCTTCCTTTGTAATACCAACTCCACCCTTGAGAAAAATGTCAAACAATCAAGCTCGTCATGTTGGGTTGTCCCATGAATCTTGCACTCGCAATGTGATGCCAATTCAGACAAACTTTGTGGATGTAATTGTACATTCAAAGCCTCTTGAAATCGAGCAATGTCAACTAGATGAATGCCTTGATCGTGAAACCACTGCCCATACATTGAGAAGCCTTTTCCTTTTTTTTCGAAATTTCTGATTCTCTTTTTTTTTTTGGATTTTTCAAGTTTTTCAATTTTTGGGGGGATTTTTCAACTTTAAGAGAGATCTTCTTTATGAAATATAATTTTGAAAACTCATTCTTATTGATATATTCATGAATGAACTTTGTTTTTGTCCCTCCCTTGAGTGCCAATTTCTATTGATGTCAGTTTTATGCCACTACAACATGCAGAATCGAATACTTAGTATTCCTCGATGAAACACCAAATCATTAACTCTCACTTGAATAAGGATGCTCATTTGTTAAACAATGTACATGAATTGTGTGATCAAATTAGACAACCCCAAGGTTCCTTCTTATCGTCGACTTTCGCTCAGTTTTAATGATGTGATATGCTGAGTATCACAAAAGGACTTATGCTGTTCATTCAATGAGTATCAACTACTTCCAATCAAACAACTTGCAAAGGGGAAGGGTTTAGAGAAATCTAACTCTAAGAATGTAAGACAATGTTGATGATGGGGTTAGCCTCTAACCAATCCTTGCTTCGTCATGTCAACTAGGCATAGGAGGGTGCTATCTTCTAAGCATGCAAGAATAGTTTTCACATTGTCAATACTCATTCAAATACCCTATGAAGGCGCAATCTAAATGAACATTTCCAATAGAAGTTAAACACTTGCAATTTAGGCCCAGACTAACCTTGCACTGTTACCTACAATCAACAAGTACCAAAAGGTATGGACATTAGCTACACCATTAATCACCATTCACCCCTAGACCCTCCCCCTATGGACTTGAGGTCACAAGGGTATCCTTCACACATGTACCGCCTACATTCCCACTATTAAACGGGGAAAGTTACACATAGTTCACGTCACAAGATTCCTCAAAGGACACCTCTCGAATTCTCATAATCAAGATTTCCTTAATGATTCCCCATAGTCATTGATGATTAGCAACAACTAGGGAATTCCAACACCATCTAATAACCCATACTATCGCACTTCCATTAAAGATATTGAGGTAATGACTAATTCTTCACATTAATATTCTTAAACCCACTCAAGAACATCCCAAACATTGCTTTAGTAATCCAGAGAATAAGCTTATTACTCCATTTGAAATTACATTGGTTCTCACAACCCAAGAGAAAACACTACCTTTTGTAATTCATGCTTAATATGGAAGTTTGTCTACCTAAGGGGTCAATATATTTGTTAGTCTTATAAAATCTTTTACCTCCAATAGCCAAATACCCTTCTTAGTTATAAAGTATGTCTTATTATTGCATTAAGAAAGGACAATAAAATGGTGTTATTGCAATGAATTAGTTCAATGTCCTAGAGTGGCATTACAAGTATCAAGATCTCCAATTTTATGTTCAATAGTCACAAAATTGTCAAACATCTTTTACTTAGCTAAGTGTTAAAATATGACCCATCCTTAATGACACACCTTAGATAATGAGCACTTATAAGGACAACTTGTCCAAATCAAATCCTTGCATATAAATTAGGCATAATAGCATAGTTAACATAAAATTACTCTAGTTTAACTATTTATCCCCTTTGTTAGTTCTCATAATAATTACTATATCGAGGTTCTCATCTTCAGGAGGTTGATAGACACTTATTTAGTCGTACATTAAGGCTTTACCATGGTATCAATAGACTATCAGGTACTGAGTCTCAAAATTAATGATATGTTTAGTAAAGTGTGACTATCCAGTGCCACTATACATAGTAACCCTCACAATAGTGTGCAACCAAGAACCGAGGCTCATATTAATTATATCTTATGCCTGATCCATGCAATGAGGTTATCTTGCAGCCAAACATTTGATCTAAAACTATTTCCCATCTTATTCAAATTAATATTCCTTGATTATAGTAAGTTCTTAGTTAGAAAATTCTCCTCACAATATCCTAGAGGCCGAACTACACAACACCGACAGTAGGTTGATCACTTAACAAGATTTATCTTAGTTTTCGCAAACCATACTTAATCATTGGATAATGGCAAGTATGCCACAGTGAACACTTTAAAAATAAAGTTACATTATTCCAGTTATAACTACCACACCAAAACATATGTCCTTATGCAAACCCATAAAGGTCTTATATGGCTAGCACACAAGAATAAACAACACCTAGTAGGCATGATATTATGTGATGAGATCCCTTACTTTTCTAATCAAGCATATGATGAAGGCATTGGAAATAATCATTTACAACATGACACCTTTCCATCACAACCCATTCACAAGGATGTATTGAAGATGAAGGCAAGGTCATCAAGTTTATATCAATGTTATGATTATGATATGGTGTTCGCATTTATAATTTCTACTTGATAGTTTACCAATATTCACAAGTTTGAAATTTAAAACTTGGTTTAGAGTTCTATAATTATGCATAATTATTTTGTCACTTCTACATTTATACATTAGTAATAGGGAACCCAAAATAAACATGATCCTTAACCTTCAATTTCAACAATAGTGTACTATGTGTACAGCATTATTTTTGTCTCTCTAATAGATCTTTGAATTAACATTGGCATATCAGTGTTTCACTATTTTAAGATAGATGTGACCTTTCTTAGATGCAATCTTAACTAATCTTATTAATGGTCCAATAGAAATATTACCATTATTATTCATATAATCTGGATCAATATCTGCTAGCTTAATAGTGACTTTCACAAGGGATCACAAACACATAAATCTTTAATAAATTTATCTCAAGGATAATAAACAAAAGAATAAATCTCTTACGCAACCCATCATTTAGTTGACCATTTTTGACAATGTATAATAAACTAACAATCCATTATTATTTCACATAGTGAATAAGAATAGTGTGGCTTATGATCTTACCTGGTGGCACCTAGCTGTTCTTTTAACATAGACAGAGTACGTAGGCATAGATTGTGAAATCTGGCTTTGCATCCCCGCCAATTGCATTTGTTTGAAAGTTTCTAAAGCCTTTTCAACAATTCTGATTCTACATATCCTACAATCAGTGCATTCCATGAAACTATATTTCTTACAGGCATCTCGACAAACAGTTCACGGCTTTGTCTCTATGCTCCCACGTTTTGTATATATGCCTATCAGAGCAGTGGAAACTACAAAATTTGACAAAATTCCTCTCTTCTTCATGCTTTGATGGATGTCCATGCCTTGTTCTTAGTTTATGGTTTCTCTGCATTATTTGCTCCTATCGACCTTTCTACTCATCCTGAGGTAAAAGAAAAATGGTGTTTCAGACTGCTTGACGATGGGTATTTACAAAGAGACTGTATGTTGGGCATTTATTTTCTCATCCTCCCTAGCATGCCATTATCTTCCCTTTATCATCCTTGGTTGTTGCTTCCACATCTGGAACAGCTCATGAAATTTCACCCTCCTCATGCACCAGTCCTCCTCCATTCTTATGTGTACAAGTTCTTTTTCTTATTCCAAGTTGCATGAGGAGCAAAAGCAGAGAATACAAAAAAAGTTAAAATCCTAATTTAAGAAAAACATGGACATTTAAATATTGCAATTATAAAATTAAAAGAAAAAAATTGATCATTATTTATTAGTAAAACAAAAATAATGAATTTAAATTAAATTTTTTAACAATGTAAATTGTAAATCCCTAATCACAAAATTTGTCAACTATAGTCATTGAATTGAACTTTAATGTCCCCATTTTGGGATTGCCCTAATTTTTGCCCTAGAATCACAATTTCCATTAAAATAAGAATTGTAAGATAGTTAGAGATATAACTTTACCATTAAAAATACATTTTTACAAGGTAAATCCTGATTTAGATCCTGCAACAACAAAAAGGAACAAGAGCAAAAATATACTTTCATAGACTAAATATATTGTTAATACTGAAATAATCTATCTTATACATTTATAACTTGATAAAGAGAGTTCCAATCCATAACAAGATATAATGCATTATTTTGCTTTCCTAAAGATGGATGGAAAAATTACAAAAGGGTGCCCTAGCCCCACCCTAGGCTCAAGGGTGGAACTCTGTCCCCCTTGGCCCCATGCTTCGTGGGGTTGGCGTACCTAGTGGGCCTCACCATTCCCCCTTATTGTAACTTCCTCAATGTGGATTATCCCTCGCAAGGTAGTGCCTTCGTATGATGTAGCCGATGCCCACTCTATCGCAGGCCTTATCTAGTGCCTTTGTATGATGTAGCACATGCCCATTCCACCGCAGGCCTTACCTAGTGCCTATTTATGATGTAGCACAGTCCATCCACCTCAGGCCTTACCTTATCTTGTGAGGTAATAATCTTAATGCAGTTGAAGTGTAGATACACGTAGTACTTTATCTATGTCACTCATTCTTATATGATTAATTGCGGCAGGCTGATGAATATGCCTTACAACATGCAAATATATATTGCAATTGAAATACACAGAGCCTGATTAAGATAACAGTATTTATTTGTATTACTATGATACAGTTATATTTAATGCATGACTGTCCATCATAGAAATAGCATGAAATCAATATGATCCACAAAACATATATCATTTGCAAATACATATATATTTAATATTTCCCTATTCTTCAGATATAAATAATAATTCTCTAATCGACTAAATTCATGAATCCCTTTTAGTAGTCCCGATGTATATAATAATCTCCTATTTTGATTACAGCCGTATGAAATCATAGGCTTAAATTAAATATTCATATGGCTGCATATGTTAAAAACTTAAATGTCTATCTTCTATTTATATTTGTTCCTTAGTATGTCTGCACATGTCTAATAAGAAAGAAATTTATACTTGTTTACAGTAAGATGAAGATACTTACAGATTTGTGTTGCTGTAGCAATATATGTTCTGACTTTCTTTAACCTGGGGATTTCTTAGTTAAATAATAAATATTTTATACTGCCTAATGTATCTTATAACCCAGCGATCCTTATAATGCTGGTCATGTATCTTTATCTCAGCCATAATATGAAGAGGAGAATCCTGATCGATTCCTAATATTCTTTTGACACAGTGATATTCTTATACACTAGCCATGTACTACTTTACTAAGCGGTGATGAGAAAGGGGAATAAGCAAGTGAAGTCCACCATGATTTTCGAATGGGAATTGATCCCAATATATATCAGAATTGATGCCTTGTGGAAAGGGACATATCTCTTCCATACGGCAGTTTATAAATATTTAATTATGATATATTAGTAATTACAATACTTAAGTTTATAATAGTTATATATTAATATGTATATTTAATATATTACAATAGTAATAATTGGAATATTAATAATAATTTGTTACAAATATTAATGATTATATATTACAATATTAATAATAAAAAATAGTTTAAATGTTATATAAGGAATTAAA
The DNA here is from genome assembly GCA_027943335.1 of Chamaecyparis obtusa. Classification (NCBI taxonomy): domain Eukaryota; kingdom Viridiplantae; phylum Streptophyta; class Pinopsida; order Cupressales; family Cupressaceae; genus Chamaecyparis; species Chamaecyparis obtusa. The sequence continues at coordinate 461,739 of BSBK01004744.1, read as the reverse complement.
TATATATTTTATATTTTGAACAATTTATATTTCATTATTTATTCTATTACTTATTTATTTGATATTTTAATTCTATCATGGTTTAATATTAAATTCCATTGCTGGAAGGGGGATATTAAATGAGCTATGAAAAAAAGTGCAAAACAGTCATGAAGGAAGCCTATCTTGAGGCCTGAATATTGCTTTGAATTTTTTAATTCAATGTTGGATTGATGTCACTATTTATCAATTAACTCAATACTAATGCCGTCACTTGCAATCTTTTTGATGGTTGCAGCTTGATCTTGCAACTTTCAACTTTGTGGTTAAAACTTGCAAATGAGTTGGAATGAGGCTTGGATGCCTATTTGTAAGTTTTTTGTGAGTGTTTAGGGTGTTGGTAGGGCTATACACCATTAGGGCTTGTTGCACATAATTAAAATAAATAATTTAAAAAAATAAATTTTGATTTATTCTATTATAGGGCTAAGGGAACACTTGGAAGTCCTTGGGAGGCCCTTGTGATTCCTTTGTATGTCTTGGGGACTTCTCAGAGTCCTTAGATGAAGGGGATGTTTTTAAACATCCCCAAGTTTTGAGTGGCAGGCATAAAATGACGGGGGAACATCCCCTCCAAGTCCCTGCATCTTAGGTATGTAGGTATTTGGTGGGGTGGGAGGGATGTGTCCCTATGGAATATTGCTAAATACTTGTAATGGCAAGGGGAAGACTACTCTCACTTTCTTTTGAATACCAATTTGTTTGGTTGAGCTTGTGGCTCTTCCTTGCACAACCAAATCTTTATAGAGTATCTCATGTTTTCGTTCTTCATCTAGCATGGATGACTCATAGAGCTTAAAGTAATCACAATTAATAATTGAGTACATCTCCATAAAAAGAGGGAGATAAGTTTGGATGCATTTTCAGCTATGGCCTCCAAAATTGTCAAAGGTTCATATTTGAGTAGCTTAACTTTGTTAGCATGCCCAAGTAAGCCTCAAGAAAGCCAAACTTTGCTACCTTAAGTTTTTGTTCCTGCCTTTGCTTATCATGTCTTTTTTAATATAATTGTTGTGTTCTTTTGAGTTGTTCCTTAAATTCACATTTGTACAATCTTCTCAAGAAACTTTGATGCTTTATCTATCTCAATATTTTGCCCTACTCGTTTATCCTACTTATCAAAAACTACATCAGCAGACTAGAAGGCAAATATCACAAGCATACCTCAAATGATGACTTAGAAGTAGAAGAATATAATGCCTTTTCTCAATTTTACAAGAATGCTGAATGTAAACTCTTCAATAAGAATTCAAGAATCATTAAATATTAAAAATTACTTGCTACTTGTTAATAATATTAATAAATGATGTTTGCTCTTAGAGAAGAAAAAATTCATGGCGCACAACTCAATTTTTATCTTGGGAAGTCCCAATGCAAAGGAAGAACAAGTCTTATAATAATAGCTAGGGCCTTGTGACCTCCTTTGTTATCTTGGGAAGACAATTACAAGAAGTGGGACATCTTTCTGCCCTCTAATTTTGCCTTATCTCCTTTAATGAACAACTGAAGTTTTTCCTTATCCTCAAATAAATCAAATCATACTTTGAACTCAACTTTTACTCTATATATTTCTATGGATGATAGGTTAGTCCCAGACCCTAGAAGAGTTCCCAGATTTAGGAAGTTGAAACGACAGTTGTTCAGTTGAGATTTACAATTTAATGTTCTCATTGTTGGTTAACGCTAAAGTGGTTGTGGCTCTGAGAAAGTGTCTTACTTGGATTGTGGTCATGTCACAATAGTTTGATTCCATTTATCTAAGCTTGAATATTTCCCAAAGGATGCGCATATTCAGGTCCATTATGTTGTATTCTTGCAGCTATTTTCTTTTCTTTGACTATGTTCTTGAGTCAAATTTGCATTGAAACAAGTACATGTGCTGCAGTCAACTTGCACAGGTTTGAGGATATAATACATTGGTTTCCTACGTCACTCAAAAATATATATGTATTTGACAAAGATAAATTGAGAATTATTTCACATTTTTTTGTTGATTTAATAGGTACTTAGTAGGAACTGGTTCATGAGCTGGTTGAACATATGCTGATAGAATATGGCAATGTGATATTCCAATTCTGTTATGATCAACATCAAAATCTTGTATTATAGTTTTTCATTTATATTTGAATCGATTGCAAATCAATTTTGGTAGGATCTTTTTATATTTGCTAAATAATGGAGCTTTGCCACTCTACTGTAGATACATAATACATGTTATCATTTGCAGAACATATATCAAATAACACGTGAAATAAACATTTCAACATCATAGTTTCTAAGTTTTCTATTGTACACTAAGTCTTTTTCCTTCCTAGGCTAGACTGATAGTTTGTTTAACTATGGATATCATTGAAATGATCTAGGGGGTGTTTGTATACTGAATGAATTTATATTTTGCTTGATCCTAATGGAGGTTGTTTGGATCAAATTGCATAGTTTCTCATAGAAATAGAGAAGCAAAAGGTGGCAGAAAAGGAGGCTGAAACACAAAAATTGAAGGCAGTGACAGAAGCTGAGAAAGATGCACATGTAAGCAAGATTCTAATGGAGCAACGGATGATGGAAAAAGAAAGCATCAAGTTGCAACAGAAAATAGAAAATGAAATGTACTTCGCTCAAGAGAAAAGTATTGCAGATTCTAATTTTTACAAGTATGCAACTACAGCTCCATGATATATATGATTGTTTCTTTGTTGGATCAGATGAAGCCTTGGTCCATAAGGAGTCTAAGCAAATATAACTGTGGATCACATTTTTGTGCCAGGTTTAAGAAGGAAGCCGAGGCAAACAAATTACTGTTAACTCCAGCATATTTGGAATTGAAGTTTATGGAGGCTGTTGCAAATGATACAAAGATCGTATTTGGAGATAAGGTAATGCACATACCACAAGTTTCATTATTAATCTCTTTCTTGACGATGAAGGATTTGGATCTTGTGTCAATTCTCATTCATTATATATTCTTTTGACTCCCAGGTACCCAACATGGTTCTTGACCAGAAACTTTTACAAACAGATTCAAAGGAGTTTAATGTCTGAAAATATGACAGCTCCAAGTAAATATATTGAAGTATTGCAATTTTGTTCTCTTGTGGGACCATATATTTTCTTTTTCTTTAAGAGCTAGGCAGTGTTGGCCTCCATATTAATTTAGTGTAACAAATCTTTAATTAAAAAAAGAAAATGAAGTTTGTTCATGTTCTAACGTCCATTTTGAAGGTTTTGTTTTAGGAGAGAATCGTCAATGGCTCTTTTTAGTTTCTACCATATGTAAACAGTTTTGGTTGCCTGTGTTGGTATTCTATTCATCAGTGCGATAAATGGGATTGACTATTAGTGCTTAACCTGTTTGGCATTTGGACCAATAAAATGAACAAAGTTATGTTGTGTTCTTCAGCAGAATTTATAGCTCAAATTTCTAAGCTTGCAGCCGATTACGAATCTCAATTTGTTTCTAATCTATAATCGTTCCTAATATTTATATCTTTTAAGAAGGGTTTCGGTCTGATGATATTTATATTGTCCCTTATATGTTAAAAATTTCTTGTAAAGCGAATTTAGTGTTGGGAAAAAAGACTAGAGTTTAGTCATTGTGAAAGATGAAACAAATATGCTATGAGGGGGAGTCTGCATCATTTTGTAGCTCCCTTTTCTAAATATAGTGACATCTTTATCGTTGAATAATCTAGCTCCATAAGCAATGAATAAAGTTATGATAAATGTTTATAAACAAAGAGCAGTGTTCTTGCATACATAAATTCAACATCGTGATTTTAATAATTATTATAATTGTGATGCTAAAATTTGCATACAACTTGGGGCTTCATCATTTTGCCCTCTACTTCTGTTCATCTCCTTTGGTGAATAGCTAAACCCTCTATGATATTTTTCCTTATCCTCCAACAAATTAAATCATACATTGAAGACTTTTATTCTCTTTATACATTTCTGTGAACAATATGGTTCTTTTGGGCCCTAGAAGAATTTCTGCAGGGAAAGCTAAAGTGATGACTGCTCAATTGAGATTCAGAATTTAAAGTGCTCATCATGAGTGAAAACTACAGTGGTCTTGATCCTTATTCTCTCTCTGTTATGATTTTGGTTATGTCAACCTATGTTTCTCTGAACCTGCCTCTTTAACTCTACAAATTTATTTGTCACTTTTGCATCGAAACAAACATATTTGCTGCACGCAACTCTTGCACAAGTATGCTACTACATCATTTTCCTTCACTCAAAAACATTGATACTACATCAGTTTCCTACTGCTACATCATTTTCCTTCACTCAAAAATATTGATACTACATTTTCCTACTAAACTTAAAAATATTTATAAATTTAACAAAGGGGCGTTTGAGAATTATCTATCAAAGTTTGTGCTGATTTGATAGGTACATACTGGGAACAAGTTCATGAGCTGGTTGAACACTTTGCTTATCGGATTTGGCAATGTGCCTTGTTCCAACTCTGTTTTTCTTGAAATCAATTTCTTGAACTGTAGTTTGTCATTAATGTTTTAATTGATCACGAATCAACTCTGATAGGATCTTTATTTCCTCTGTAAATATGGGATATGCCGCTGTACCTCGAATACATAATACATGTCATCATTCACAGAAAATATACCAAATATCATTTGAAGTTAAGTTTCAATATCATAATTTTCCATTGCGCACAGACTCTTTCCGATGTATGCTAGACAAATGATTTGTTTGTTTAACTACAGGATATTATTTTAATGATCTAGAGGTTATTTACATGTTGACAGTAAATTCATATTTTGCTTGATCCCAATGGCGATCGTTTGGACCGTATTCTATAGTTTCTCATAGAAATAGAGAAGCAAAAGGTGGGATACAAGGAGTATGAAACACAAAAAATTGAAGGTTTTGAACGAAGCCGAGAAAGATGCACATGTTAGCAAGATTCTTACGTAGCAATAGATGATGGAAAAAGAAAGCATAGAGCTGCAATAAAAAATGGAAAATGAGAGAAATATTGAAGATTCTAAATTTACAGCTCTGCAACTATAGCTTGATATGATTGTTTCTTTCTTGAATCTGCTGAAGCTTGGGTACATAAGGAGTCTTTTAAATAGATATATCCATGGATTACATGTTTGTGCCAGGTTTAAGAATGAAGCTTAGGCAAACAAACTACTATCGACTAAAACATATTCGAAATTGCGTTTCAAAAGGATAGAAGATTATTTTTGGAGAGAAGGTAATGTATATACCACAACTTTCATTACTTGTTCGTTATTTATGGTGATAATTTTGGATCATGTGTTGATTCCCATTCATCATAAATTCTCTAAGTTCCCAGTTTGGGTTCGGATTGAAGTTGAGTTTGAAGAAAATTTTGAAATGGGGTTTGGGTTCATTAGTACAAAAACATATATATATATATATATATATACACATAGAGAGAGAGAGAGAGAGAACATCACATAGTATCATAAAAACAACAAAAAACACCATAAACAAGTAATCATAGTATCATATCAACATCAAAATATTAAAATAATAATATTGAGTTCAAGTATCATTGTTCTGACTTTCAACAATTGAAACTTTTTACTAAGTTTCAATCATCAAATAGATTATCTGAATCTTCATCATCATCATCTTCATTAAAGACTCTAGTTGATTCACAAACAGTGCCAATGCCAATGGGATCAGCTGCGCCAATATTATTCTTGCTTTCCAAGTCCTCAAATGTTTATTACTTTTCATTGTACAAAGAGTTTGTTTGTTTGTAATTAATATCCTACTTGAAAAATGTTAAAAAAGTAGCTTGCAACTCCCTTCACCTATTGAAGATTTTGTTTAATGTTTAAAATATAATTTATCACAATAGAGAGCTTGCAATTAATCCGGTAGAGGTCATTTTCAATGTAATGATCCCTTTTGGGACCTTACTTGATTTGCTCTAAAATTCTCAATTAGGGTTTGAATTATCCTTGGGGATGGTAAATTATAATGTCTCGTACTAGGTGAATGCTAGTTCCCAATCATTATCATGTCATTATGCATCTAAATCATATTTAGCAATAATGCATACTTAAGCCTCAATACCTTAATCCTCACCTAATCACTAACCCTAAGGCAGGTAGTAGAATTATCGTGCTCAAGTAAAAATAGTCTCCAAGAGGCTCCCTCATGAACAAAGCCCGTTTTGGGAATCTTCTCCTCACTGTGACCGGATTACTCTCCCCTTCACAAACTCCCTATCCGCGTAGTTGTATTAGTGAGAGATTAAAGAATTTGCTAAGTATAAATTATTATCTTATACATTATGAATATATTAATAAGCATGTATAACATAACCAATGTATAATTATGTTTCACTCTTATTCATATGGATTATTAATATACATTTATTTATTCATTTATATATAGATAATCATTCTCATATTTTCAAATATTTTAAGTCTTTTTAATTGTTATTGTCTCTTCTTGAAATTAATAATATATATATATATAATCCACAACATAACATATACCAGTTTGTTGTTATTTAAGATCTTCGTGGTGATGATTATCTATATGTTTATAATCTCTGTGTTAGTTCACAAAATGGATTTTATGTTTTCAAAGCCACCAATATACCTATAGATAAATTTTCAAGAGTGGTTAATTCCAAATATAGGAAAATTTAAGGCAATTGGACCAACCATAGGGACAAGATTGCCTTTTGCACTTTTGGTTCTACAAGACCAAGGCGGGTTCACCTAATCCAGCTCAACATACAACATTCTACAATTCTCTCTAGACTTTAATAGCAGAAAATGATAAGAAAATACTAAATGATGACCAATCATTCATTAATTATGAATTATCATAAAGAACTTTCAACCTTATAACCATAATATTTAAAGAATTCTGAATGGTTATTTAAAATTTGCAGAATATAACCAAACTCAACCAAACATATATCAATGTAGAAAATACTTATTTTTGACCAATGTTTTATCCATTGGGCAATATTTCTAATACAAAAGTAGAATGCAAAAACCAATTGATGGCAATGATTCATGACCTACAATACTACCACCTTATGACAGTATTTATCCATTCAACCCAGATCCATACTTCTTATGAAAATCTTTGTGCAAACCAAATGAATTTATGTTCTATCTTGAGCAGTTTAATTTGATCCCAGATCAAAACTAGGGAATAACAACATACAAACAGATAAACTCTATGCAATGAATTAGAAAATTCATAACTCAAGAAATGAACACACAGGAGAGACTTTAATCTAAAATATTTGTATTATATATGTTGAATCATGTTCTTGTATACACTTTGCTTCAAAATATGAACCGATACAATAATAGCCAAAGACTTGAAACTTTCTATTTCTATATGGACAGTCTAATACAGTCTGCTTTATCCATGACTAAAAACTTATAAAATTTTCTATATCATTTTTTTAGCACTTCTAAATGATCTTGGGAATCCTTTTATAGAACAAGGATTGCAACAAGGTTCAGACTCAGGGAAAGTAAGTTGTCAACCACCAAAACTACTTGTGACAACATGAAGTTATTACAGAGGGGATGACCGAAAAGCTCAGAGATATCGGAATCAAATCTGATTTACATTGTAGGTGTAAGCATAGGAGACGAACTGCAAGGATGAGATATGCTTCATTAAATGACCTCTCACCCTCAGCTTCTCAATCAATATCAGAACTATCTCACCTACCTCCATGTGGCAGGGGCTTGAATTTCTCAAACAATTTTCCCATACCATAATCTCTTTCTTCTAAAAGAATGTCCCCTTCAATATCAGATTTTAGCGGTGATCAAAGAAAATAAATTAGATCTGATCAACCGATATAACACTCATTCATCAATTCTCTATCTGCAATCATGTCCTTTCCATCTTTGCCAAATAAATCAGATTAGATCAAAAATCCAATATGCTTGGCTTGTCGACTCCATTTCCTCCCACCCTTCAATTTACCAACCCTGTTGAAAATACTTCATCATATTTCAAAACTGCAACCTCAACGGGTAAAAATCGGAGCATTTCTCATCTTAAAACGAAATTCAAAACAGAGCCGCTGATCTAATCCATATCAACATATCATGCAGTCTACAAAAAGTCAAAGGACCGACGACCTCCACATCCCTCATCATGGTTGCAAAATTGACCAATCAGAAAATGACATCTCAACTCCACATGGCACTCAGGCCTCACCTTTTTTCCTTTTTATCAAATTGGACACGCGCATCAAGACACGATACCTTGATCAATAATCAATTAGCAACTTTTGATCACGGGATTATGCCTACCGTCCAATCAAACTTGAACTTACTTCCCTTTATCTCCTTCTATATCAGTCCCACGATCCTAGGGCAGACACTTGTCACTCAGGTGTGATCCCGCGAAGACTAAAAGGTATGCAACTTTGGTTAGCAGCATCACACCCGCTGTTGGATCAAACTTGATTTGCTTAATATCTATCTTGTTTAGCCCCACCCAGGGCCCACCATCAGCTACGTGTCACTTAGGCACAATGCCTTGAAGGGTAAACTCTTCGCATCTTCTAATTACAGGATCACGCCCACCATTAGATTGAAACCGATCTGATTTTCTTTTAATACATCACAGAAACTTAGACTTAGGCAAAATTAATTCACAAGCCCCGCTAGGCTTTACGACTTAATAAACTTGGCCCCCTTCAATGACACTTAAGACACATCCTTTAAAACCAACTTAAGTGACTCCCAAAAAGTAATGAAGAAATATAAAAAACCAAGGGATACTTAGGTTTTAAAACAAGGAAAATAATTAGGGCTTGGACCAAATAACACCTAGGGCTTATATGAATAGGATTTGGACACAACTTAATACAGAGGGCCAGAAAAATATTTGCAGTCCTAACAGTGGTTCTGATTGGGGATGTATGGCTCTTGCAGGCATAACAAGATTCCAAGATCTCATGGTTAAGCAAACCACCTACGGAAAGAAAACTACTCTACAACACAATTGAAACAAACACCCAATAGAAGGAAACACACTTTGAACAAATATACACATCTAAAACCTATTGTTCATGGATAATGAGAACTTCAGGAGAAGAGAAATTTTAGGAATTGTCCATGAACTAGCAATTCCAAAATATTTCCAATCAAATCCTTAAGGATGTAAGCATTAGAACCCCATTTACTATCAATGATATATGGTCCCAGCCAAATAGGATCAAATTTACCATGTTTTCTTTTATCTTCTAGTATGGCATTCCACATTAAGACCAAATCATCAATCTCAAAACTCCTTAGAGTGGTTCGTTTGTCATATAAATCTTACATTGGAGCTGCAACCTAACATTTCTATCACATGCCTCCCTTCTTGCCTCATCCAATTGTAGCAAGTCATCCATTCTGATTCTCATTTCATCATCATAAATCTGGACAAACTTGTACATCTACAGCAAATAATTTTGTGGCAACCTAGCATGTATACCATATATTAAATCAAAGGGTGTACAACCAATTTCCTTTTTCACTATTACTCTGTCAGCCCACAATGCTTGCTGCAATTTTGAATTCCAAGCCCTTTTATTCTTATCCAACACTCTTTTCAAAAAATTTATTAATCTTTTATTATTGGATTCAGCTTGACCATTCCCTTGTGGGTGGTACGGGGATGAATAAAAAATTTGGATCCCATATAGTTGGCAGAAATCAATAAATTCTTCAAACCTAAAACACATTGCATTATCTACCACTATAGTTTCTAGACAACCAAACCTTGTGAGGATGTTTTGCAATACAAAATCAGTTACAACCTTACTAGTGGCTCTTTTAGTGGGAATAAATTCAACCCATTTGGTAAAATAATCAGTAGCCACTAGAATCCATGAATGGTCTCCACTAGATTTGTTAGGAATTTCTCCAATGAAATCCATACCCTACTTTTGAAAAGGTGTTTCAATTGTCATAGGCTTTAAAGACAAATTTCCATCAAACTTCATCTTACTTGCAAATCTCTGACAGGCATCACACTTCTTGACAAATCTGTGAGCATCTTTAAAAATAGTAGGCCACCAAAAACCAGACCTCAAGATCTTATGTGTAGTGGTTTTAGCCATGTAATGGCCACCACATACACCATTGTGCATTTCTTCTAATAGATCCCTAGATTTACCATGGTCTACACATTTCAACAAAACTCCCTCATTGCTCCTCCACCACAACTTACCTTTCAAAATAGCATACTTAATAGCATTCAACTTGATGTTTCTCGTCTTACTATCATCCATCTTAGGAGGAAACATCATTTTTTTCCAAGTATCCAATAATATCTTTATACCATTCACAAGAATCTAGATTGCATATGTAAGGCCTTTTCTCTTCTTCAAGCATGTTTATATGATTTGCATCTAAGTTGCTCTGAGCCATTAGTTTTTCTAATCCTAGGCCTCTAACCAACTTTGTGATTTGAATGTCTATATTGAATTCTTGAATTTTGTTTATCCACCTACATCTCCTAAAACTTATTGCTTTACTAAAATATCCTTCACAACAGCACTGGGCACATAAGCAACTATGGTTGCTCCAACCAAGTAACATCTAAAAACCTTAACAACCTTGACCAAAGCATATGCCTGCTTTTCATTAATATCATATTTCAATTATGTTGCCAATAAGGACTTTCTAAAGAAAGAGATAGGCTACTCAAAATCGCCTGGGTTCTTTTGTAACAAGATTGCATCAATAATATGGTATGAGGCAAAATAAAAAATTTGCATGGGCTTACCATAGTCAGGTGTCCTCAATACAGGGGCATCTTTGATAACTTGCTTAATATTTGAGAAAGCCTTAGATGCTTCTTCACTCCATTGTACTTTAGCTCCCTTCTTTAACATTTTAAAGATAGGAATACTGGTCTCAGCGAATCTTCTTAAAAAAATTACTTGCCCAAAGAAAGACTGAATTCCTTTGACATTATTAGGCTAAGGCACTTTATCAATAGCAGCAACACTTTTAGGATCAATCCTAACTCTATCCTTAGACACAGTATGCCCTAAGAGCTTACCTTCTATGACCCCAAAAGCACACTTCTTTGGGTTAAGTGAAACCCCATAGTCCAATGCTCTTACAAAAATCTTTGCAAGATGACCACAATGTTGATCTTCCTTTGTTGAATAAGTTGCAAGGTCATCTTGGTAAATTACTAAAAACTTATTTATGAAATTTGTAAATGCCACATCCATGGCTCTTTGAAAAGTTGCCCCAACATTTGTCAAGCCGAAAGGCATTCTGACATATACATTAGTACCACATGGAGTGGTAAATGCAGTTTTGAATTGCTCAGATTCCTTGACCATAACCTGATTGTATCCTGAAAACCCATCCATCATTGACATCAATTCAAATTCAGTAACTCTCTATAGCATGGCTTCCATGTTTGAGAAACCATAGTTGTCCTTTAATGAATTAATATTCAAATTTATGAAGTCTACACAAAGTCTAATTTCTCCATTATTTTTCCTCATTGGGACCAACTTAGACACCCATGTTGAATGTCTGATGGGTTTTATAACCCCAACATCTCTCATTTTTTTCAATTCTTCTTGCGTCTTTGGTGCCAATACGAGATTTATAGGTCTCAATTTTTGTCTGAAAGGTTTTGTACCTTCCTTCAAAGGAATCTCACCCTGAAAGAGATCTTCTCTATAAGCATTCAAATCATCATAAGACTATGAAAAAATATGTCTATACTTTCTGAGAAGATCAATCAATGACTTTCTAACTTTAGGAGGCAACTTCTTACCAATATATACATTTTTAGGAGCTTCAATTGTTCCTAAGTTCACTTCTTTCAAGTCCTCTAGTTTGTTTACAGTCTTTGCAGAATAAGACTTATCCTTATTGTCTAATGCTCTCTCAAGAACAACCAATCCCTTTGGAACTCTGTTTGATTTCAGTTGTAAGACTTCCTTACCAAAAATAGTATCCTTACCATCCCAAGTTTCCACATAACCACTGAAATCCATCTCTTTATTTCCAAAGTTTGCCTCACAATGCAAAAACCTTAGAATATCCAAATCATCTTCAAAAACTTGCCAAATCTCAACATTATCTGGTATGGAAGGCCTGGATTGAACTTTTATCTTAGAGATTCCTACAAATGTGACATCTTCTGGCCTTAGAGAAATGTTAGCTAGAAAATCTGTCATTCTATTTTGGCCTCTATCCATCCAATCAATACCAAATGCATCAAAATTTTCTAATTCGTCCTAAACAACATTTCTATATTACTTCAATCTTTTGTTCTTAGAAGCATATTTGGATCTAATCTGATATATCACTAGTTCAGAGTCTCCAATCACTCTGAGATCTCTTATTCCATGTCTTGAGGCCAACCTCAATCCAATCAACAGAGCCTCATATTCTGCAATGTTATTTGTACATGAAAGAAAGAGAACTTGAAAGTCCTACCACTAGGAGCTATCAACAAGACTCTTGGACCGGCTCCCTCCTTAGAGCTTGCACCATCAAAATATAAGGTCCATAAGCCACTTTGGTCTGTCAAATTATCTTTGTCCTCAGATAAAATCATAGGTTTAGTTTTTCCTTCAACCTTTATATCTTGCACTTGAAAAGAATCAATGTCAGTGTCAAGGAAACAATTCATATTATCATCTTTAGTTTCCTCAATCATGTGGGAAGTTCTAATTTCCCAGGACACTTTGACATTCTCACCAGTGATATTAAAAGTTGCAAAGGAAAAATCACATTGAATACTACCTCCCATTGAAGCACTCCATTTTCTTGATAACAACATTTCATATTGGGGAGAAATATCAACAACCAAGACACTCATTGTCAATAGTTTTTCAGGGTATGCAACCAACCCATAAGGCATAGCCTTAATAGTACCAATGACAGGTACCTCTCTGGAATCCATTGCCTAGCATCTTTCATGAGGAGTATCATCTTTCAATCCCATTGACTTTATTACCTCAACAAGCATAACAGTATCATATGCTCCAAAATCAATCATGCAATTTTTTAGCATCTTACCATTTATAACTAGAGTCAAGAAAAAAGGATCTAGGGCTCCCAAGGAAGTATTTACAACATTAGTATCCAAATAAATTCGATGGATCTTTGAAACAATTTCTTCTGATTCCTTCCCCTTGTTTTCAGATTTATCCTCTACCCTTTCCAATTTCTCATTATCTTCTGATTGCTGATTTTTTGTGGAAAGTACACCATTCATCCATGTCAGGGCCTTTTCCTTATGTTCCCCAATTCTCATCATCTCCAATAATGGGACCTTGACAGTAATCTATGATAACAACTGCCTCATATCAACATGGGTGTACTTTACATCAGAGAAATCTTGTTTAACAGTAACAACATTTCCATCCTCAGCCCGAAAGGCCAGATTCGGCTTATCTTTCTTTTGTTTCTTACTATCTCCTTGGGGAGAGGGTATATTTGTTTTTGGTGTATGTACTTTTACCTTATATACAATATTTGGACCATTTGACTTATTGGTTTTCTTAACCTTGAACTTCTTGACACCTTCAACAGGTTTTCCCTTCTCTTGTGTTTTCTTGGTGTCTACTTTGTTCTATTTAATGAAAAACTAGTTGGTTTACCATCTGCATTACCAACTGTCCTGTTTCTTAAAACATAGTTACTCCTTTCTTGAGTAACCATATTAATAGTAATTTGTGTTATTTCTTCATCAAAGGGTCTTCTTAACACAATGGTTTCTTCACCCTTTTCTGCATTACATCTTACATCATCAATTTATTCCTCTTCATCATTAGAAAAAACTAGTTGATGATAAAAAAAATTTCTTCTTTGTGAGCCAAACACATCATGGTTTTCATCTTCATTTGTAGAATTTATTTCATCCCACACACGTGAAGAAGTCATAGCACAACCACTATCATCATATGATTCATCTTCTTCATCCCCTAGTCTCTCACTTGTAGATACATTCAAAGTAACAACACAATAATAAGGATTATGTGGGGATTCACAAGCTACACACCATGGAACATCATCATTCATATTAATAGATTTCTATTGTAAAGGATCAATGGTTTTATCATCAGATTTATCTTTCTTAACTGGGAGAATAGGCTTTCCATCCTTCCATTGGGTATTGTAAGGGTAATTTTGCAACCTTGGTTGCCTATTAAAATTCCTAAAGGAAGGTTTCTCATTATTGGAAGCCCTGTTGTTCCCATTTTCTCCAGGCTTCAAATCTTTTAAAGCATTTAAGATCTGCTTCAAATTATCTTCCTCTTTGGGTTTCACATTAGAGGGCTTATCTGATTCTTTCTTACCAAACCTAGGAGGCTTCCAATCTTCCCTTCTACCCAATTTCCCTGATACTCTTCTATTAATCTCAATGTTAACAACTAACCTATAAGCTTCCCTAATGGTTCTAGGATTCTTATACCTGAGAAGATATCCCATCTCGGTATTAAAAACATTTAAATAAGTTGCAAGACATACCTTCTCATCAAACCTCATTACTTGGAAAAGCTTATGCATGGCCTTTTGAAACCTTACATTGAATTCAACCACTTCCTCATTCTAAGTCTTCTTGATATTATTGAATTGATTTAGGATGAATCCTTCATTGGTCTTGTCACCATTTTGATCCTTGAAACAATGTATAAATTCATTCCAGGACCCTACACAATCATGTGGTAGTCCTCTAAACCAATCCCTGACATCTTCAGTTAGTGATTGGAAAAATAGTTTCATAATCACATCTTCATGTTCAATTTCATAGGCATCCATCATGTCAATAAACTTATTTAAATGTTCTTCACATGTAATGACATTATTTCTAGCAAATTTAGGAAGCTTCTCTCTAATTTCATTTGGAATTGTATTAGGATAACCAGGAATACCAAGAAAAGAGAGTTGGTTGTACCTTTCTACATGAACTAGTCTCCTTTGGAATGAACCATCATTTTGGGAAGGAGATGCTTTAGCATTTGATGTAGTAGCAAATCTAGCATCAACTGGCGGTGGAATAATGGTTGTTTATTTAGTAGAGTTTCTAGAATTCCCACTAGGTGTTGAGGAAGAAGTTGACGCATTAGAAGGCCTTGAGGACTGCCTGAGAAAATCCATCTTCTTCATCTCTAGAGTAGTTGCCTCCTTTAATTTTGTCTTCTCAAGCTCCTTGGCTAAGATTTCATTCTCTCTCTCTTATCCCTCTCAAGATCAGTATCCAATTTAGATATCTGATTCATTGGAACCATGGCATTCACGGGTTCATTTATTGAAATTCCCATTGCCACATGCTTTCCTTTATCCTTAGGTTTTTTAGTGTCAAAAACTTGACAAATGATAGGCTCTTCTTCAATTTCCTTAGGTGTTGCAACATAATTTATTGCTTCCAGGTCCAACAGTTTCCCTCTTAACTAATCAGATCTAATTTGAGCTTGTCTTATATCATCTCTTTTTCTTTTTCTCTCTATCGTCTGATAGCAATTTGCTCCTAAATTCTTCTCTCCAAATCATAAACTTCTTGAAAAATATCTTCAGAATCTAGGAGAGTGGTTTCAGATTCTGATGTTTTAATGTGAAATCTATCTTGTTTGTCTCCTGGGACATAAGGGCTCTCCGAGGGTGGAGAATTTGGAGCACAAGGGGAATTCCTATCCTCTCCACCTCTACCCTTGCTTCTTGACCTCCTACTATGTCCCTGAGATTCATTATGTATGTCCTTATTTTGACGTGATCCACCCTCTCTTTTCTCATAAGGAGAATAATAATCTTCATACACACCAAATCCTAGGTCCATAGCCTCTACATATTCTGATGTATTTCCTTCCTAGCTGGGTTGGATTGGGTCCTCTTCTTTGGTGTTCTTATTCTGTCTCCAAGTCTGAGATACATTCTTATCATTCTTTTCTTTCCTTGGCTAATCAACTCTAGAGGTACTTGGAAGCTCACCTTCCAATTTATCTTCAGGATGACCCCTCCTCTAGGATCTAGTATTTCTATGACTCATATTGAGAAAGTGTACCTAAAATAATGTTTATTACTTAACACTGCTGTAGATATTTCTTTGAGTCGCCACCCAACACAGTTTTGGAAATATAACATTGGTTCTCAGTAATATGAATATTGTGATAAGGAAAATTATAAGACAAAAGGATAACCACAAGGGAATTAAGAAAAACCCAATAATCTTCTACTGATGAAATAAATCCACAAGATGACAAAGTATAACTCTCTATATTTTCAATGGTCAACTTACTGGCTTAAACATATAAGCAGGCCAGGAGTCCAGCTCTACTTGGAACCTGCGTTATTTAACTTGATTCACTATTATCCCCAGTAGAGTCGCCATTTTGTTGGTTCACAAAATGGATTTTATGCTTTGAAAGCCACCAATATACCTATAAATGAATTTTTAGGAGTGGTTAATTCTAAATATAGGGAAATCTAAGGCAATTGGACCAACTATAGGAACAAGACCGCCCTCTGCACTTTTGGTTCTACAAGACCAAGGCGGGTTCACCTAATCCAAATCAACATACAACATTCTACAATTCTCTCTGGACTTTAATAGTAGAAAATGATAAGGAAATACTAAATGGTGACCAATCATTCATTGATTCTCAATTACCATAAAGAACTTACAACCTTATAACCGTAATATTTAAAGAATTTTGAATGGTTATTTAAAATTTGCAGAATATAACCAAACCCAACCAAACATATATCAATGTAGAAAATACTTGTTCCTGACCAGTGTCTTATCTATTGAGAAATATTTCTAATACAAAAGAAGAATACAAAAACCAACTGATGTCAATGATTTATGACCTACAATACTACTACCATATGATAGTATTTATCCATTCAACCCAGACCCATACTTCTTATGAAAATCCTTGTGTAAACCATATGAATTTATGTTCTATCCAAAGTAGTTTAATTTGATCCCAGATCAAAACTAAGGAATAACAACATACACAAATATAAACTCTATGCACTGAATTAGAAAATTCATAACTCAAGAAATGAACACACATGAGAGAATTGAATCTCAAATATCTGTATTATATATGTTGAATTATGTTCTTGTATACACTTTGCTTCAAAATATGAACCGATACAATAATATCCAAAGACCTAAAACTTTCTATTTCTATATGGACATAGTCTAATATAGTCTGCTTTATCCCTGACTGAAAACTTATAAAATTTTCTATATCAGTTTTCCAACACTTCTAAATGATCTTGGGAATCCTTTTGTAGAGAAAGGATTGCAACAAGGTTCAGACTCAGGGAAAGTAAGGTGTCAACCACCAAAACTACTTGTGACAACACAAAATTATTACAGAAGGGACGACTGAAAAGCCCAAAAATATCAGAATCAAATCTAATTTACATTGTAGGCGTTAGCAGGCGAACTACAAGGATAAGATTTTCTTCATTAAATGACCTCTCACCCTCAGCTTCTCAATCAATATCAGAACTGTCTCACCTACCTCTGTGTGGAAGGGGCTTGAATTTCTCTGACAATTTTCCCATACCATAATCTCCTTCTTCTAGAATAATGTCCCCTTCAATATCATATTTTAGCAGCGATCAAAGAAAATAAATCAAATCTGATCGACCGTGACGCAAGGTAGGGCAGGAAGAGGGGCCAAAGGCACACCCTAATCCAAATCCTCTTTGCAGACATCACACACGGAAGTAATTACACAACAAGTGAGAGAGAGAATGCAAAACATATATGATATATTATTCATAAATCACCTCATACATGTCGGGTTGTAAGGCCTTCCCGATTAGGACCAAAACATCAAATTTAATTACAACAGTCCTCCAACATGTGAGGATTCAAAAACTATCTTCCAACTTCTAACTAATACCTCTATCAACTACTTCCTCAAAAACTGATCTCCTAAAACTACAACCAACAACTACATTTATACAAGAGGCTACTGAAATAAGTCCATCAATGGAAGGAAGGACCATATCTAGGTCCACACTTCCTAATGATTGATACCAACATTACCTCCGCTACCACAATTAAATGCACAAGTCGGCCTCAACAAGAAACTGAAATAAACTACTCGGTAAGCAAGGTTAATCAAGTGCCAAGAAAATAACCGACCAACTCAGTCAAAAAAGAAACCGAGCAACTACCGAGCCAACTCGGTCAAAGAAGGAACTGAGAAACACAAAAAACTCAAACTTATTTTTGGTGACACGGGATTGCCAAGGACCTGAGATGCTCCTGCATCAAACATCTGAGGTTGTTTGAAATGATTCTCTGAATCATGCAGTAGGTACAACCCAAGCTGAATCCAACTCAGATTGTGAAATCCACGAGCTGTCTTCAATCAGTTTGTTCTTCCACTTTACCAGATATTCCATATACTATTTTCCTCTTGTGTTTATGCTAACTCTTTGTTCCAAAATCTGCTCAACTTCTTATGTTTGTCTCTTAGGATAATCATTCGGTATTGTCAGTTCTTCATCTGATTCATGGTACTCATACAAATCTACAATGTTGAATATAGGTGATATATCCATGTCATCAAGTAACTCAATCTCATAAGCATTTCCATTGTCAAAATTTCTCAATATCCTGCAAGGGCCAAATTTCCTCATTTTCAACTCCCCATATGTTCCAACAGAAAATCTGTCTTTCTTCAAGTGTACCATTACTTCATCCCTAATTACAAAAGTCTTATGTCTTCTTGATCTATTTGCTTTGTCTTTATATTTCTGATTACTATTCTCCAACTTATGTTTCACTTCTTCGTGCAATGTCTTCATGAACTCAAAAAACTTTACTCCTTCAACACTTCTCTTTTCTTCACCAACAATATCCTTCAAATCTGCTACACCTCTTGGTTGTATGCCATTAAAAATCTCAAAGGGTGTTTTTCGAGTACTTCTATTCACTGAATTATTGTATGCAAACTCTGCTTGTGCGAACATAGAATCCAAATTACTCAATTTATCTCCAACTAAACATCTCAAAAGATTACCCAAACTTCTATTCACAACCTCTGACTATCCATCAGACTATGGATGAAATGTAGAACTATACCTCAACTCGGTGCCCAAATTTCTCCAAAGAGTCTTCCAAAAGTATCCAAAAAACTTACTATCTCGGTCAGAGACGATACTCCTCGGTAATCCATGCAATCTAATAATTTCCTTAAAGAAAAGATCTTCTATGTGCACTGCATCTGATGTCTTTCTATAGGGTATAAAATGTGTCATCTTAGAAAATCTATACACAACAACAAATATAGAATCATTACCTCTCACTGTCTTCGGTAAGCCAAGAACAAAATCCATATTGATATCAATCCAAGATTTCTCTGGAACAGAAATCGGTATATAAAATCTAATATTCCAACTTAGTCCCTTTGCTACTTGACAAATTCCACAACTTTTTGCAAATTTTTGAACATCCTTATACAACTAAGGCCAAAATTATTTCTCCTTAAGCAAATTTAATGTCTTGTCAATGCCAAAATGTCCAACCAAACCACTACTATGTTTCTCCTTTATCAAATTAGTTCTCATTGATCCTCTCGGTATACACAACTGAATACCTTTAAACAACATACCTTCTTGAATGAAATAGTCTTCCCATTTAGTACTTGGTTGATCTTGAATAGGTGCTCTGCACTTCCTCCACGGCTCAGAAAAATCAAGATCAGTTTCATACGATGCTTTCATGTCATCAAAACCAAGAACTTCAATTCTCATCTCGGTCATCAAAGATTTTCTTCTACTCAATGCATCAGCAACTCGGTTAGTGACTCCATTCGTATGTTTTATCACAAATGTATAACTCTACAAATATTCAACCCATTTCATATGTCTTTGATTTAACTTATTCTGACTACCCAAATACTGTAAAGCCTTATGATCAATATACAACACAAATTCACTCGGTATCAAATAATGTCTCCATTTCTTTAGGGCTTGTACAATAGCATAAAACTCTTGATCATACACAAAATATTTTCTTTTTGCATCATTCAACTTCTCACTAAAGAAAGCAACAGGTTTACCTTCTTGACTCAACACAGATCCTATTGCACTACCACTTGCATCACATTCAACTTGAAACACCTTATTGAAATCAGACAATTCTAACACAGGAAATTCAACAACCTTCTGCTTTAGAGTCTCAAAACTTTTATCAGCTCCATGTGTCCACTTAAATTCTCTTTTATCTCCTCTCATAGTTTTAGTCATAGCATTACAAATTGTACTGAAATTCCTAATGAACTTTTGGTAAAAACTTGATAAACCATGAAATGATCTTACCTCACTAGAATTTTCAGGTGTAGGCCAATTCAAAATAGCTTCAACCTTTTTCAGGATCCATTTTCAAACCATCAGCTGAAATCACAAATCCAAAATACACAATCTCCTCTTTCATGAAGGAACACTTTTTCAGGTTAATCAACAACTTTTCTTCTTTCAATCTCTGCAATACTTGTTCAACATGCAACCAATGCTCTTCTCTAGTCTTACTGAATATCAGAATTTCATCTAGGTATACAATCACAAATTTACCCAAAAATTTCTTCAAAACCTCATTCATCAATCTCATAAAAGTACTCGGTGCATTAGTTAAACCAAAAGGTATAACCAACCACTCATGCAAACCTTGTCTTGTCTTAAAATAAGTCTCCCACTCATCACCTTATCTGATTCTGATATGATGATATCCACTTTTCAAATTAATTTTGGTAAAATACTTTTCTCTACTCAAACTATCCATTATGTCATCCATTATCGGTATAGGAAACCTATATTCATTGTTATCTTGTTGATTGCTCTGGAATCAGTACACATTCGTCATTCTCCATTCTTTGTAGGTGCCAATACAACTAGTACTGCACAAGGACTCAAACTTTCTCGGATCAAACCTTTCTGCAACAATTCTTGGATCTATTGGTTCAATTCCTGATTCTCAGTAGGTGTCAACTGATGTGGTGCCTTATTTGGTAAACAAACTCCAGGGATAAGATCCATGCAATGATCAATAATTCTCTTCCATGGAAAACCATCAAGTACATTATCATAAATGATCTCCTTGTACTCGGTGAGTATCTTATCAATCTCTTCAGGGATGCTATCCACTATTTTCTTACTCAATTTTTTAGGAATCTCAGCAAAACATACATCATTCTTCTTTAGATCCTTAACAAAATTTCTTCCTTCCATCAAACAAACTTTCAAATATGTACAAACACTACTAACAGGTTCTTCAATCAAAGGTAACAAGATTTTCCTTCTCCCATCAAACCAAATAGTATATTTATGCAATCTTCCATCATATATAGTATGTCTATCATATTGCCAAGGTCTACCCAACAAAATATGACAAGAATCCATAGGCATGATATCACATAACACCTTATCATAGTACTTTCCAATTTTCAAATTCACATAACATTGTTCACTTACCAAGAGTGTATGCTCATCCTTGATCCATGAAATCTGATAGGGCTTCGGGTGTTTCAATCTTTCCAACTGCAACTTTGTAACCATTTCCTCAGATGCCAAATTCTCTGAGCTTCCACTATCAATGATTACCTTCCACACTTCATCAAAAACTCTACATCTAGTCTTGAACAAAATTTTCCTTACCATATCTTCCTTATTACTTTCACTCCAAAATGATCTCCTAACCATCAAGTTCTTTTCCTTCTCAGGTTCATTCGGTGAGTCTTCTTGCACCAAAACATTTCTACTATTACCGACCTTCTAACTTGCATGTGTACACTCAAATGACCTATGTCCTTCTTCTCCACAATTGTAATAATTTCCTCGAAATCCACCTCTACTATAACTACCTCGGTATTTATTGTCTCTTCCTCTAGCCAAACTTTCACCTTTCCACTCGGTCTTGCCTTTATCCAGATTTGTCTTGTCCTGATCAGATCTATTATTTTCACCATAATCTACCTCTTCCTTTAGGGAATCTACCACCTCTTCCTCTTTATTTTTTCTCATGTCTTTTGTTCAATTTCTCCTCATCTTTCAAGGCTAACTGATAAGATTCCTCAATGTTTTCCAACTTAACCAAACTAATTTCCTCTTGGATGGAAACTCTTAACCAATTCAGGTACCTAGCAATTATTTCCACTTCATCTTCATCATGTCCAGATCTGATATCTAATCTATAGAATTCCTCAGTATAATCTTTTACCAAGCTATCCTTCTGCCTCAAACTTTGCATTCACCTAACTAGGTTAATCTGATAATCACATGGTAAGAACTTTCCTTTCAACTTATTTACCATCTTATTCCATACCTTGATTTTGTCTTTGCCTTTTCTCTTTTTTTCCAATTTTAGATGCTCCCACCACAAGGATGCATGACTCTTCAACTTTGTGCTTTCAATCTTCACCTTCTTTTCCTCAGGGAAATTTTCATACTCAAAATACTTCTCCATCTCGGTGATCCAATCCACCAACTCATCCGAATCAAGCTTTCCACTATACTCAGGATGATTGAAATGTGGTGTAGACTTCAAGTTTTTCAAAGCCTTCAAAAATATTTCCTCACCATGATCCATCATAGGTGCAGGTTCTGCATCATCTTGTTCTTCTTCAATTTTTTCATCACTAACATCTTCAAGATGTCTTCCTCTATGCTAGGCTGTCTCAATAGCTTCTAACCTAGCAGCAAGTTGTCTTAGCATGTCTGCCAATCATGGATCTTCATCTCACCTCCCAGGAACCATCCTGAAAACCCTCTACAATTGCAAGCCAAATCACAATCTGCTACCCCACAACCAATATCAACTAGGGTTTAACAAGAAGGAACCCTCAAACCTAGATTCACAAATCTAGATCCAGATCTCAACCTTCGCTCTGATACCACATGACACAAGGTAGGGCAGGAAGAGGGGCCAAGGGAGAACCCTAATCCAAATCCTCCTTGTAGAGATCACACATGAAAGAAATTATACAATAAGTGAGAGAGAATGCAGAACATATATGATATATTATTCATAAATCACCTCATACATGTCGGGCTGTAAGGCCTTCTCGGTTAGGGCCAAAACATCAAATTCAATTACAACAGTCCTCCAACATGCGAGGATTTAGAAACTATCTTCCAGCTTCTAACTAATACCTCTATTAACTACTTCCTCAAAAATTGAACTCCTAAAACTACAACCAACAACTACATTTATACAAGAGGCTACAGAAACAAGTTGACCTTCAGATCCATCATCAGCAGAAGGAATGACTAGATCTAGGTCCACATGCTTCCCAATGATTGATACCAACATTAACTCTGTGACCACAATTAAATGCACAAGTCATCCTTAACAGGAAACTAAATAAATTACTCAGTAAGCAAGGTTAACCGAGCGCCAGGAAAATAACTGACCAACTCGGTCAAAGAAGAAATCGAGCAACTACCGAGGCAACTCAGTTAAAGAAGGAACCGAGAAACACAGAAAACTCAAACTTATTTTTGGTGACATAGGATTTCCAAGGACCCGAGATGCTCCTACATCAGACCAATATAACACTCATTCATCAATTCTCCATTTGCAATTATGTCCTTTCCATCTTTGCAAAATAAATCAGATTAGATCAAAAGTCCAATCTTTCTGGCTTGCCGACTCCATTTCCTCCTACCCTTAAATTTACCAACCCTATTTAAAATACTTCATCATATTTCAAAATTGCAACCTCAACAGGTAAAAATTAGAGCATTTTGCATTATAAAACAAAAGTCAAAATAGAGTCGTCGATCTAATCCATCTCAGCATATCGTGCGGTCTACAAAAATTTAAAGGACCAATGACCTCCACATCACTCCTCATGGCTGCAAAATCGACCAATTAGAAAGCAACATCTCAACTCCACATGGTGCTCAGGCCCCACCTTTTTTCCTCTTTATCAAATTGGACATGCGTCATCAAGGAGAAATGCCTTGATAAATAATCAATGAGAAACTTTTGATCACAGGATTACGCCTATCGTTCGATCAAACTTGATCTGAATTCCCTTTATCTCCTTCTATATCAGTCCCACGATCCCAAGGTGGACACTTGTCACTCAGGCGTGATCCTGCAAAGACTAAAAGATATGTAGCTTTGGTTAGTAGCATCACACCGATCGTTGGATCAAACTTGATCTGCTCGATATCTATCTTCTTCTTTAGTCCCAACCAGGTCCCACCATCAACTATGTGTCACTCAAGCACGATGCCTTGAAGGGTAAACTCTTCACATCTTCTAATCACGGGATCGTGCCCACCGTTAGATTGAAACCAATCTGATTTTCTTTTAATACATCACAGGATCTTAGATTTAGGCAAAATTAATTCATGGGTCCCACTAGGCTTTAGGACTTAATAAACTTGGCCCCCTTCAATGACACTTAAGACATGTTTTAAAAGAAACTTAAGTGATTCCCAAAAAGTAACTAAGAAATATAAAAACCAAGGGATACTTAGGTTTTAAAACAAGAAAAAAATTAGAGCTTGGATCAAATAACACCTAGGGCTTATATGAATAGGATTTGGACACAACTTAATACAGAGGGCCAGAAAATTATTTGCAGTCCTAACACTTTGATTTTTTCATCAGAAATAAAATGATAATTTTTTGATATTTTTTATCATCTCCATTGATGATTCCCATCTCCCCCTTTTCTATCCTTCTAATTTGATGTCAATTTATAACATGATCACCGAATAGCTGCTTCTTTAGGGAATCAAAAAATACGTCCTTATCTTTTAGGTATATTTTATGAAATCTCAACCATAGCTATTAGTTTATTAATTTAACCTTTTAAGTTGTACCTTCTAATTAATAGACCGTGGTTCATTTTAATCATTGGCTCTTATCTTTTATGAATCTCTATTTAGCTTGTTTACAAAATATCATGAATTACATATTTATTCTATAATTCACTTAATGACTCATGGCATATCTAAACGGTGATCACCATAATAAATCTTTGTTAGGAATTATAATCATTGTTCATCATATTGAAGTCGTTTAGGCATGGACCATAATATTAATATTACCATTAACTATCTTCCGTTGATTTTATATTGATAAATATGGGTTCAATATCAATGTTATATATATCTATATCTATATATATATAATATTACCATTAACTATCTTCCGTTGATTTTATATTGATAAATATGGGTTCAATATCAATGTTATATATATATATATATATATATATATATATATATATATATATATATATATATATATAGACAGACAGACAGACAGATATATATATATATATATATATATATATATATATATATATATATATATATATATATATATATATATATATATATATATATGTATGTATGTATGTATGTATGTATGTATGTATGTATGTATGTATGTATGTATGTATGTATGTATGTATGTATGTATATTAATTTTATTAATATGATTTAATAGTAATAATATATTATAATGATTAATTGAATAATTATCGATAATAATATTTTTTAATAATATATTAATATTATTGATTATTCTATATATGTATTTTGATTAGTAATACATTATTAATTAATTACAATTGCTATTTCTAATGATAAATTATATATTGATTAATAATGTTAATGATATATGGCTACGATGACTTTGAACAAAGTATATTGCATGGAGATTGTCGATTACGGCTCATGACTTTCAACAATTGGATATAAAAAATTTATTGGAAGAAATCTTGACAACCTGTTTAATTTGATGTAATTAATATCTAAACTTCAGCAAATTTTGTTTTGTAATGTTAAAGATCTTATTCAAATTATGTAATAATTATTTCTTAGTGGAAATGTACCTAGTTTGCACTTTGTCTGCCTGGGCTTGGTTTGGCCCAGACGAACTAGCCTACCTAGGTTTGAACCCTGTCCGAACCCACATGCGAACCAGACCTGAACCAGGAACCTTTGAAGCTTGTCTAAACCAGGGTCATAGGCAGGCGAACTAGACTCCATATTAAATTCTTAATGACTTTTAGGTATTCAAAATGGTTCTCAACTAGAAAAAATTTCAAACATATTCAAAGAAGTTTAATATCTTAAAATATGATTGTTGGATAGTTAAGTCCAACGGGCAGCCTATTGGACTCTTTGTTATATGTCTGTTGGCATTCCTCATTTGACGACTTCTATAAAATAATATGGATAATGTAATTATATCATTGCATAGTTGAGGTATGCTTACTACTGTATCTGTAAAACAAAACATAAATTAATAACACATATTTCCCCTACTCCTTGTGGATGTAATCAATTTGGTGAACCACATAAAGCCAGTGTTTTGTATTGTCATTTGTCTTTGTCTTGCATTTTTTATTTCTGATTCTGTTAATTGTTTTATCTGCACTTCATTTTCAATAATTGTTGAATTTAAGTACATAAAATAAATATAAATAATAAAACTAAAATAAAGACAATCAAAAGTGGACATAATAAATCACGCGGATCACCATTAAAGGCTACATCAACAGGAAAGCGGGATAATATCATTAATCAATATTTGTTAGATACACAATACATGATCTGCACTTGCCCTTCTATATAAATATTCCAACTCTTCAAATATGAAGAGACAACAAAGAAATGAAGAGATGAAGGAAGTGAATGTCAAATGACATGAAAGTTTGCATTCTCATGAGAGATGGGTTCTTGTGAACCTGTTGTTCTTCATTTTGTATTCGCAAAATTTAGGCAACACTACATTTTAAAAAAAAATTGTGGCTGAAAACTTTTTAAGTTAGGAACTTTAAAGGCATTTTTAGAAGGCAATTGGTTATACCATGGCTTTTACTTATTTTTCCATCCTTCAGATGTCATTCGATCGAGTTTTTCTATCTTTCTTGCAAAGATATTTTTTTCTTCCCTAATTGCAGGTACTTGATTTTTGGTAACCTTCAAGTCCTTAATTGATTTTTCTTGATTTTTTTTTGTTTTTTGTTTTGTTTTCCTCTTAGTCTTATTGATTTTTTAATTATGTTCATTTTGAGCTATTTTAGGCCTAATTTAGAGCTATATTCTAAGAGATAATGAGGAATTAAGCTACATGCAAGTGGGCTTTTTAAGCCTGACTACAGGTTCATTTTCTTTGTTTAAAAGCTTGCGATGTCGAATCAAAAGTCCACCAAAGCCTCTTAAGTCATGAAATACGAGATTTTTGTGAATCATTACAACTTGTCTTGGGTGTCATTCACTTGCATTAAGGGAAATAGAGTCCACCATTACATATTTGAAAGGAAACGTGTAAACTTGGTGGAATTTTTAAACATGTAAGTGGGATTTTTAAGCCTGACTGTATGTCTTCTCCTTTACTCAAAATGCATGTAAAAGACAAATTAAAACCCACCTTTTTGCATAAAGATGTTATTTTTCTAATGCATTACAAGTCTTCATTTTAAAAGTTTGAATGATGTAAGTGGGCTTTTAAAGCCCGTTTGCAACTCATTGTGACTTTATAAACATAAGTATTCCTTCATTTTGAATCCAAAATCCTATCCACAACCTATGTTTATTATTTTAGAGGTTAAAAAAACTTGCAATGTCATTTAAAAAAGTGTGTTTTCTCTTCTCATGCATATTGATAACTTCCAATGCTTGCAAAAGCATGGGAAAAGCCCGTCTCCATTATTG
This sequence comes from Chamaecyparis obtusa, assembly GCA_027943335.1. Classification (NCBI taxonomy): domain Eukaryota; kingdom Viridiplantae; phylum Streptophyta; class Pinopsida; order Cupressales; family Cupressaceae; genus Chamaecyparis; species Chamaecyparis obtusa. Next base: position 434,020 of record BSBK01004744.1, on the reverse strand, counting down.
TTTTGTTTTAAAAACTCAAAACAACTTGCAAAAGTATGGGAAAAGCCCGTCTACATGTTATGTTATTAAAATAAAATCTCCAACACTTGTAAAATGGTTATAAAAGCCCGTTGCAGGTATTGATAATGCATTTCATGTTCATGAGGCAACGTTTGAAGTTGTATCGTGACTTCAAAAGCCTGTCCTAAGACTTTAACAAGTTAGTTTTCAAAAAACAAGTGCATTTACAACTTGCATTTTGAATCCAAAAGCCCGTCATTTCTTCCTAACACTTGAGTTATGAATTAAAAAGCCAGTCGTTGCTATTATTAAGCATTTTGCAGCTTGTAAAGTGGTTCTAAAAGCCTGTTATGACTGTTTTAAAGCATTTTTATTCTTGTATTAATGTTGAAGAAGCCCAACTATTCTTGCAACGACATGTCTAAAGCCTGTCTAGGGAAAATGTAAATGTTTTTACAAAGGGTTATTTACAAGCATTCTCAGCTTATAACGTTAATGTTAAAACTCATCTTGGGCATTTGGTGGGGTTTTTGAAGATGCAAATACTTGTTGTAATGTCATTCCTAAAGCTCGTATAGGGAAAATGCAAGTGTTTTTAAAAGGAAAATAACACTTCCAAGTTGTAGCGTGGGTTCAAAATCCTGTATTAAGACAAACACAAATAATTTGGAAGCTTTTTTTAATAATTACAAACTGAGTTTTCCTCTTAGAGCACCATTTTTTGCCTCCATTGCAAGTTGTCTTGCAAACACACGCTGAAACCACATTTTGATGTTTGAAGGATTCTTTGCAGTTGCTTTTCTCAAATAATTTGTTTCTCATTCATGGCTATTTGTCAAGGAATCATCAAAGACTGCAAAATTGTATTGGAGGAGAGTTCTTATACATTTTAGCTTGTATTGCTCCAAAAATGTCTATATAGAGCCACAAGTTGAAAGATCTTCATCTGGATTGAGAGCAACGATTTTGGTTCCAAGTGGTGCAAGTTGCTTTTGTTTTAGCTGCCTTGCTATCACGATCTTGAGTAATTTTTCTACATTGTTGCTGATTCAAAAGAGGATTCTTAGCTTTGAAAGTTTGGATGTATTGGTTTTAAACAATACATATTCTTCCCCCAAAATGATGCAAGTTGAAATGTAAAGATCTTCCCCTCAAGAAAGAACTGCAAGCATGCATATTTTCCCCATTTGCAAATGAAACTAAAAACTCCATTTCTAAGTTTATTTTGCAAAAAGAGATAACTTTTTCCCTACTTGCAATTAGAATTAAAAAACCCACTTGTAAGTGTTTTCCAAATGCATATGAAGTCTCTTTCCAACCTGCGATTCGACTTTAAAAACTCATTTGTAGATAGAAAACCTTTCCAAAATGAGTTGTAATTGGATTTAAAAACCCCACTTATGAGTAAGAAGTACCTCCACTTGTATATATACGCACTTGCACTTCATTTCCAAACCAAATATTTGCATTTCATCCATCTACAGTGCTCTAGAAAAACCTTGTTTTTCATCTTTCCTCCCATTTAAAAAGCTGATTTCATTCACCTTTCTCCATCCTTTGTTGCTCAAGGGTCTTCCGCTTGTATCCTATATGCATACTCTTCCACATCTACAAAGTTCTAGCTTGAAGGATCATGTTATGTCTTTTATGGTAACTAAAGAATGACACGAGGCAAGAACAACAACATGATAGACCCATACAAGGGGTGAATGAGTGACAAGAGTGAAGGAGAGCATAGAATGCTTTCAAGATAGAAATGGTCATGAAAATGTACTTTCCCAATAACAACTATTATGATACAGAACAACCAAGGATGCAGGTTCCTATTTCAGATTAAGATATTTTCACCAAACCTAAACACTTAAATCATAGAGAATCTTGTAGCAGCATGAAGACTGACAAAGGATGATGTAATAGGAGTCGTGTCTTGTCAGACACTTAGTTTATTTTCATCATGCATTTTGTAATTGACAAATTAGATGTAATTGGGAAATAAATTGTAATTGCGCGTAACCTCTTCACCTACAAAGTCATTGCATGTAATCAAAATGTAGGTTAAGTACATTAGGACTTGGGGTTTGAATAAGTCAAAGATAGTGAGGGAATAGGTCAAAGTTTGTTGGGTTTCTCCCACCTTTCTCTCTCAGCCCCTCACCTATATATAGGAGGGAGCCTCATTGCAATTATCATCTTTTGGCAATGCAAGAAAACTTTGCCAATTTGCATATGCACTCTAAGACTTTTAGCTTGGATGTAGTTTAAATTGCTTTCAATAAAAGAAGCAACTTGCTTTCAAACTTTGTGTTGATTCAAGGTGTTATGTGACGACATTTTATTAATGTTGTTTGTGAGTTTTATGCTTCTTCAAGAGGGTTTTGAATTCAATCTTGGAGACTTTGAGCTGCATATTGCATTCAGAGTTATAGTTCAATTTGAGTTTTTGGAAGAATTTGTGCTGCAAAAGGGAAAATTGATATAGTTGATAGTGGCTTAAAATATTTAAGATTGAAAGACTTTGTGTTTCAGTGTCAAGTACTTTTATAGAATTTAGTGAGAATTCGGTAAGAGACTTTGTGCCTTATTGTTTATCCCAGTTAAATCATCATTAGGGATAAGTGTAGAAAACTTTGGGTTTCTGCAACTGTTCCACCCATAGTTCAAAATATTGCAGATATATATATACGATAAGTCTACTTATCTTGATAAATTCTCAATGGCAATAAACTACATTATTTTCACGCCAATAACTTATCGCAGAAAACATTCAAATGTTGCAGATATTTCATGAACTTATCGTCGATAAATCATTGATTTATCTCAATAAGTTTGAAACAGTGCCGCTATGTCCACCAAGTCTCTTCTTATTCAAATTGTATATTATAATATTAGATAGGAAAATGTTGGGCACCATCTATGAAAAGCCATTCAATATAGATTTTCAACTTCAACATAGACTGTCATCTTCCATGCAGATTGTGAACTATTATGTATCCAATTACTCCTATTTCTACCATATAGAGTTTTTAGTTGCCATATAGTGATTTGAGAATTGACAATTATAAGGTTGGATGAAAGACTACCATACACTGTTCGACTAGTGTTAGTACTCCCTCAATGATCTACGTGATGCATCTTTGACTCTGATAATATCTGCCCCAGTGATTAGATTCATTCTTCCCATAGTTCGCACACAAACATATAATTCTAATATTCCCCAAAAATTATTGACAACAGTAAAATATTATTTTTTGAATGTAATTCCTCCCATAGTTCGCACCTAGTTACCCTTCCCCCATTACCATCTTTGCTTGTCGTTGATGTGGCTTATCTATTTTTTACATTGAATATTAGCCTTCCAATACGAAGATTGGATCTCTGCATATATATAATCTTATTTGGGAAAGATGTGACTCTTCAAGTTGCTTTCCTATATTTCCAATTCTATTTAGTGTTGTATATATTTCATATTATTTATATATTATATTATGATATTATTGATATATTATTATTATTATTATTATATCATGTCAATAATATATCTTATTTTATTATTTATTTATTTAATTATATATTTATATTTATATTTAATTTTACTATTATTGATTACTATTATTCATTAATATATATAACATTATATAAATATATTATATTATACTTTATTAATATATTATATTCCTTCATATAATAAATTCTATTATAATTTATTATTTTTTAATTTGTTGTGTTACCTATAAATGCATTTTTTGCCCTAAGCCTCAAGTTTCAAAAATGAGGACGGTTTCAAGGATAGGGGGATGACTGGGGACATTTCCAAGTCGTCCCCACCCATGTAGGAAAATCAGAAACGCATCCCCAAAATTTTAGAAATAGTCAACAAATTTCTAGTTGGTAGACCATCCCGAGGACTGCCTAGCCGTTTCTCATCTGTCTCGAGGACTGCTTAAGGTTTCCAGTTTCCAAATAAAATATTAAACCAAAAAAACATTAAAAAATGGCAATTTTTTGCCCATTTGCAGACTCCACGCATTGGAAGTCATTAAAATAATAAAATAACATATGTATGTTATGTTTAACATATCATATGTTAAAGTTTTGTTCACTTTATTTTTTCTTTTATTTGTTTGCTGCCAAACGGACGACGAACACACGCAAAGAAGAAGGGTTTTGTTGGAGGCAAAGAAGAACAGGTTTGGACGCACAAAACATGGGTGTTTTGGATGCATATTCCAACTATTTTTGGACCCACATCGCAGAGGAGTGTTTGTGCAGCAGACTGTATATGATCATTGATAGACTATAGTTGATACTTTAAAAGTTTAAAGTTTAAGTCTTTAAGTTTTGACAATGTTTTCATTTTATTGAAACTTAAAAATTACAGCCTTATGATATTAATCTATGATGCTTTTCATTCTCTCATTTGATTCATTTGATGTCATCCTATGTTCCTATTTGCTATTTTTGCCACCCATTAGCCCACATTGATAATCAATTTGAGACAACTTTCATGGGCTAAGTTCTTTATCTCTTCGACACAAGAAGTGCACTGTGTTTTATGCATTACCCCGGTGGGCGAAAAAATTGTGTATTTTTGGTGCCTCACATTCCCGTGGAGGAGTTTCATAAAAACCAGTTTATATTGGCAACATGTGGTTTTGGCCGAAAACATTGTGTATTTTCTCCATCGGTGTAAGATGGGTATTCAGAAATAGTTTTTTGGCGGCCCATCCCGATAGGCAATGTTATGTCAATAACTCTTATCGACATAACATTATTCTTGCTTCTTCAATGCAAAAACATGTTAGGAATGGGAACATTGAGAGGGGGGGTGAATTAGTGTTCACTGTATTTTATCTTTTTGCTTTATTCTTTAAACGGAACTTGAATACTTAAATACTGAAATGAACATCAACATAAACATGAAACATGAAATCAACACATAACACCAATATGGTTACGGGGAAACCCAAATAGATAAAAACCCCAGTGGGAATTGACACCCACTAATATTTGTACTAGTGTTTTATGATCCTTGTTAGAAGATCCTTAACCCTGTTAGGAGTTTCTTTACAATATGTTTAGTACAGTGACCTTGTCAAGGGTCAGACCCTATTAGGAGTCTTTTACAATAAACCCTATTAGGGGTGTGGATGCACTGTCCTAGAGCTCACTGGTCAAGTGGTGAAGGCTACAACATTCTGATCTCAGATACACACTATATCTGCTGGATGAACTATCACTATGACACTGCTTGTCTGATCAGTTCCTTTGATGCGTTGATGCTTTGACCTCTTGCAAATCTCTAATACATCCTATCAACTCTTCACACACTTCTGCTCTACTTATCTCAATTCTATATCTACCATCCTACCAATTATAATGGGCACATCTAATATTTATATGCGCATACAAAATAATTAACTAGGTTGGCCCTTTAACCGATTACATACAACGCTTCCAATTGAATTGGCTCAAGTGTGTTTAAAAACAAACATAATTACATGTCGGAAACCTAATTACAATAGGCACATAGCCTTTACAACATTATAATATAACTGCAAACCAAAATACCAACAGTCGGTTGCTTGCTCTGTTCTACTCTGGCATTCACTGTCTGTGCAACTTGAACTCTTTGTATCTTCCTCATACTGAATCTTTTGATCACGTGCTCTTAGACTTAGTATGAATATGATGTTACCAACTTAACTTCTAGGGAGCATACCATAATTCTATTATACGCACGTGTGTTGATACTCTGATCTTCAGGTACTCTATACACTGTCTAGTCTTCAATACTTAGCCAATTTCTAATCTTCTCATCAAGTGCGTTGACTCCAAAACACTACATGACTTTTTTGCCATAATGACAACACTATATTAAGTCATATACACTAGTATATTCAACTTTCCAAAAATCTCCCCCTTTGTCATTGATGGCAACAAAGAAATATGGCACAGTTACTAACTGTTCTCTTATACAAAAAACTTTTGTTATATTCTATCTTATATCTCCCTTATATTCTTTACTGTACATCTTTATATATCTATAAATCCATATTCTATACATACTCCCCCTTTGACATTAATGAAAAAGGTGCTTCAAAACTGTATCTACAAATACTTACAGTGAGAGAACATCCAAATATGCTATCTATAAGTTTTGGATCTCTTTCTTCCAAAATGTAATCAGTGAATTAACAATATGGAGATGAGCACATAATGCATATTGTAGCTTCTCCATCTTCTCCAAATATATGCTAGGACCATGATCATATGTCACCATGGTGGCATCGATCTCCTTGATATTCTGATTAAGTATATCTAGTGAGGGTGCAAGAGCATTTCTAAGCTCAGTCTGCCTAGCCCTTATTTTTGACATTTCCTTTTTTGCCTTCTCAATCTTGTCAATTCTTCCTTGATATACATTATTGCACATATTTACATTAGTGGATAGGGCTTTCACTAATTCATTTACTTGCTCTATCATAGCTTATGCCTCTTGTATCTTCTTGAAGTGGTCATCAGTTAACTTGTCCTGATTGATACAATCTGCAATGATCTTCCTTCCATTTGCTGAAAACTCCTTCAAAGATGCTTGACCAACTTTTAGAGAACTTAGGTCAAGTTCAAAGTTACTGACCAATTCACTCAGTCTCTTCTTCTGATACTTTTCTTCTACAACTTGAGATGTTGACTCTTCCAAGGTAGAAAAATTTGTTTTGAAGACTGTGAGGATGTTGCTAACATCATCAACTGAATGTACCTTAGACACTTTCTTGTCTGAAGGCAATAGACTATTCAATATGTTGACTGATTCAACAAACAGTGGGTTTCTCATTACCTGTTTCTCTTTGGCTTTCTCCATTGCTAAGACGCTAATCTTGATCAGGTCTTCTTCTCCCCATGAATCCAAACTGGTTGTGTCAGGTGTCAAACTTGACAACAATGCTATTGAGGGTAGTGGAGTGATAGGAGTACTATCCATTACTTCATCTTTGACTCTTATTTCAATGGGTGACTTATTTATTGGTTCATTTTCTTTTATCTCTATTTCTCCTTTTTGTTTTTTTGCTTCCTTTTCTTTTTCTTCTTCTTTCTTTCATGTTATATCCTCAATCAGTACTTCTTGTTGACTGGGAGAAGTGTTGCTACATACATTTTCAGCCTCTTGAGCGCTTACAAAGGCTTCTTCAAACTTGTCCAAATCAATATCTGAGGCCGCCATTGCAATCTCAACATTGTCAATGAAGATTGTTTCATCCTTGTGTGCTTTAGACATGGGCGCAAACTTATCTACCTCTGTGGATGCATCAACTACATGCATTGAATCCTATGGACCTATAGATGGTACATTTATGGTCTTTGACTCTTTTGCAACCTTTGTGGGTACTTAAGCTATGGGCGCAGTAGTTGGATACATGTGCATGTTCATGAAGACCTTCTCAAAGGCTTTCTCTATTTCCTTAGCCACCAATTCATTGTTCTTGTTCATTATATGCAGGGTCCTTGACTTGGTTCTAAGATGTGGCTTTACCAGATCTAAAAATAAAGTCTTTTCTTCAAGCGAGCATACTGGGAGGGTTTCATCTAAGATCTTTTCCCTTATCCTTAGATCCTCTTCAATAGCTTGTCTTTTTAGGAATTCTAATATGTTCCATACATTATTTGGAATCATATTCTTTAGTTCTAGGACTATTTTCTTGAACTTCAGCTTATGTTTGACAATCATTCCATGAATTTCTGACTTGTCAATCTCACTATATTTCTCATAGAACTTTCCTACTTGATCAATGTTGCCTTCATCAACAATCCTTGTACTTAACACACTAAGACTAGGTTTGAAAATTACTTCTAGAGGTGCTTGAGTGTTCTTCATGTTTCTTGTTACTCGCAAGGATGGATGACCAATGCTAATCTCTTTCTTCCTCTTAGGCATTTCCCTATACTCAGGAGGAGCAGTAAGGTCAATGGTTTCCTTGGGCGCAGAAGGGGTATCATCAGATTTCTCAATTTTTACCTTCTTCATTTTTGGATCATCAGATTATGTCTTTGTTGCAGTTTCACTCTCTAATTCCAAAGCAATCTTCTCTTGCCTTGCTTTGTCTAGGTCTGCTTGAGACACTCCATGAATTCTCAAAATCTCTGAAGTAACCTTGGCAACTTTTCTTTTTGTTGTTGCGTTGTTTAAAACAACATCTACTTCTCTTGTTTTCTCTTCATAAGTCCCCCATCTACGTTCATTGGGGTCCTTAGGTGCTGACAAAAGAACTTGAGCATAAACCTCTAGAATAGGCTCTTCCACTTCATATCCTAGTGGATGAATCCACTTTGTTCTTGGTTCAACAGCCTCCATGCATGTTGTATTAGTCTCAACCATGAAACAAATACTATCTTTGTATTTCTCTACAATACTCTCTGGTATTCTATATCTCATCTATATCTTAACCCTGAATGTCTTCAATTCTAGTGTTATATAATCCCTTAGTGTACTCTCAATAGTTGCCTTGAAGGATATATGTGGCATGGTAGGAATAGTCTTGTCTAGGTATAAATCTGACACCTTTCCAAGAATGTGGAAGTACATGTACATTATTAGAGACCCAAACCTGAATATCTTGGTCTTGTCATGCTTAATGGCTCTTATGTTGTCTATCAGTTGTGCGCGCAAGATCTCACACAAATTAAACTCTCCTTTCTCTCTCACCAATCTTATTGCTGCTAGAATGGTGGCCGCTGACACACTGTTTACTCTGCTGGTGTGTTGGAACCTATATCCCAGTATCATGGACATCAATTTGATGTCTTTATCCTCTATAGGCTCAACTATCATTCTGCGCCTATCACTTCTTGATTTGCAAACCTGTTCTACAATTTTTCTGGTGTCCTTGCCCGCTGGAAGAATGACGCCTGTTCTTGAGAGTCATGTCATCTTATGAATTAAGTCTCCTGTTATCCTCACCGGTACTTCACCTATCCAAAATAGGTCATCATGGATCCTGCTAAGTAGGATCTTGATCCATTCTGACTCATAGAACTCATATGTCGTAGCATATTCTACTATAGGATGATTATCCAACTACGCATACTCATTCATGAAGGTTTTGTCAAGTTTCATCATGGTTTCCATGTGCGCTCTTATTTTTTCCAAACCTACTGGTTCCTTTTTGCAATGTATGTATGCCCTAATGTCTTCCACATGCATAACACCTATGGGAGTGCGAGAGAATGCACCTTCTAGGTCATCTAGTGTGGATTTAAATGGATGCCTCTTAAACACATATCTCTTCTTCTCCGCCACATCAAATACAATGGGAGTAGCCATTACTTACTTGTATATCGCTTTCCAAATGATCTTTCAAGACTTCTGAATCGGCGTGATGAACTAGGGTTTTTGCAACTAATCAAATGCACTGCAAATCACTAATGAATCAATCTACAATACTTCACAATCAAATGCTAGGGCTCTTCTGCTCTCCAATCACTCTGAATTTGAATGCAATGAGAGATCTACAAACTTTTGTGTACTTTAAAGTAGGAATTCTGCCATTAATGCTTGCCGCGTAAACCAGGCTATCACTAAAAATTTCTAACTTTCATTCTGCAAACAATCAGCTTGTGTGCTCTTGCACATAGGTTCTGCTAGTCTCCAAAAGCTTAAGTCCAAAGGCACATACTCTGAGGGTGATTATACCGGCCATGTAGGGGTCTAGAGCTAAATTAGCTCCCCCTATGACCCTGAGGGCTATTCATCCTGATGTAGAGGGTGCGTCCACTGTGGATGCATCCAATACATTCTCATCAACCTTATCCTTCTTCGCCTCTGACCAAATCAAGCTTGCATCCTCTGAAGCTTTCACAAACTTGACTTCTCCTTCGATATCCAATACTGGTTCTTTGGGATTTTTAGGGCTTTCCTGACCTTGCGTCCTTGATCTACAAAATTTTGAGATGTGTCCAGCTTTGTTACAAGAGTGACAAATGACTGGAGGCCTTATATTCCTCAGCGCATTGATATGGGTTACCATTTTACATTGTCTTGCTGAGTGACCATTATAGTTACATATCTACCATGTAACATTCTGAAAACTTCTTACATTTGGTTGATTCTAATTTCTCTGATTATGTTGAGTCTTGTTCTTCTAACTTGTCTTAAAATTCATAGCTCTATGACCAAATTTATTGCATGAATAACAGTAACCATTGAAAGGTCTTACCTCTGTACAGTTCCTTGCTATATGTCCATGCTTGTTACATGCATAACAAGTTTGATTTACTAGCTTGCACTCATTCTTGGATGGTTCAACATGATCTTTAGTTTGACTTCTAATCTCCTTTGCATCTAAGGTGTCTTTTGGTGTTTTCATTCTTGCTCGCATGTTGTCAATCTGATTTTGTGCTTCATTGTATCCAATGCAACTAGTATCTCCTTTAACTCTTCTTGCATACAACTGAGATTCTATCAAATCAGAACTGGTGTGCAATTTATCAATGTGATTCTTTGCCTCTCACAATTTAGATTCCAAGCTTTCTTTGTTGTTCCTTAGCTCCAAGATTTCCATGTTTGCTTGCCTCAATTCTTCATTGAGCTGAAGGTTCTCTTTGATCTGTTCATCATAGAATTTCTGATTGTTAGTCAACTTATCATCCAATTCTTCAATCTGTTCTTTCAGAGATGAATTTTCTTCATTCAGTTTCTTGATCATTATCCCTAAATCACTGGTATAGCATTCTTTCAAATCCTTTCTTAGCCTTTTGATGACTAATTGAGCATCACTGACTTTTTCTTTTAGTTCTTCAATTTCTTTTTCAGATATGTCTAGGTCTTCAAGAGCAGCTTCAAGATTTCTTTTCAAATGTTTCATTTCTACTCTGTCCATGATCTCCTCAAGTGGTTAAACTTCTTTGTTGAGGACCAGAGCTCTGATACCAATTGTTAGGAATGGGAACACTGAGAGGGGGGGTGAATCAGTGTTCATTGTATTTTATCTTTCTGCTTTATTCTTTAAATGGAACTTGAATACTTAAATACTGAAATGAACATCAACATAAAAATGAAACATGAAATCAACACATAACACCAATATGGTTACGGGGAAACCCAAATAGGTAAAAACCCCAGTGGGAATTGACACCCACTAATATTTTGTACTAGTGTTTTATGATCCTTGTTAGAAGATCCTTAATCTTGTTAGGAGTTTCTTTACAATATGTTTAGTACAGTGACCTTGTCAAGGGTCGAACCCTGTTAGGAGTCTTTTACAATAAACCCTATTAGGGGTGTGGATGCTCTGTCCTAGAGCTCACTGGTCAAGTGGTGAAGGCTACAACCTTCTGATCTCAGATACACACTATATCTGTTGGATGAACTATCATTGTGACATTGCTTGTCTGATCAGTTCCTTTGATGTGCCGATGCTTTGACCTCTTGCAAAGCTCTAATACATCCTATCAACTCTTTGCACACTTTTTCTCTGCTTATCTCAATTCTATATCTACCATACTACCAATTACAATAGGCGCATCTAATATTTATATGTGCATACAAAATAATTAACTAGGTCATCCCTTTAATCGATTACATACAACGCTTTCAATTGAATTGGCTCAAGCGTGTTTACAAACAAATATAATTACATGTCGAAAACCTAATTACAATAGGTGCATAGCCTTTACAACATAATAATATAACCGCAAACCAAAATACCAATAGTCGGCTGCTTGCTCTGTTCTACTCTAGCATTCACTATCTGTGCATTTTGAACTCTATGTATCTTCCTCATACTGAATCTTATGATCATGCGCTCTTAGACTTAGCAAGAATATGATGTTACCAACTTAACTTCTAGGGCACATACCATAATTTTATTGTATGCACATGCGCTAATGCTCTAATCTTTAGGTACTCTATACACTGTCCAGTCTTCAATACTTAGCCAATTTCTGATCTTCTCATCAAGTGCACTGACTCCAAAATACTATATGACTTTGTTTCCATAATGACAACACTATATTAAGTCATATACACCAGTATAGTCAACTTTCCAACAAAACATTGTGTGTTTTCACCATCAGTGTAACATGGGTTTTCGGTGGTTGATTTTTGGTCTATTCTGATGGGCAATGTTATGCCGATAATTCCTATCTGCATAACATTGTTTTTGTTTCTTCGATGTGTGCAAAATGTGGGTCCTAGTTGCCTTATTTTCAAAAGTTTTAAATGTCGATCACCTTTTCCAATATCAAAAGCTTAGATTAAATTACACTTGTGCAAAATCCAAAGTGCACAAGATGATAAGTATGCAGGTGCATGGGGCCAAAAATGTTGTGTATTTTCACACCTGTGTTTCTTTTTACTGGTGACTGAGAAACCACTCGAGAGAAATAAATTTAATGTCAAACTACATTTTTTGGCTTCGACACATGACACAAACACTTTTCCTTGCCTTGTTGCCACTTATAGAGGGCATGGGCTTGATTTTATTGAATACAGGGGCATTTATTGGCCTATTTCCTATCGCTTCCATGACCAGATGTACCTATAAAATCATATTTTATATGATATTTCTATTGGAAGTTGGATTGGAATTGTTTCATTCCAATATGTTTGGGAGATTATCTGGACACTGGCACTCAGTGTTTGTCACTAATGTCAACATATGTTACTAACTAGTTATTCAGAGAAGCTTGTAGACATGTTGTAGAGAATTGTACGGACACAATACAGAGAATTAGTACATGAGAATGTAGACAAAGAATATCCATGATGTCGTGGTTCACTGGCTATGATCACACATTCTTATGAATTAATCTGACAGAGTTATGGTTGATTTACTGGTGACTATTTTTTTGAAGACAAAAATTGTGATTTTCACAAAGTTGATTGCAAAACTTTGTGGATAGCATTCATGGTTGTTTAAGTCATGATGAGTAAACATAGGTTCATGTTGGACATTGGATGGAGATATTATTGTGATCATATGGAGTTTTGATCGTATAGGTGATGTTAGTTGTGGCGTGTGTATTGGCGAAGACCTATTTGGAGGATGACTTGGAACACATTTCAAGTATTTTGATGAGCGAGCTTGATTTACGGATCTGGATGATTAATTGATGTAATTGTTATGTTGTAACATTGTAAGAGGTGTTGTGTACATCTTAGCATGGGTCTATTTGCATTTTGTAAATAGGATTTATCCTATGTAGGCTGACCCAAACTGAATTATTGTAACTTGCATATAAGGATTTAGATCCTTGGAAATTATGTAAGAAAAAGTATTGAAAAATTGTATATGCAAATTAAAGAGGTGAATGTGAGCTTGAGGCTACATTGGTTACTATTTGGACAAAAACAGTTATGCATTTGGACATGAGATGGAGCTTTCTTGGCTGTGGTTTAGTACTGGAAGTAGTTTCAGATCAGAATTATCTTACCCTTGAAGTTGTGAGGTTTGAAGAACCTAAGGGTGGCTTTAACTCTCAAATCTCTTGATCAGGTTTATCTATTGTGCACCCCTAACAGGGTTATTTCCTCTAGCAGGGCTGGACTCTTAGCAGGGTTGATTCTGTAACAGGGATCACATTGTAAAAGACTCCTAACAGGGCCTATCCTTTAACTAGGACCTGCCTATTGTAATACTCAGCTCCTAACAGGATCAAACATCTTAACAAGGTTATTATACTCATAGTGCAGATATTTGTGGGTACCATCCCCACTAGGGTTTTTCCCTTAATAGGGTTTTCCTCGAGAACAAATCTTGGTGTTCATGTGTATGTGTGTTACTGTTGTATTTACTTTTTAGTTTAGCATTTTGTTTTCAGCAATAAGCTTGAAGTTAGAGTTTAAAGTATTCTTTATTGGAATCAACTGATTTACCCCCCTCTCAGTTGATTAGGACATTACTATTCTAACAATTTCTTGACCTTCCATTTTAGACACTTTTTGTGAGCTTTTTGAGGATAAGGTTGCATTTATGGGAGGTCTTTATGTTGATATTATTAAAGCATGACTTTTGGGTCATTTTTATGCCTTTTTGAAGTCCTTTGAGGGGCTCAAAATTGGCCTTATAGATTGAATCCGACCCAGGAGCTATTTCTCTCCTAGATGCAGTTGGTTCAAAATTGTATAAGTATGAGTTGAAGGCTCATTTGTAAGGGAGTTCTAGTTTTATGCAGATGCATATTTTTGAAGTGATCTTTCTTGAGTCCTTCATAGTGGTTTTTTGCAGATTTCTTTGTAACTCAGTTTTATGAGGATGTTACTGTGTCACCATTGAAGCTTGAATAAAGAACAATTTGGAGGCCATTGTTGAGTTCATTTTGTTGTAAGTTACTAATTTGATGTTTTTTGTGATTCATCTTGAATCCTTAAGTGAATGTCTCAGTTTTTAGCACCTGCAAGTGAATATTTGATACTCAAATAGGTTGTAAGTTGTGAGTTTTATTTTGTTTTAGATTGTTAATCATGAATGTTATTATTCTTATTAACATTTGGATTGAGGTCAAACCTTCTTATAAAGTATTTTTATATGAGTATTCTGATATCAATACTATGCCAATATTGAACTAATTTTTTGAAAGGTTTCATCGTGTCAAATCAATATCCTTCTCATCTTCAAATTTGGTGTATCACGTTAAGTTTTCATTTTAAGTTTTTTCCTGTTTCATTATTTAGAGTTCGTGCAAAAATCCTTCTTAGCCCTTTTCTAGCCAAGTTTTTATAATTCTACATTAGTTTCAAGTGAAGTATCATATAGGAACCGGCTTAGAATCTAGAGATTCACTCCATTTTTGGGAAACCCCTTACCCAAAAGTGTTTCCATGTTTCTCTAGAAGGTTAAGTTTCTTAGAACTTAATAGGGTGCACTTTTGAGAGCTAACAATTTTGGCACGCTCGGTGGGACTGTTCTTAATCGAACAATTCATATTGCATTACATTTCTTGTTGTTTTTTATATGCTACCAACAGGTTCAGACCTTTGAGAGGTCACGTTTTGCAAAGCTGGCGGCTTTGTAGAGGAAAACCAACTGGTTTCATAGGATCAAGCACTGGTATGTTAAAAATAAATTTACATTCTAATTTCCAGCCTTTAAGAACTACACAGTTGAATCCCAATAGCAATATCATGATTTGACATGCTGTGGAAAATATCTCCTACTTATCAATTGACGAGCTTAAGGGGATTTATAATGAATGGTTCATAAGCACAACATGTTGGATATTGCTAATGCATGGGGAGGTGATTGAGATGTTTAATATTTTTAATCACTACGTTATTGAATGGGCACTCATACTATTGTCATTTGTGTTTTGTCACTAATGTCAACATATATTTATGTGAGGGAATCAAACTAGTTATCACGGTGTATGGACACTGTACAGATGTTTCAGATGCTATGAAGATAGATGAGAGTTCAAGAGGATGTTGTGATCTTATATCCAAGATCGCATCATTTATTGTTTCATATTGGATGAGTTATAGATGTTTTGGTGAAGACTAGTCACTGACTATGACAGTGAGAAATGATAGAGTTAGTCTCTGAGTTTTGTGTATAGATCTCAGGCGATGTGGAATTGGTGCATGAAAACTTCAAAGATGAAAGATAGAGCATTGAATAATGTTCTATGAACTGTGCAAGGTACAGAATGTAGGATGATGTCAATTGTGGCGTGTACTCTGGAAGGTGATATGTTTGGAAGCTGACTACAAAGATGTAGCGTGTATGATGGATGGTGAACTTGAATTAAGGATGTCGGTCCTTAATTGTTATAATGTAATCATTGTAGACTTTCTTTAGATACCCTGTGTATCTTAGCAAGGGTTTATGTAATTGTTTCTAATTAGGAAAGCCCTATGGGCCGACCTACTTATGAGAATTGTAGTAAGGTATAAATGAAAGGTCTTTTCTTTGGAAAAGATATGTATGAAAAGAAGATGATATAGATAGGTTGTGAAAGCTACGAGCTTGTGTCTATTGTATGTAGAGTAGAAGTTTATTGGTGGACTTCATTAGAACTGATCAAGCAAAGACAGTTGTTGCAGAACAGTTCAAAAGATTGTGTATTTCTTCATATACACTTGTGTTGCGAATAGTGAGTTCTGAAGGTGGACTTAACCTTCTTTGGGTAGTGAGCCCTCCCTTTTGTTCTTGAATCCTAACAAGGTATGTCCTCTAACAAGGACTATGTACTGTAATGTTTTAATAAGCTCCTAACATCACTATATCTTCTAACAAGGATAACTATACTCTCAGTACATTATTTATGGGTGCTAATTCCCACCGGGGTTTTAACCTTTAACAGGGTTTCCCTGAGACCAAAATAGTGTTATTGTGTTGGCATTCATTGTGTTCATTGGATCTGATATTGTGCTGCTTAAAGTTTAAAGTTTAATAATTTGTTATACAATTGATTCACCCCCCTCCCCCCCTCTCAGTTGTATTGTGGACTGTTATTCCTAACAATTGGTATTAGAGCTTGTGGTCCTCAGAGAGAAAGCTTAACAACTTGAGGTGATCTTGGAGATGGCATTCTATAGGAAGGATAGTCTGAAGTTTGATCCTAAAAACTTTGATAGTTGGAAGAACAAGATGCGAACTCACCTATTTTGTTTGGGGATCGACTATTGGTTGATTACAAGGAACAAGATAGCTATAAAGACCGAAGATGAATTGAAAATTGCTACTAAGGATGAAAAGAAGATATTTTCACTGAACTTGATTGCAAGAGAAGCACCGATCCGCGCACTCTCTGAAGGAGAGTTTACTAAAGTTAAAGACTTGGATTTGGCATTCCAAATTTGGGAAAGATTAGAGGCACTATATGAAGGAGACAAGTATACCAAACAAGCGAAGTTACAAAACTAGAAGACAAAGATGGAGAAGTTGCAAATGAATGACGATGAAAGCATTAGGGCCTATGTTCAAAGGGTTACAGAAGTTGTAGTTGGAATGAGAAATTGTGGAGGCACTTATGATGAAGAAGAATTTATTGCGAAGATCCTCAGATCAATAAAACCTTCTTACAAGTTCAAGGATATGTCTATTCAAGAAACTATACCATTGACTCTGAACTTTAGCAGAGAAATGTTGATTGCAAAGCTAACTACTTTTGAAGTTGTGGAATTAGGAGAAGTTGTACCTAAATTTGAATCTGCATTTAAGGCATCCGCACACAAGAAATTGTCTATACTTCCGAGCACCAGCAAAGAAGACCTAAAAGAAGAGCTTGGGGAGTATGCAGAGGAATGGGAACAGATAATGACAGAAGAAAGAAAGATGGATGAACTTGTTGCATTGATTGCTAGAAGAGAAAAAAGAGGTAAGGGCAAGTTTGAAGGCAAGTTACCCTTGAAATGTTTTTCATGCAATAAGGTGGGTCATTTTGCATCTAGATTTCCTACAAGAGTTTCTAAGTACAAACCTAATTATGAAAAGATTAAAAGGGACAGAGAATCTTATTATGCTAGTGAAGGAATCTCTGATGATGATGATTTAGATTGTGAAGAGATCGGATTTGTTGCTATTAGAGATGAACCAGTACATGAAGAAAAAGCTTTAGTATCTCATGTTGACAAGAAAATTGAGTGGATAATTGACAGTGGTTGTTCTCATCATATGACTGATGATAAGAACAAGTTTTTTAAATTAGTAAAGTATGATGGAGGTGTTGTGAGGTTTGGGGACAGTCTCCCTAAATCTATCATAGGAGTAGGATCCATTACTCTGGATGGAAAGACTAATACAGACAATGTACTACTTGTTGAAGGATTGAAACATAACTAGTTGAGTGTTAGACAGTTAATGGATAAAGATTTTCAGTTAAGTTTTTTTAATGGTAAATGTTTTATCAGAAGTAAGGAAGGAAAGTTGATTGCAACCGGTACAAAATCTAGAGGTAATGTATTTGAATTAAATACATCTAGAGCCTCTTGTTTTTTTTCAAAGGTAGAAAGCAGTTGGTTATGGCATAGGATATTTTGTCATGTTAATTTTGATAACATTGTGAAGGCAAGTATGGCTAATGCAGTAAGAGATCTGCCGAAGATTGTGAAACCATCTAACACTGTATGCAGAGAATGTGTTATAGGAAAGTAGACTAGAAGCAGTTACAAAAGAAAATCATATACATCAAAAGGAAAGTTGGATCTGGTACATACAAATCTATGTGGACCTAAAAGAACAAAATGATACTATGGAGAAAGGTATTTTATACTCTTTGTTGATGACTTTTCTAGAATGATGTGGGTTACTTATTTAAAAGAGAAATTAGAAGCTTTTGATAAATTCAAGTTGTTCAAATCAAAAGTAGAGAATGAATCAAAGTGAGTTTTTTAGACCTTGTATAGATCAATGGTTGGAGGACTACAATATCTGACCCACACTAGACCAGATATTGCTAATGTTGTTGGAATTGTCGCTAGATATCAGGCAGAACCCAAAGAAACACATCTAGCTGCTGTGAAAAGGATACTGAGGTATCTAAGAGGAACCATAGACTATGGCTTATGGTATGACATAAATGATAGCTTTAAACTTCATGCTTATACTGATGCTGATTGGACAAGGAATATTGATGACAGAAAAAGTACTAGTGGTGGTGCATTTTTCCTTGGGAAAAAATTGGTTTCTTGGCTAAGTAAGAAACAAGATTGTATAGCACAATACTCTATGGGCTTATAGAACGAGCATTAGAACACCAACAGGAGCTACACCATTTTCTCTAGTCTATGGAGCAAAATTAATTTTACCTTTGGAGGTAGAAATTCCATCTTTAAGAGTCTCATTACATGGTTTACTAAGCGAAGAAGACTATAGAGTTGTTAGGTTACATGAACTAGAGCTAAATTACATGAAAGACAGCAACAAGATTTTGACCAATTAAAAGCATATCAGAATCGAATGACCATAAACTATAACAAGCATATTAAACCGAGGACATTCCAAATAGGTGACCTAGTTTTGCGAGAAAATCCCAAAAATCAAGCAGAAAGGGAGAAGAAAGGAAAATGGGAAGAAAACTGGTTAGGACCTTTTGTGATCACTTCGTCTTTTGGCACTGGCACTTACAAACGAGCTAATTGTGAAGGAGAATAATTGCAAGAATCAATCAATAGTATACACCTGAAAAGGTTCTACACATGAAGCAACTAAAAGGGTATAAAGAAAAAGAGTATCATAAAATCAAATGAGAGAAAGCATCCTATTTATTGTATATAGTCAAAAGAGATCCTGAAAATTCAAAAACATTGAAAAATAGAAAAGAGAAAACAAATAAAAAATGCAGAAAAGATAAAAAATAATGGAAAATTTAGCATGAAGAAAGCCAAAAATATTCAGAAATGATCCTCAAAAAGATGTTGTCTTGGTGAAAACCTAGCAAATAGGCACCTTGGTAGCAAAGAAAAGGGAAAAAGCTTTATGGACGGTATAATGATGGGCAGCAACCCCCGACCACCAAGTATGTGTTTTCTTTGTTTTAACCTTGTCTGAACCACACCACACAATGAGATGACCAGTCATGTGGTATTTCCAGCAACGGAACAGAATACCCTCATAATCAAGAGTCTGTGTCCAAGAGCCTAAAGAAGAAGCCAAAGTGATCTTCTCAAGAAGACCCTTGGAGACGTCAACCTCCACAAGAATACAAGCATAAGTTGTTTTGAAAATATCAGAGGAATTAGGATCCACCATTTGGCAATCCCCAATAGCCTCACCCACCACTTCCAGAACAGAATCTAACCAGAGGTAAAGAGGAAGATTCAGAAGTCTGACCCATAAGGGAATTTTATTGGACTCAGTAAGAGGATCAAACCCCACATACCAGGGTTTGGCCATCAGGGGGAAACGCTCCTCCCACATAAAATAGTTATTACTCAGAATGGTATTCCTATCTTCAGCTTTATCAAACTTGACAATAAAGAAACCCCTAGCCACAAGGTAAATCTGAACAACATCAGTTAAGATGGGTTCCCAATGCTTGGAAATCCAAGCATGCAAGTCAGAAAGCGAGGGCCAAAAACTCTTGAAATGAAAAATGGCAGCATTGGAAGAGAAGTCTTCCTTATTTTTCAAAATCTCATCTATAGTATCAAAGTCAAGAAGAACCCTAATGGGTTTACTCACAGGTGCAGGAGGCACAAGGGAAGAGGGAAGGGATCCCCTATGTCCAAAAGATGCAGGACCAAGACCCATAATGCCCGCTTCAAAAGCAGCAACATCAGCATATTAGATCGTAGAACCCTTGGCAGTCGAGATCCCAAACACACCGGACACCAGCTAAGCAAGGGCGACACCAGTAGGGAGGGGCTTATCACCAGCAGTAGGGGCAGATAGAGGGACACCAGCAGCAGTCGTTGACCCAGCATCCAAAGCAAGTGCGTCATCAAAAAATTAGCCGGGAGTAGCAACGTTCAAGGCGTTCAAATGTTTAGAGCGAGAGCCATTGTTTTGTTCGAGATCTTTATTTGTTTACGCAATAGGATACCTTGGATATTTTGATGTTAAATATCATAATACCAAAAATCCGCTTGCAACATAGAATCCGACGAACTCGGTATTCACTCTCATGATTGGTTTCAATATGTGTACAAGAGAATGTACCTTCATAGAATTAGTATCATACAATAAATCAAATAGAGACTAAATAAATCATAATTAATACTCTGTTTAGAAAATAAAGCACAATTAAGCATCCTATGGCTCTCTATCTAAGAGTGTTAATGTGAAGCTCTCAGCAAGCTACCATTAATGACAGTCCTAGAATGAGAAATGATTAAGATAAAGCAAATGCTAACAATTAGTTCAAATTGAATGCTCAAATTAACTCTAACTTGCCTTTCTAGCTATAAAATGCAAGAGGTTCTATGCAATTCTAAGATGTGTGGTTATGAATTATGATTGATTTTGGTCTTCTTTTTATAGATTTATGCAAGGGTAGGGGGTGTAGTTGTGTTGATCATGATTATGTTAGATTTGACAAACGCAAATCTTCCCAAGAACACCTGCATGCAAGACTGTCACAAAGAAGAAGCAAAAAAACAGAAAGCTATGGCGGCCAATAGGCCAGAGACTGCAAAACCATGTTGCCAGAAATAAGCTTCTATTAACAATGATGAAAAAATACAATCTCCTTAATGAAATGAAAGAAGTGAATCCTTATAAAAGGAAACACGAAACCCTAAAGGCTAAAACCCTAAAGAATTATAAAGCGCCTAAGTGAAACTTAAGCCTAGAGTATGATAAACTAATAATTAAATGATTTAATTATTAGCTAACATAAGACTACTCTAACACCCCCCCTTAAGTGTAACTTAGGGAGAAGCAAAAAAAGCTAAACTACTGCAGAAAGCAGGAAAGATGGGTCCCGGCAACTAGGCCTGATCAGGTACCCAAACATAAAGCAAAAGATGTCCCAGAGAAAGGAACAAGAAGAGAGTAAGAAACTCCTCTGAAGCATGTCTGAAAACTCTGTCAGAAGATACTGCTGGAACCCCCACTGAAGTGCATGACCAAGTAGAGAAGACAAGTGTCTGAAGAGCTGATCAATCGAACCAGGAAGCAATAGAACCAACAGGTGAACCCCCCCATAATGCTGAACGGGGTGACAGGAACACTGAAATGCAATGCCAGAAACATCTGCAGAAGAAGAACCAGGAACACCAACAGTGCAACAGAAGCACACACACAGGATAAAGGGCGGTGTCATAGACACAGTCTACATGGGCTAATGTCGTGGAAGGTACGCTCACTTGACAAGAGTGGATGCGCCTATAGTGGCAAATGCATCAGAATCCCCCCATGGCACTTTATAACTGAGTGCGAATACTAAAACTGAACCAGGTGAAAAAGATCCCAGAAATACAGAAGTAGGCACTTTATCTTAGTGCGTTTACAGAACAAAGATACATCAGAAAGAGCATGCAAGCTCAGAAGACAGAAAGAAGAGTGCACTAAGAAACCAGAAGAAGAGATCCCCGGACCTGTAGAACCAAGCACACCACCAGAGGGCATAAATTGCATAACTCGGAGGAGTGAAAACCTGGAGTAGAATCTGGAAGAAATACCTCTGCCACTGAATAGTACACAGAAACAGCTTTCCGACGATATCTCGTTTGCCAAAAAAAGGAGTCCGGATGAGCCAGATATGACTCCCGGAAGGCAAAAAAAGACATCAGACTTCAACAGCAAAAAACACTATTGAAACGGCAGAACCCAAAACCCTAACCTCCATCATCGGAAAGAGCTCGGAAAGAGCTTTCCGACGATATAAAGAAGTCAGAAAAAGGCCCCCGTATGCTCCCTGTAGAGCGAAAAAGGCCCAGGTACCCCCAAAATACCCACCAAGGCAAGTTTTAAGCCCCAGGGGCTAAAAAAAAATAGGCCCCCGGACGCATGGCGCGCTCCGGGGGCTGGGCCGCAGCCCCTGGTCGGTCATATGACCGGCCGCTAGGCAAAAGAGGGCCGCGGGGGCTGCATAAAAGGCCGCCACCACTGGGGGAGCGGTGGCGGAGCGGGGCCGGGAGGCAGCTGGGGCCGCGGAGCGGAGGCAGCGCAGAGGAGCGGGCGGCGCAGAGGAGCGGAGGCCGCGGGGGCGGCGGAGCCGGGGTGGCGGCCGGGCCGGGCGGCGGCTGGGCGGGCCTGGCGGAGCGCGGCGGAGCCGGGAGGCGGAGGGCGGCGGAGCCGGGAGGCGGCGCTGGGCGGGCCGCGGGGCTGGGCGGGCCGCGGAGGAGCCAGCGGCTCGGCGGAGGCCGCGGGGTGGCGGCCGGGTGGCCGCTGGGTGGCGCCCGGGAGGCCGCCCCGTGAAAAAAAAATTTAATAATTTTTTTTGAAAAATCACCGTCTCGGAGTGCGTGCCAGGGCCGTACGGCCTTGGTATGCAAAAAAATTTTGCCTCAGATGCCACTGTGTCCAAAATGAACAAGTTTTATATGGATTTAGGGGTTCTTGGGCCTTCCGGACACAATGGTGGTGTCCGTTTTTGCCCAAGGTGAGCCAAATTTCGGCTCCCCCCCAGATCCACACAAAAAACCTCTGAAACCCTCTGTGCTTCAATAAAACTCGAACAGCGAACAACAGGAGAGCTCTGATACCATGTTAGATTTGACAAACGCAAATCTTCCCAAGAACACCTGCATGCAAGACTGTCACAAAGAAGAAGCAAAAAAATAGAAAGCTATGGCGGCCAATAGGCCAGAGACTGCAAAACCATGTTGCCAGAAATAAGCTTCTATTAACAATGATGAAAAAATACAATCTCCTTAATGAAATGAAAGAAGTGAATCCTTATAAAAGGAAACACGAAACCCTAAAGGCTAAAACCCTAAAGAATTATAAAGCGCCTAAGTGAAACTTAAGCCTAGAGTATGATAAACTAATAATTAAATGATTTAATTATTAGCTAACATAAGACTACTCTAACAGATTAAGCTTGAGTTGAGTCTTTGGTTCCACCCTTTGAAGATAATTTAAATATTGTGTCCTCAAAGCTTGGGACAAGTAGAAAAAATGAGGGGACAAGATGCTCTTTCACTTTGAGTGATTGAGATTGAATTTGGCTTGATCCATGTGAATGCATTTCTCAAATCCTATTGGTTGATTGAATTCCCTCCCCTTTTTGGGTTGTTGAGAGAAATTAGGATTTATTAAATGATTTTAATTGATTTATTTAGCCATGTACCACTTGAATGGGTTTAATTTGATTTAATTCAAACTATACAATTAATTAGATTAATTGCACATTGATTTGATTTAACTTGATTTAAAATCCTCTCAATTTTGATTTATCTTGATTTAAAGCTTGATTTTAATTTTGATTGGCTAAATGTTGTTGAGAGAAATTAGGATTTATTAAATGATTTTAATTGATTTATTTAGCCATGTACCACTTGAATGGGTTTAATTTGATAAGCAAAAATTTTCCTAATAAAAGATTGCGCTCTGATTTGATGGTCGTACCCTTGATTTGATGATTTTCCATTGTTTATGATAATCCAAGTGTATGCCCCATCGATAAATGAATCGAAATAATTTTGAATGATTTGGTTGAAAATGAGAAATTTTGATTTGTTTCCCGATATAGAAATTTGGAAATGCCCCGATCATGAGAGGATTTGATGAGAAAAGATTTGATTGATAAGATGTTGATGCTCTAGATAAGTTGATGATGGTTTGGTATCGTTTGATGTCAGTCATAATCACTTGGTTGATGTTGATGTCAATTTGATAGGATAAGTTGATGGGTTGATATTTCGCTCTCATGATCTAGAGAGACAAAACACTGATTTTCCTTCCTCAAGATCTAGAGTTAGGAGATTTGATGCGCTCAAGATGAGAAAATGGATGATAGGATAACTTGATTGACGTTAGATGATCAATTAGATGATTTGACTGATTGATTTTTTATACATGATATGATTAGATGTTTTGATGAGATGGAGTTGATTAGATGTTCTCATGATGCAAAATAGGGATTGATAGAAGAGAAGGTGATTAATAGGATTAGGTTGCCTCTAGTTGATGAGCATGATTGAATATTAATGATTTCCCTGATGAAGCATGGATCATTTTATGGATCATGATTTACATGTACTTGTATCTTGATGATGTTGTTGTACCTTTGATGATCAGATTGAGTATGATTTTTGATGAGTGATACTTCAATCATTGATGATGTTGATCAGGACTTTGATTATACATTGATGGACATTTGATGATGCACCATTGATGATATCTTTGATTATTTTATGTATCTCAATTTGGTCTTTTGAAGATGATAACTCTACCCCCTTTATGTTTCTCTTTTTCAAATCTGTTTTCAATCTAAGAAAGGCAAATACCTTAAATGCATTTAATCTAGGATGTATACAACTGACTGTCACTATTTAGAATTTGGAAGCTTATTTTCATCATCGAGCCTTTGGGAACATGAAATTGGTACAACCCTCACTAGTTCAACCATGATGATATGAATACCTCTTTCCTCGGATTTTAATAATTGCAAGTAAACAGACAAATAATTGATCCCTTTCACATACAAATGTCCTCGATGATTCTTTGATGATCATGTCATTAGACAGATTCGCATACTGCTATGAATCAACCTGATAAGCACTCAAGTAGAAATCAAGAAAGTATCATGTCTTCATCATCGCTCATCTAGTCAACCATCATCAATTTGCTAGAAGACATGATTTCAGCAATCAAGTAATCACTTTGAACATTTTTGCTTTTGTTTGTAGATCCATATTTCAAAAACTTCATCCACTTTGATCCTTAGTTATGTTTAAGCCTTTTAGATTTTGATTTGATTTGATTAATCTTTTTAGATTTTGATTTGATTTATCAAATGTTGTTGATTAGATCAAGTGTCTGGATGTTTGAAATGTGATATTGATCAATAAGTTCAAGTGTAACAATTTTTTATTTTTTTTTGATATAATGATTTTTAGCCAACTTGCGTCTATTTTGATAAGCTCATTGAATTTGAATTGGTGCCCTTGGTTTGATTTAGCAATGATAATGCTTTGTTGGGCAATGCAACTTTTGAGTGTTTACTTAAGATTTGCAATTTTTAGATTTTTATTTTTTTTGGCTTTTTTTAAAAAAAATTATGTTTTTGGATTTTTAAAGATTTTTTATGTTTTTGAATTTTTAAAGATTTTTTATGTTCTTGAATTTTAGAGATTTTTGATATTTTTTGGATTTTTAGAGATTACTAGTTCTCAAACAAGATCACATTGAATTTGTCCCCAATGTCTAATAAGGTGTAGGACATGAAAGATGGATTTGCAAACTGATGATTCACCAATGAATAGGCAATGATGGATGAAACAAGTGTGTTACCCATAGGACCATCTCCTCAAGATTATCCATGCTAGGGAAAAATAATATCTCAATATAGCCCCATGATATGGTGTTAGATAGCATATGGAATAATGACTTGGTGTCATGACAATGGTCCAAAGGAGTGGATATATCAAGAGACTTTTTCTAACATTTTTTCTTTCATTTCTTTTATTTTTCAATTGGATCAAGATTAAGGGATCAATGTGGATAGGATCACACAATCATGATAAAGGGGTGGTGAAGGCTATGAGTGAATGGTTTGGGATTATGGGAAGGCTTCTTAGAAATAATGAAGGTGGCTTTAGGATCAACAAGATCATGATAAGGTAGCGTGAATGTAACAAGTGAATAGGCTGATGGATAGGATAACTCATGTCAAGATACTTAATGCTCATGGATATGTTCAACCTTGTCAAGATCAAAGGTGAAAGATGGAATATGGATGCAAGTAAGATCAATGGTAGAAATATGGAGGATATGATAGATGGAACTTGCCCCCAAGTATAGAGTGCAAGAGCGGAATTACGCATGACACTTGTTTGCCAGATTTTCATCATGGTACTTATCCAAGATGCCACAAGAAGTGGTTTTCACCATAGGATGGATTTTCTTTTCTTTTTCTTCTTTTTGTCAAATTTTTTTCTTTTTGGATGAACTCAAGCCTCATGCTCTTTGTATACTCCTTGATAAGGTATGATATGATGGGCCAAGGTTGTTGAAAGGTATGTTCAAAGATGTTGATAGGGTGGTAGAAATGTGATATGGTGGATAAGATAGAGGGTGGCTAAAGATTTATGCAATGGATTGGATAATGAAAATGAAAGGATAATGAATGAGAGGATAATAAGTCTTTCCATGTGTGGGTGTGAAAAATGGAATGGAAGGATAATGAATAGGAGGATAAGAAGTATTATCAAGATCAACATCAATACACACCTTCAAGGGTAGTGGAATAATGGAGGGAAAATGGGTGAAATAGCTTGAGACTTTAACGATGTAAAAGAGGATACGGATCTTGGGATACAATGACTCAAAATGGATGGATAAGATGGAAGGTGTTTGGCAGAATGCGGAGTGGAAGCCTTTGGAAGCTTGAATGTCAACTTTGATTTCTCTTTTGTGTGTAAGTCCTTCAAAAGTGACTTGGGAATCCACACTTTCTTTGATTTTTCTTTCCTTTTGGATGCTTTAGAATGCATTTCTTCGATGAGGGATTTAGGAATCCACATTTTTTTTAATTTTTCTTTTTGTTTGATGAAACTTTGTGGTCTCTTGAATATTTCTTTTTTTCTTGTATTTACATGTCGATTAGATGGGACATGGTGCTCTTCATACATAAGTGGATTCTTGGTTTTCTGATTTTTATGTTGTACATCCAAACTGCTTCCAAAGGACTTGGGATTGGTGGATGAATAAGGTTGATATGGCTGGTTTATATGGATAGGTTCATATAGAGGGTTTATATGGATGGGTGCTTTTCTCAAGTATGTATGTCTTTGTTGATCTTGATACATGGTAAGGTAAGGGGATGGTGGGATAGGGATGGTAGGAAAAGTTGATGGAGGAATGTAAGGGCCCAATATGGATTTGGAGGATGTATAAGGTTTCAAGTTTGGGATATAGGGACCAAGGATGGATTTGGAGGATGTATAAGGAATATGCTTATGCACAAATGGAGGTAAATGGGATATGGGAGGGATATCGACATCTTTATCTTGAGTTGCATGGCCAAGGTTGTTGTCTTTTGGATTTATATTTGTACCAATAGGCTTATAAGTAGCTTTGATAGGAGTGACTTTGATAGGAGTAGTTGAATCTTGAGATAGATATGGAGGCTTATGAAAAGTGGATGTTGGGGTACTTTAATCTTGACAAGGATCTTTTGATAGCCTAGGAAGAATACTTTTCTTTTGATTTTCAATAAGTTCATTAGAGATGGAAAGTATATCTTGATCTTGCTTAGGAGATGGGTATGATATAGGAGGTGAAAGAATATGGGGTGTTTGAGATGGAAGGATATCTTCTTGAAATAAATTGAAGGGTATGAAGGGTTCATCATGGGACTCTTGGGATATGGGACTTAGGTCAACTATAGGATAAGGAGGGATATTATCTTGATCTTGATCCTTCATAAGACTTGTTTCTTTGCACTTTTGAATAGTCTCTTGACATGGAGCCACTTCTAAGGACAGTGTAGGAGTTTGGATCCGCACGAGGGATTCTTGAAGGAATGATGTATGTTCATTTGAAATAGGTACAATAGGCATTGTAGCACATGAAGGCTTGGATTTTATAACCTTTGAAGCATGAAAGAAGTTTGTAGCAAGATGTAGGTTAGCTTGGATCTCTTTTAGAGGTAGCCCTTGAGGGTATACATAGTCATTATGAAAACTATTTGGATCTTTGTTTGATGGAGGAATATTGGATAGCTTTGCTTCTATATGAAATGGAGGAATGGTGGAATAGGTGAAAGCTATAAGAGGATCACTACTAGACATGTGTTCATAAGTTTTATCTTGCTTGAGAAAAGTATCTTCATTAGATGATTCATTAGAATTTTCAATTTCAATTATGTCATCATCAATAAGATTTTGGATTTTATGTTTCAACTCCATGCAATCTGAAATTTCATGTTCATTATGTCTATGATATGCACAATAGTTGCTCAAAAAGATAAAACTACATGAAGTGATTTTAGGTAACGTAATGAGATCATTTTCAAGGAGTTTTTCCAAAGGTGATTCGTATGAAATTCCCAAAGGAGTAAATGATCTATCCCAAGGATATTTGGATGTACTTTGTGTTTCTCAAAGAGTTGTCATATGATGAATATTGTTGAGATGGGACTAATTCCTCTTGATTTCCTTGATTAAAGATGAGATTATCTTGATATTTTAAAATAGGTTCTTCATCAAATATTGGTTTATCATTAGGATATTCTTGATCAAATATAGGGTTTTCATGATATTCTTTTTGATCAAATTTTGAATTATCAAAGATATGGCATTCATGATGTTTTTCTTGATCATAGAGGTAAGGAAACAATGTGCTTAATGAGAATTGGTTGGATAATGTTTCCATTTCTTTTTCCATTTCTTGAATTCTTGTGAATAGAATATTCTTTTGGATCTTTATTGTTAATTGATTTTTGGATCTTAATGGATGTTTTCTTTTTGTAATCAAAGACCTTCAAGCACAACACAATAATTTTATCAATTATCACAAGAAATTCTTCCAAGCAATCTACCTAAGGTCAAATTTGGCTTTTAAATGGCTCTAATGAGATAGGCTTGCTAATTTATCAAGGTATTTAATCAAGATTTTGTTCAAAATAGATATTAAACTTTCCTCCTCCAAGTATATTAAGAGGCTTCCCACCACCGGTATGTCATATTTTTGTGCAATCTGTGAGGACTACTCGAGGAAGTTCAAAAATTTAACACCTTTTTATCACACACCCCATTAAGGATGCATGCATTTCATTTTATAGTGGGTTGGATGATCGCGACAAAGGTGATTGTATCCCACTTTGGGCTGTCCCTCTCACCGACCCTTTTAAGGCAAATCTCAGGAGGTGAGCCCAATTAATGATCTAGCATGTTCATGTAAAAGCAAGAAAATGGAAAGAAGAAATAGGTTGTGGGAGTTCGATTCACCAAAAAGGTGAAAAGCATATCCCTATCCACTTCTTAATCCCCAAACACAATTAACAAGGTTCAATTTCCAACCTAGTAACTAAAGGGATTCGAGTATTGCTACTCTCTTCCACAAACAAGGGGTTTATTTGATTATGTGCTTGATTTCCTTAACCTTTCTTCTTAATTAAAAAGTTTAACACTTTTGGCATTTTGATTCACTAGAAGAAGTGAAGAGCATAGGCCTAAATGCTAAACTTTTCAAACAAAGATAGGCTGTTTTGTAATTACTAGATTCTTAAAAGTACCAAATACCACAATTTAAGCACACAAATCACCAAGTTTTAAGGCTTACCTTTCCTTGTAGCTAACAAAATTTAGGGGCATTTTTTATTTATTTCCATGATTTTATGCTTACCTTGGCTATAGTTCCTTTCCAGTGTGTTTTTCCTCCAACAAAGTTAGTCAACAAAAACAACCATAATGAAGGAAACCAAAAATGAAATTAAAGAAGCAAAAGATTGAATTGAATCTAAGGCCTTATTTGCAAATTTTAAGAAAAACTTGATTTAAGGTGAGAAAATCCAATTAAGTGAGACAAACTTAGTTTTATATGCTTATACAACCTTAATATAGTTCTCATAAACCTGATTTTCCTCTTGTGAATCCTCAAGAACTGATTTGATGTGAGCAATGTTCTCCTTCTTGATTTTCCTAGTCAAAGCCTTGCCTTCTTGGTTGAATCTGCTCTCTGGTTTTTTCACTTTTCTGTGATCATACATCCTGCAAAGTCATGAAAATCATTTTACCACAGTCAAATAATGAAAATTTACAGTTTATGCAAAAGCGTTGTCGTAATGCTTAAAAGCACTATTTAACTGTTTAAAAGTGTTGTTAATCTGATTAAAAGCGCTATTTAAATTTTGACAGTCTACTCAAAAGCGCAAAAATAGCAAGTAAAAGCGCTACAGAATTTAGCAAAGGCGGTAAAAATCAAGTAAAAGCACTAAAGAAATGTGCAGAAGCACTCAATAGTCAAGGAAAAAGCATTGTGAGAATATTAGATAGAGAGCAAAAAGATTTGAAAGCGTTGTTGATTGGTGCAAAGGTGCACTAATTCATTGTCGAAGTGCTGAAACAGTGCTTAGAAGTGTTGTTTAACTATGCAGAAGCGTCATTTGAGCTATCAAAAGCGTTGTTTCCTAAAAAACCCGAGAGTTAAACATGCAAAAAATTGACAAAATTAAAAAAATTTGAGAGATTAGAAAAGTGAAGCATACTGCCCCACAGTGGGCACCATTTTGTGTACAAGAGAATGTACCTTCATAGAATTAGTATCATACAATAAATCAAATAAAGACTAAATAAATCACAATTAATACTCTATTTAGCAAATAAAGCACAATTAAGCATCCTATGGCTCTCTATCTAAGAGTGTTAATATGAAGCTCTCAGCAAGCTACCATTAATGACAGTCCTAGAATAAGAAATGATTAAGATAAAGCAAATGCTAACAATTAGTTCAAATTGAATGCTCAAATTAACTCTAAATTGCCTTTCTAGCTATAAAATGCAAGAGGTTCTATGCAATTCTAAGATGTGTGGTTATGAATTATGATTGATTTTGGTCTTCCTTTTATAAATTTATGCAAGGGTAGGGGGTGTAGTTGTGTTGATAATGATTAAGCTTGAGTTGAGTCTTTGGTTCCACCCTTTGAATATAATTTAAATATTGTGTCCTTAAAGCTTGGGACAAGTAGACAAAATGAGTGGACAAGATGCTCTTTCACTTTGAGTGATTGAGATTGAATTTGGCTTGATCCATGTGAATGCATTTCTCAAATCCTATTGGTTGATTGAATTCCCTCCCCTTTTTGGGTTGTTGAGAGAAATTAGGATTTATTAAATTATTTTAATTGATTTATTTAGCCATGTACCCCTTGAATGGGTTGAATTTGATTTAATTCAAACTATACAATTAATTAGATTAATTGCACATTGATTTGATTTAACTTGATTTAAAATCCTCTCAATTTTGATTTAATCTTGATTTAAAGCTTGATTTTAATTTTGATTGGCTAAATGTTTGATTCGATTCAATTGCCTTGATTTTGCCTTGATTTGTCAATAAATTGATCTTGTCCATTTTTCAGTGATTACACAATCAGTGATAGTTGTACCAAGAATGGGAAAGCATCATGTAGAAGGAAAGAAGTATTCATATCATCATAGTTGAACTAGTGATGGTTGTACTAATTTCAGGATTTCAAAATTGCTCAATGATGAATATAAGCTCCTAATTTATGAATAGTGACAGGTAGTTCATCCATCTTAGATTAAATGCATTTAAGTGATTTGTCTTTCTTAGTTTGAAAAAGAGAAAAGGGAAGAGGGGGTGGAGTAAATAAAAAATTAAATCAAAATCAAAACGCACATCAAAAACTATATGTGATAGAGTGTGTTGGAAATCAAAATCAACTCAAAAACAAAAGGTGCCTTGCATTAGATTAATGGCATTTGTTAGATTCATTTAAATTCATGGTAATCTTGCATCCATTTAGGACATTAACCTAGGTACATTTAAATAACATTGCATTAGATTGCATTCATTTTAGTTTGCATTCATTTAGCCACATTCATTGCATTCATTACAAACAAATCTTTAATTATCATTATAGGTCATATCCATTAAGTTCATTTTCTTTAGTTTGCATTCATCTTTAAAAACATTCATAATCATTCTCATTAAGTCATCACATTTCATTATTCATTGCATTTCATTAAGTTCATTTTAAAACATTACATTTACATTAGTTTGCATACACCTAGTTTCTTTCATGCATTATCTTTCATTAGGTTGCACTCGTTTTTAATCAAAGCTTTCACCATGTCATTTAAGTTCATTACATTAGTTTGCATCCATTTATTAAATCCTCTTCATTTAATTGCATTAATTCATCAGTAAGACATTACTAAGATTGTGTTGCATTTATTCTCCAACATTGCATTTTCAAAATCATCTCATTAGTACATTGCATTGTTCATCTAGGTACACTCATCAAATTTCATACATTTAAACATTGAATTATATTCAAACCTATAAGTGTATTAGGCCATTGCATTTACATATACATAATCATTTCATCCATATATTAGATCATTTACATTTACATATAAGATCATCATTATATCATTTACATCATTAATCATTAATCATCCAACTTCATACATTATATAACTACATTCATCACATTTTGCATCACATTTATATCCTATGAATCCATTACATTTATATCCATTACATACATCCATACCATCAAATGAATTGCATCCATAAAGCATCATCACATAGCATTAATCATTAATATCATTAACATCATATATCATAAACACTAACACATCTATCATATACATCCATCTACTCTATGTCATAAGTAAGACAATCATTTAAGCGTAAATTAGACATGTGGATTCATATCATAAACTGCATTTGAGAAAGCAAAAAAATAAAGCATGTAGAGATAGAATCATATAGATCTGCATATCATATCAAGCACCTGAAAAATAAAATCCAACACATGATGACATCACATAAAGTAAATATATCAACTAAGTATCAGAGTCCATAGTATCACCAAAGTCCATCAGTATCTAGAAATCAAAGTTCATCAAAATATCAACAAGTATCAAAGCATAAGCAGCATCAACTAATAAAAAAATAATGTGAGTCCAATGTCTCGAGATAAAGAATGAATCATCATGTACATCAAAGAATAAATATATCATCTCAAAAAGAGGTCAACTACCAAAACCACCCGCACCATCAGGACCATGATTAGCATCTAGAGCCCTACTCGAGCTAGCCTGTAATCCATGTTGACTCATAGTAGCCATAAAGGTCTCCATCATTGAACTAAGCTAGGTCACATGTTGTCTCATCTCTGACATCTCTGACTGCAAAGATCAAACATCTGAGGCCAATGCTGGTGCAGGAGGAGCCTGTATTGGTACCTATGTGGGAGGAGCCTGAATAGGTGGAGCCTGTGGGGGAACCATGGAAGAAGATGGAATGGAAGTAGATGGAACAGAAGAAGATGGAAGAACAGAAGTAGATGGCATAGAAGAAGAAGAAGGAGCCTGTTGAGGTGCTAGAGGACCTTGTGCCTGATCTAACAAAATATGTTCGGCCTGGGCATCCACATCAGCCACAAGCTGTGCACCAACCTGTCGGAATACCCTAACTCTGTGTTGGCCCCATCTGGCCAATCTATCCACACCAACATAATGCAAGGCTTTGTATGGTCCACCCCTTTCTCTCACCCAACCACCCCTCATCTGTACTCTACCTCTAGGAGGAATATGCACAGCAGCAATGACAGGTATAACGGCCCTACCTCCTCTATCACCCCGTCGTCTCCTGACGACTTCGTCTCTGACCCCCACCACCACCATCACCATCCCCACCGTCGTCATCGAACTCCTCCTCAATCTCCAAAACTCTCTATGTTGGATCAGTGAACCTAGGAAACGGGTTCAGAGCGAACCACGTTGCGTAGTCATCAGTCATACATGCATCTACTATATGGTCCCTCATATCCCACGCAAGGTGGGGTAGTTGCAGTAGCTCAGTCTGGGCTGTTCGGTAATCAATCTATGGACCCCATATGAACCTCTCAACCTGTACTCGGGCGTATAATGCCAATCCCTATGGCATACCCTGTATTTGGCCATACTGTCGTAAGACCCTCAGAAAGCAAAATCTCTCAATAATCAAGGGCGTGCACCCTATCATCCATCGAGGCATGCACATATATGGTAACTCAATCGCATCCTTAGGCCATGCCTCACAACCAATGTATGGTCGCCAAACGACCTGATCAATACCATCAATTATGTGTCTCCAATAGTCCAACTTGCCCAAATGGGTATGCACCACCATGTCCTTGTACATCCAAGCGAAGGGCCAGCCTGGATCACAGTGACGAACTGAGATGGGTTGAGTGACAGGGATGTGCTCCCATGTCCACAACTGTAAAAGGACCACCCCGGTAGAAAGAGTAGCCCCGCGACGATACACTACATCGTGCAGCTCATGATATAGTTGAGAAAGCATGCAAGATCCCCAGTCAAATCTGTGTGGCTGAGCGATCATATCCTCTAAGATACAGCCCCAACCGGTGATAAAATCATGACCTCATTGATCAGGTACGAGGAACCCACCAACAAGTGCACCTAGGACTACAGGAAGAACAAGAAAAGATGGGAACTAATCCCACTGAATAGAATCATCGCCAATGGTAGGATCAGCAAATACCCGCCTGCATGTTGTCCCATCATACACTTGGTCGTAATAAATCAACTCCCCATGATTCAGGATGCGCAATAGTCAATACACATCCTCAAGAGTGATGGTCATCTCCCCCATCGGCAAATGGAAAGTGTTATGGTCAGAGTGCCATCACTCTGCCATAGCTGTCAATAGACCTCGATTCACGCGGAATCAAGGGAGAGAAAGAAGGAACGACAAACCGCATATGTCAATGACTCGGCACTCAGGACTGCTCAAGTCATCAATCGTGCTAAACGGCAACGGGTACACGCCACGGACACCGAGCGATTTAAGCTCAACCTACAAAAAGCAAGTTAAACACATCATAAATTAAAATCATTACATATTGGATCATCTAAAGTCAATCAAACAATCAAACCACAATCAATTTTCCTGATTCTATTCAGAGGACAAAAAATTTATCATCATCCACCGGCTAAATCAAGATTGACCATCAACAATATGACATGACTCAAACTGACATCATACGACTCGCTATCAACCGGACTTGATACTTAAGCCAATCGACTGATTGACGACACCAGATGAATCAGAAAATTGACTCAGAAGTTTGCATATTTGACCAAAAAGGGTACACGCGCTATTTAAATGCTTAAAAGTGCTAAAATGCAAAAGTGAGATTTAAAATGGTGAAAGTGCTACAGAAATTATTACATGCGCTACTAAAATGTGTACGCGCTACAAAACTTAGTACGCACTACAAGAAACCCCTATACGTGCTGCTAAAATAATTAAAAGTGCAATCAAATTTGTACGCGCTGCAGAAAAGGGCGATTATGAATCATGCCCTAGTTCATACGCTTGTACACGCTATTAAAACTTGCGTACGCGCTGCGAAAAAACCGCAAATGCGCTTTAGAAATATTGTACGCACTGCTGAAAGTATTAAATCCACTATTTAATTTGAAAAAAGAAAAAAATATGGTTTTTCCTAGAAAAATGCAAAATTTTCAAATTAAATGCGGAAAATTGACAGAGCAAGTTGTTAGAGTACATATCGGAGGTCCATAGCCAGGTGTACGCATATACCGGCGGCCTCACTCGAACCTATGCTCGCAAATAGGGATCACCATCGTCAAAAGAGGGTCAGAGCAAAAAGTCAAAAGGAGAGTTACAAATGAATAGTAAAAAGGACTTTTACCCCTATATATAGCCCATTTTGACCTAAAAAGGGCATCTTTAACCAGAAAATGACCAAGGACCCACATTTTTCACTCGTTTTGCCAAATCAGGGGCATTTGTCAATTAAATAATCGCAAATACATTATCACAAATGAAATCAAAATTCATTATTAATAGACTTAAATCACGCAAATTGATCGAAAACGTAATAGTTTTCAACTGCACTCAAATTTCATTTCATTTCCGAGGGGGCATACACTCGAACAATCACGACCCGCATCATAATCAGTAAATCAGGGGCACGACCATCAAATCAAAGCTTAATCTTTCATCGAAAAAAAAATTGCTTATCAATCGAAAGGGGCATCAAACATCAAATCAGGACAAATCAGGTACCATATCAGACAAACTATCATCAAATCGACCATCATGGACTTCAAATCAATCGAAACTGCATCAATCCCATCATCAGAATTTGCATCTTCTATCAAACATTGAATCAGACATCAAAGCTAATCAGGACTTCACATCAAAAATGATCAGGACATTCTTTGAACCGATATGCTTCGTGCATCGATTCAAAGAGGGGCATTTGTAATCACCTGAAAATGAACAAGATTAATTCAAGTGAGCAATCAAGGCAATAAAATCAAATCAAGCTAAAATCAAAGCTAAATTGCAATCAAGTCATAATTCAAATTTAATTAAAAATCAGAAGTCAAAAAATCAATTTAAATCAAGTAAATCAATTAATTGTGCAATTGATCTAATTAATTGCATAGTTCATTTAAATCAAATCAACCCATTCAAGGGGTACACAAGGCTAAACATATTAATTAGATTCAATTAATAAATCATATTTTCCCTCAATGACCAAATGGGAGGAAAATGCATCAACCAATAGGATTTGAGAACCAAGCTCACATCGAATCTCTACCACCCATAAGGAGAAAAAATCTTGTCCACCCATTTTGTCCTCCTGTCCCAAGCTTTGAGGACAAAATATTTAAATGGTCTCCAAAGGTGGAACCATGGACCTAAGCCTAACCCAACCATAATCAAATCAACTCTACCCCCTACCCTTGTCAAAATCTATAAAAGCAAGGCATAATTGAAGAACAAATCATCCACAATTATTTGAATAGCATCAAACCTCTTGCAATTTTAAGCTAGGAAGGCAAATCTAAGAGCTAATTAGACTAATTTCTTTTGGAATTAATTATTTTAACTTTGTTTATCATATTATGACTGTCACTAATGGAAGCTTGCTGAGAGCTTCTCATTAGCATCCCTAATTAGAAAGCCATAAAGTGCTCAATCGTCTTTAATTTTGCTTAATTAAATTACCAGTGGTAATTTAATTGGTATTTTGAATTATTGATGATACTAACCCTATGAAGGTACTAATCCAAGTACACAATCACTAATAACTATGTCATGAACAATTGATTCCAAAACTATTGTAAAAGAGAATTAGAATGCACATGGATGATATGTGACACTTATGAGTAACATGTAATGATTATGTGTGACAACTCGATATGCAATGAAAGAATGGCATGTGGCTAATGGATACAAAGAATAATGTCCAAGGAAGGGTACCAATAGTCGTTATAATTAACTTCGTACATTCTAAGCTTCTAAACGATACATTGAACCTCACCAATTGATTTTTAATGTCTTCATATTGATCTAGCTTATGGGTAGTTAAAACAAACATTGTGAGATTCATTATGTACACAAGGGTTAAAAAGTGGTCATTTAGAGATGTTACCCGAAACCTAATTAAAGATGTTGCAATAGTCATGCACTAACCTTAAAATTTTGCACAAACTAATCCAATACAAAGTCCTCTAAGAACTACTTGAACACCCAAAAAAAAAAATATCAAAGGCTTTTACTTTATTTCCAAAGTCTTAACTAAAATGAAACAAAATGGGAATGTAGAGGAGCATATACTTCTATCCTTATACTATGTAAAGTCGTATTGCCTGGTTTTCATCTGGAGTATTATAAAGAAGAACCATTATTAAAAGCAGTAGTTAGTTGGGAAGCACATGGTATTGTAATATACATGTATCTGTGATATGTCTGTCTTTTTTAATTGT
This sequence comes from Chamaecyparis obtusa, assembly GCA_027943335.1. Taxonomy (NCBI): domain Eukaryota; kingdom Viridiplantae; phylum Streptophyta; class Pinopsida; order Cupressales; family Cupressaceae; genus Chamaecyparis; species Chamaecyparis obtusa. The sequence goes on along the minus strand of BSBK01004744.1, from coordinate 395,967 downwards.
GTAGGTGTAGGTGTAGGTGTTGCTTCCCCGTTAGCTAGGAGTGTAGCTCAGTGTGTACACAAGCAATTTCCATATAAGGTCAGATGCTTTGAATCTAAGAAATGCCTTGGTCAAATTATTCCGTCCATTTATTTTAACAATTTATTGCTTTTCACATTAGCTGGTTGTTTTCCTATATATTATACCCATCATCATTACTGTTCTTCTTTTCAGAGTTGAATTATGAGGCGAGGAGAAGAGAAGAGAAGAGAGGAGATCCATTCCTTGGGGAAAGAATTGAAATATTCTAGAGCGCGTCATAAGGGCAGGCTGCCTAAGGTTTTAGACCATAGGAAAAAAGATTAAAAAATGGTCTGTTATAGAAGTCAACCTGTTCCCGGTAAGAGTGCAGGTTGAAGGGCGTAACAGGTTAAAGAAAAATTGGTCAGCAGATGAATCCCGTGAAACACTGCAAGCGTATGAATAGAAAAGCCAAAATTATGCTATCCCACTGTCAAACAAGTGTTAAAAAATGGGCAATGATTATAAAAATCCCGATACAAAAAGGCAGGTTAAAATAAATGTGACAGTTACATTAGTGTCGGTGGCATAGTTGCACGATGTTGGGTCGGCAGCACGCATGTATAATTAATTTTTATAATATTCTTTTCCTGTGGTGGGTCTGCAGAGGACAAACTTGATTGCGTCTTCAAATGCTCCACGATCCTCATCAACCGACACAGATAAAGTTATCTCAGCACAGAATTGCAAACAACCCACAGCTTGCTTTGATTTTGATGTAACAGCCCTTTTTGCCCTTCACATGAATCACAAATTTAAAAACCCCACAAAATGCACAGTGAGGACCTAGAAACTTTGATCAAACAACCCACAGCTTGCTTTGATTTTGATGTAACAGCCCTTTTTGCCCTTCACATGATTCACAAATTAAAAAACCCCACAAAATGCACAGTGAGGACCTAGAAACTTTGATGTAACAGCCTTTGTGCTGTGTTCACATGAATGGGTTTTCATTGGTAAGGGACAAAGACTCTCATCGCCAGGTGTAGTGAGAGAGAATAACCAGACTGGTCAACATACACTAAAAAACCTTGAATTTAAAACTCTTCTTGGAGATGCATTTGTACTTCAAATATATAACATTTTGTCCTGCATGTTTGTACCCATATAACTTATACCCAGCGGCCATATCTTGTACTTTTAAGATCTTGTGAAATCATGTGGGCACCCAAACACCGATCCTTTCGCTCATATGCAATGCACATGATAACCCTGCAGGGCTACAACACCACCGAAGACCTACCAAAAAAAGGGGCTTGTCCCGCAACTCTATCTCCAATCTGATATGCTTTTTTTGATACTCACACCTCTCCCCCCATTCCCTCTCTGTCCATGTGTACTTTTTCTGTTCTTAAGAAATTCTGCTTTTTCATCAGCTGTCAGCTAGATGGCTAGACCCTATTCGCCCTAACGTATGGTTTATCTTCTTGATAAGAAAATTTGTATTTGGCGAAAAACACGGAGTATATTATTCAGGATCAGACAATCAACCTCCTCGTTTGTGGAGGGTTCAACACTAATAACTAGACAACATGTCCAAGCTTAGAAGACAGTTGGCAGAACCCACCTCGTTGAATGAATGTGAAATCCTGACTGCAGAGGGATTATTTAATGAGTTGATTCTTATAATTGATATACCTGGCGGCTGCAGGCTGTTTATTCTTGAATTAAAAAACGGATGACACTAATATAAGCAATCCTTGTCAGACATGTCAGAAATTTTTTTGGAAGACAAAAATTCCAAACAAAAAAAAGCACTTCATCAAGCAATGTGATGCTCTTGCTAGTAAATATTGTAACCAAAGATCCAGTCAGTGAGTTGGCAACGACCAATTTATTGGAAGAAAAATCACGACACTGCTGTAATCACCACGAGATTCTAACATTGAGCCACAAAATGTATATACCTAGAACATTTCATATTTAGTTGCACAGAAACCACCAGCATTCACAACACACAAGATTCCACTAAGCATTAAAATATGTACAAATCCCATTGAAAGGGAGCTGTTCAGTGCTGTACAGCGCTGAACAGATCCAGTCTGTTCCAATATAATACAAACTGTTCTAAATGAGAAACCAAATATCTAAACCTCTCAACACGAAAGACACACAATGTGTGAAAAGTCCATTTTGTTTATGGCAATTGTTCGAACAAGATCATCATACAATCTCGTTTAGACAAATCTTAGTCAACTACATTACTTATTTACAGGTGAAGAATAATACAGCCATTTGTCACTGAGAAGCTCCGGTCAGACAGTTAGCAGCATTGGATATTAGCTTTGCTTATCCCTTTACCTATCTCAAATGTTAACCCACAGGAAGTTCCCACCCCACCCCACCCCCTGAATATATTTTGGGAGTATCAAACTGGCCTGTTTTCACTTCTCATACTTGGGTTAAAAGTTCTCTTGCTTCCATGAGTTGTTCAAGTTAGATTAACCTCTGCAGCATGACACTCTAGCCTGTATCCTTCATAGCAAAAACAGGAGAACAACTTGTTCTCAGGTATCCCCCGTTTCAATGTAAACATTTTTTTAACAAAAACAAGGCCTTGCAAGCATCATTTCACAAAAAGGGCTCCAAAACTGGGATTTGAACAAATTCCTCTACCCAAATAGTTCCCCCAATGCACAACACCAATGGTTCAAACTGGTCAGCCAGGAACTACATCCTTGAATTATGTAGGCAGGATCACAAGCTTTGCGATGCCAGGGAATCTTTCCTGAAATCAGGCCAAGCATGTTACAAGACCAGACAAGCACACAACAGACATTCTTACAAATTCCTTTAATAACTGTACTCCTGTCCATCCCCGATGACAAACAGCCACTCAAAACATGCACTTTTTTTACTCCAGTTGAACAAATTCCAAAGCGAGCCTTTCGAGGCACCAACAATCAAATTTTCTCACTGCTAGCAGTAGGTGCAGTTGATTCATGGTGATCTGAATATTTTGATGTTTCTCTGGTGAGCGGTTCCTCATCTGAACACCCTTGCAGCTTGGTATGCAATTTACGAGGAGTCATTTTCTCAACCTCTTCTTTTGTGTAGATGAAAATCTTACGGACAATGCTACAGAACTCCCTGTTTGTAATCAAAGAAATTTAATCATTATAAACAAAGTTGATAATTATGCTTAACAAGAATTACAGACATCATCAGTAATCAGCGCTTAAAATACAAACATTTTAATTCTTAATTGGACAACTTACTGCCATGGATCATCACCAACAAGCATCATGTCATCTTCATTATCCGTGTAAACAACCTGCCAACCCTTGCTAGGATCCTGCAGTTCTCCTTCAATATTGAACATGTGTTCAAGCTCACAAGTTAGCTCATCGTAACCTTCAAACTTTGTCAGATCAACAGCTCTCCCAAGGGCAATCCCCTGCTTATGTACCTTCATACAAGTACAAATAATGGTATCAAGAAATCAGGTTTTATATGATCAAAAGAAAGCATAGAGGCAGTTCGCCCAAGTGAGTAAAATACCTTGGTACAGCTCCTTGTAGTGTTACTTTGGGCTCTCAATTGGGTTTCTTTCAATGGCTTTTGCAAAGACTTGTCTTGCTCAGAGCTTATGGGAGGCAGAGTATACTTAGTTTTTGTTAGCTCTGAAACCTGGTCAGATTCAACAGATTGTGTCTGTTTTGCCGTTGAGACATTTGCAGTTTGCATGTCATCCACAATAGCTGTGCTGGTTGACGGGTTTATCTCGTCCACTGCTGTATTGTCAATCAACTGAAAACCAAACAATTTGTAATTGCTCACAGGTTCCCCTCTAGGAAGGCCAGATTGTGATGTAAATTTAGCAGATCGTATATTTCCTGCTGTAGCTTTACTTACATTTACTAAGGTAGGTTCTTCTGAACCTTCTGCTTGAGATGTAGGAATTAGAGGCATAAACCAGCTCCCTGAAGACTCTCCAACTCCAAAATTAGAATGATGCGTGGTGCCAGCATTCAAGGCATCATATACCCCGGATCCACAAGGTTTGTTGGTTGCACTCAAATATGTACCAGTATGCTTTAAATCTGACTCACTCAACCCCTGTATATCATTGGAAAAAGCAATGGGCCATGAGGTTGATAACTGTAACTTTATTGCAGATGGATCCAATGCTCCATTTTCATGACCCTGGAACATTCTCAAAGGAATACCATGATGCATATTTTCAACATTTTGATTTGTAAATGGCAAATCGCAGGGACCTTTAAGTCCAAAAAAAGGTTCAGAATATGTAGATTCATGTTTATGTGATGGCATCCAGTTTTGAGATCCAGGCAATTTCTGGGAGCCAGCATTCCCACCATCTATCAAGCCATCACTTAGTTTTGGACCCCCCCACTTCTGAGAGCTCTCAACCTCTGTATCTCCCATTGCCTTTGGGTCTTGACATTGCATTCCTCGAGGATACCTGAGTACTGTTGACGAGTCCACTGAAGTTTTGCAAGAGCCTACAAACACCAAAACCATTAACAGTTGAGCATCTCCCAGTCCACCAAATATAACCAGCTATGTATATAAGTCAAACACTATTGAAAACCAATACCAACCGAGCATTGACAAGTCTGCAGATGAAGGCAAAACATTTGTTCGTGGACGTTTTCTTGTGGGAACTGGTTGAGGGTTCACTGCCACGGGTGCTACAAATGGTTCTATTTCCCAGGGCGAGACTCTCTCTGGCCGAGGGACTGCAGAAGTTTCATCCCATTGCACCTAATGATGTCCCGCTAACAATTAGTGTATAAATCTAAGAAAACTAGCACTTACAACCAGATGATATTATTATTGATGCCCAAGTAAAATGCAATGTATCATTCAGGCCCAAACCCCATATTTGCATAAATCGTAGCTGTAGGTATCCAATATCCCCAGATTTGACAATTATCAACTAGATACAAAGGCAAATACCTTGAGAGACCTCCAGTCTGAAGTTTCCCACCTTAGTCGATCAATATCCCCCATCCCGATTATGGTTCCAGTAAACCTTCACAATGACAACAGAAACTTACATCATCACTAGTCCTCGAAAATTTTATCCGATAACCATTCTAGACAGACCATATCCTTATAATCCTAAAGAAGCAGTGAAATATTAAAGTACCTTCGCTCTGGGGCCTCCTCCCCTTCAAATCTCATCTTGAATCTCATACCAACTGAAAGGTTGCTATTCATAGCCTCCATGTATTTATCATAAGGAATAATAAACTCAGACTGGCTTGTTCTGCGCATACCATAATAAACATGAGATTTGAGATCCATAAAATAAATGCACCTCTCTCTTAAGAAAAAGGTGCAACTGTTATTGTGAAAGAAATCATATCAGATAACAAGCATAAAGAAGACCATAAATAACCCCAGATAATTAATGATTGAGAATGAGCATGTACTAGTAAAGATTTTAACAAGGAAGGGGGGGCAGGGGGCTCACACACCTTGGCTTGTAATAAACAGTAAACATGGTATGTGTTGCAACAGCATGAGATGCTGTAGCAATGACACCAAGATGCATGCTGTGGCTAGATATGACTGAAGACGGCATATTGCTCTGCTGCCTCATGACACGTCTTACCCCTACCCTTAATTCTCCATTTCCACCCCTGAGATCAGAAATACCAAGAGTAATCAGTCTTCAGAAGTAGTTAAATTCTTCATAATAGATCTAATACATCCATCACCAGAATTCCTCCCTGACTTCTAAAACTCAAACCACAAAGATCAGACATGTATGAATATTCAAAATTTTATGAATTGAGTTATCTAACCTTAAAAAGATGAAAGCATCTCCAGCCACCAGTCTTTTTGAACTAACAAAGACACTCCAGCCTGTTGTTAGTAGATGTCGTCGAGGCTGACCTGTTGATTTCAACCCATCAAGTGATTCATCGTTTAGTTAGTTTCATACGATCTCCATTGCGTATAAAATATTGCAAAGATAGTTAGTCTATGCATACAGTGCACGGAAACTCTTTTAGACAACCTATGATGGATTAAGATATCTAGCTCGCAAAATGAGACCAATCTGACAAACTAATCTTAGTGGCATAGGAACAACCAAGTGCCTTGATATAAGCAGCTAAGGGCTTTCAGATCAGAAGAAATGACAATCCTGACCAGAAGCTTAAGACCTCGAGAACCTTAATAATAACGTATAGAGTAGTCTAGCACCATAAGGTGTCATTATAAACGCTTCTAAAGTTCTAACACAACGGGAAAATGGCAGCTTGACTCTGGATGCCAAAATTGATTTAATATTATAACCCATTGGCATCAGGGTCATATATCGTGAAATATATATTGGGTAAACAGATTAAAATCATGCCTATGCGAAGACGACACAGTTAATTGATGGCTAAAAATTTGAAATTCCAAAAGAGACTGTAGAGAGCAGAGACCGCACAATACAGAGTAAGAAAATGATACCCACCTCGAAAAATATGTCTAAAACGCCAATCGATCCCATGTAGATCTTTGGCTACCAACTCTTGGGTCGGAGGCTGCTGGCTCATATCCTACATATTTGATAAACAAAAACTAGTTTTAAAACCGCAGGAAACCTCTGCTCAGAATCTGTCTGTTTAGCGTATTTTAATCGGATTGCATACCAGAGGTGGAAGGCATTCATCAGCATGCCTTCTGAGAACCGAAAAGCCTCCGTGAGTGCTAGTATCGGAGGCCGTAAGCGTCTTGCAAAACGAATGCACATTCCTCTTTGGGAGTGGATTTGGCGGGCTCGAATCGCTACAAGCCTCATTCTGCTACAATAAATGAAACCCACAACACTATTAATACATCTATTAGGGATCTCGTAAATCTGCGGACGACCCACTATCAAAAATCACATGCATACATTACCTCTACTTCTGGGACCAGCGTAATTTGAGCAAAAACTTCATCTGTCTCCTGCTCAGCCTATCACAGACACCCACCCACAACAACAACAAAACAGAAAGTTTAAAACATACGATAGTAAGACAGAGCTGCAAGTTGAAGCATGGCACTAATCACAGAACAAAACACAACAGAAATTTCAAGAGAATACAAGCAATCAGTGGATAACTACAGCATAATCATGTCAACCGTTGCCAGGAGTGAAAGAAAGCTTTCCTATCAACGATTATGCTGGTTTCAAAACATAAATGCATAACTTGGGTTTTGCCAAATCTGTCGACGATGACTCTAACAGAGAAAGTTCAACATACCTTTAATAGCACATTAATGACACGGCACAGGATCTTGGACGGCAAATTGTATAGGGGCATCTGAAGATCAGCACCCTGATTCGTCGATGCTTCAACCTGCCAACGATTCCAGTCACCTAATGGAATGCCAAACCTGATGAAAACCAAAAAAAATCCTATCCATACATACCTGTTCCATATGACCCTGAGGAAAGTAGTAGACCCTTTCGCCAACACGAGGTACAGTCACAAGAGGACCAGCACAGGCATGCCACAGCTCCTCATAAAGCCCTTCATCATCAGTCCCTACACCAAATCAAGTCCAACCCATCAGAAAAAACAACCAGATCAGTCCTATCCCGAAATGGGTACTCTCAAGGGCCATCCAAAACCACAAAACAAGAGTCCCAAACCCCCAAACGCCTTACCAGTCCCCTTAACAGACACGTCAGGCGGAAAATTAGCCATGGAGCTCCTGAAATTATTGTCTCTGAAACCTGACATTCTTCTTCCAAGTCCCTTTTTCCTCCTCCCTTTTTCTCACTGCAACTGATCAATCACCCGGCACAAAAAACCAGACCTCAACCAAGCCCAACAATGTCAAAACAGCTCTTTTCTCTACAAAAACTACCCCATATATCAATCTACATGGCCAACAGCGCTACAAACACAAATTCGATTTTCAGCACACGACACTAAAGCACGCATGTAACGAAAACAAATCACGCCCTGCCACTTCACGTTCTCTGCCTCCGCGAACTCCCCACCCCCACCACACATATCAAAATCACTACCCAAACGAGAAAAAGAAGCGACCAAAACAACCCAAAACACCACCAATTCTTTCAGTATCAAAAATTCCACGACCCCAACACAGCTTTTGACCAGTCAGTCAGTCTCCCTCTACCAATTTCTCCACTCACAGACACAAACCCAGCTCTCGATCGATCAAGCAAGAAGAGCTTCTCCAATCCCCCAATACCCCTATATAAAACCATTAAAAACGCCTCCCCCAAACCCAGGTCGAGTCAATCCTAACTCCACAACCTGGTCAAGGAATCCACCCCCATCCCCACACCCACACACTCCTTGCCGGAGAAGCGAGTATCCCGGCGCGTATCCGCCGTATAATTCGGTGAAACGCGGCCGGCCGGCAGGCAAGGCGGCTGGCATTAATTGCCCTCTGTACAAATCCTCACTGTTGCTGCAGCCGGCGCCGTTAAATGCCGGCGCCTCGAACGAGAAACCAGAAGAAGAAGAAGAATAAAAAGAAAGAGAAAAATAACTGAAAAATAAAAGCCCTTCTTTTCCGTTATGTTATGAACGCAGAATCTGCTTGTCCACCGTGCGACAGGCAGCCCTGTTGGCCCATCAAATTCCGGCAAGGTTTTTTTTTTTCCTACCACGGAATCAAAAAAAATATGTTTTTTTTGCTGTCCCCGATAAAGTTGGGGCAAGAAATATAAACCTCCGTGGGCCCCTCTCCCCTTACCCGGGTGATGTGGGTCCGCATGTAGAGTGGGACCCACACCTAGCAATTGGGGCCCCACACACCACACAACACAACATCCCTTACTACTCCTACTAAACCTTTGTGGTCTGCTAATGTGGAATCTTGGTGCTGGTTTTATTTGTACTTTTGTGTCCCCATCTTTGTCTAGGGCAGAATGGTAGGTTGCCCATTGCCCATGTCAATGGAATTTTGCTACCAAATTAATGTTATGCTATCTACCAACTACAAAATGTGTAGGCCTCTTTACTTTCTGCTTGTATTGTCATCTGTCCCCCCCCCCTAGTTACTTTCTCATGTGTCCCCCTAGTCCCACATCACATTAAAGACAACTATTTGTGGGGGACCTTTTCCACCACTTTGACCACTTTTCTCCCTTGCCTAGGCAAACTCGACTTGTATACCTAGGCCAACTCGATGTACACTTACTGTGTGTGTATATATATATATAGGCCAACTCACTAACTTGATGTATACTCAATGTATATATAGGCCAAGTTAAGCTATGGGAATGGCCTATGGAAATGGAATGGAAAAGAAACAGTGGGTAGGTACTATACTATGGATTCCCGTGACAAAATCTAGGTGTGCTATAGGGATGTTACTTGGTACATGAGCTCCATGCATTATTAACAAAAGGTCACCAATGTTTTAAGGAGTTTGTTTCTTCCATCTTCCACCAAAAAGTAGTTTTTTAGTTTTGGGTTTTTATATTCCATTTGTGGCCTAAGTTAGGTAGGTGTTTGAGGATGGGTGTCTTTTCATATTTGTGTTGAATTTGTAATATAGGTTATATGTGTGTTGAAAGTGATAGGTGTATCTTTTAGATGTGTTATAATTCGTATAAGTTTTTCATAGTTTGTGTATGTAACATTTGTTATAAAGACATTGTGAAAGGGGTAAGTGTATCTTCTTAGTGTGGTATATTTTTTTTAATAGTTTATGCATGCAACAAAATTTGTATAGGGGTCCTTGAAAGTGATATGTGCATCTTTTAGATATTTATAAGTTTTTTTTATCCATGTAATATTCAAAATATTGAGAAAAAAAATTATAAAGTTGATTTTAGAAACAATATTTTGAATATGCTAGTTTACTAGGTTTCTATATAGATATTTATAACATTAAACATAATGAATGTTCGATATATAAATGACCATCAAGTTTATCTCAATGTGTTTTTATTACCCTCACTTCATTGGATATCTCTCTTTGTCGTCTCATGAATTTTTCTCCATATAATACTTGAAACATGGGTATAAAACTACACATAGTTTAATTTTATATGTATGTTGGTTTATTAGGTTTCTATATAGATATCTACTCAATTAGACGTGATAAATGTTTGACATGTAAACGATCATCAAATCTATGTCAAGGTGTTTTTATCACCCTCTCACTCCATTGAATCTCTCCTTGTCATATAACGTAGATAGCATAAGTTCTCGACAATCCATGAAGTATTTTAAATGTGGATACAAAAACATACATAATTGATTCTACAAGCAATCTTTTTAAATACATATGTTGGTAGATTATGTTTTTATAGTCATAATGAATGTTTAACATGTAAAAGAACACCAAACTTATGTTAGGGGTTTTTATTACACTCCTACTATGTTACATCTCTTCTTGTTGTCATTATAGTTACATCTATGAAGATTGTAAGGATAATTTTTTTAACAAGGTTTGGGTTGTTAGTATCAATTTTAGGGAGAGTTGTAAGTGTGACTCAAACTTGTGACCAACAAGTTGGGTCGCATTGTGTCATGTTCTTGCCATTTCCCTTTAAAGTTTGTTGTTGAAGGAAGTCGAGTTCTTGGTGAAGTAATACATGGTAGGCAATGGGTAGAGGTGAGAAGTTTGATGAAAGTTAGTTGTATAGTTATTTCATTTGGTTACTATGCTTTTTCTTTTCTTAAGTAGAAGTGTAAAGTGGTTGTTATATGACATGTTGTGATGAGTGAGTTGAAGTTTGTAGATGTGTTGCATAGGATTTATTGTTGTTCTGCTTTGTATAATTTTTTGTTTTTGTGTGGAAGGAGTTGTTGCATTTTGTGTATGACCAAGGTTTCGAATATTGTAAGGATTTTGAATGCCCATTAATTACAGTGATTGGGAGACATTCTATTTTTGTTCTCCATGTTTATTTTGGGAGAATGGAAAAAGAGCATTGCAGATTGTATACATGTTAGGTTGGGGTGTTGGATCATTTTATGAAATAGTGTTGGCATGTTGAGGGCATACTAACGAATATAGGTAGCAGTGTATAGTAATGTTTTATATGTCAATGTATGTAGTATTTATGATAAATGTACTATTGAATTTTTTATTTGAAATAGGTAGAATTTGTTGTTTTTTGTTGGCTTGTTTATTGTGAAATCTAGTGTGGAAGTAGTTAGACTAGCTCGATTCATAATTTATTTTTTTACTTTGAGCGAATATAGGAGGTTGCAATTAAGAGGAATGGTTGAAGTGTTGTCATGGAGTTATTGTACATGAATAAGAAAAGATTATAGGATATAATTGTTGTAAATATATTATTTATTTTTTATTTGGGAGAAGTTGAATTTTACGAATGTTTGAAAATGAAAAAATTTAGATAGTCGTGGATTATTATATATTGAAATTTCATCCAAATTTGTATATAAGACTGATAAGGGGGTATTAGTAATAAGTTATTTAAATCATCAGACCATAAGTTTGATGTTGTTAGTTTCATGTACCATTTGCAAATTAAGGTTTTGTAATAAACATTTTATAGTGCAGTATTTGTGCTTGGAATTAAATTTTGAATCCAATGTGGTTCTACTAAGAGGAAATTTGATCGGGTAAAGATTGCTAACCACTGAACATTTTGTAGTTTGGTTGAATATAAGCATTTCAATATCAATATTAAGATAACATCAATAAATTGAAAAATCTTTATATTTATATGTTGACCCCCTTTTAGACTCTTGCCTAAATAAGGGCATTCTAGAAGCTTCACGGAAGTGGGCCAAATTGTGTTCTGTGAAATGACCTATGGGGTTTTATAGAAGTCGGCAAGCTTCTTTTTGGTGTTTTTTGGGAAAGGGGAAGAGAGATTAACATAAAAACCAAGGCAATGCGCCAAAGATTCTGAAACTCTTTGAATTTCCCTTCAGAGATAAGAAGAACATAAGACCCCATAAATTAGCACAGAATGCCATAGACTCTTCATTGATGGAAAGAGAACATCATGGTAAGATCCTAGACACAAGTCAAAACATTCATATCTTCCCATGAGAAGCACCCACTAAGGTTCATAGGAAATGTTCCTATTATCTTGCAAAAATAGCTATCCTATGAGATTTTCATTCACCAAAATGGAATGGCATAACCCTAGATTACAAACATTAAAAGAGTAGCAAAACATAGTTCAATAATTTGTAAGTTTGTTATGAATTATATAAATAAGTACTTGAAAATAATAAATGATAGCTACATTCATTCAGAATTGATACAGAGCTTTAAAATTATCCACAATACATAAGAAAACACACAGTAAAAGCAAATGGGCATAGTCCAGTATGTCTCTTCTATTGATTATGTGAAGAATAAAAGGTCAGAGTTTGAAAAATGAAACTATAGCTATTTCTAAGTGTTCTTCTATGTAGTAAACAAAAATCTCTAGAACAACCATCCTTCATTTTATAATGTGCCCATGGGCTTTTATAGAAACAGTTCCTTGAACTGAATCTTGAAAATGCAACCGAGAAGGGCACTGCAAATGTGTCATGTGGAAGAAACATCATGGTGTTTGTTACAACTGCCTCAAGCATGTTGATCTCTGCATCATTATTTTCCTTCTACGTGTGTAGCATAGACACCACCTATGCCTTTTTCAATTTCCTTGCCATCATGAGGGAATAAAATCTCAACTCCACTCGTTGTAATTCCTCATTTTTTGCTCTTGGAGGCAATCTCATTTTTGGATCAAATCTACCTCATAATTACTTCTAAATGAAAAATGACACTTTTCCTTGAAGGATGTGAGCCTCGTAGGTACGTCAACCGGCTCGATCACAACTTAGACACATGGCACACTGGTGGGGTTTCTTCTATATTCTCCTTCCCTTTAGCCTTCAAAAACTCTATGGTGCTAACATGTAGTTCTCTTTGCAATGAGTGCACTTGAACGGTGAAGCATTTGAAGGAAAAGAAGCTCGCGGTCATAGTAAAAGCCACACCATTTGGTTACTCCAACTTCGTGGGGTCATAACTTTTCACTCGTTGCTCAAAATTCAAAGCATAATACCTCTTTGGAAAGGTCTTCAAGAGATCTAAAATAAGTCCCTCAACACAATGCCTTCCTAAGGGATGGACAACAATTTCAAACCAAATTATGCTCTAAATGCCTCTGAAAATGCACTTTTCTAAAACATAGAAAAATACTGAAAAAAAAAATAATTTTTTTATTTTTCTCAATTATGCTCATTCTATCACTTTTACACTGCTTCAAATTGCCTAAATTGTCTTTAAAATGTCTCGGATGAAGGTCACGGTAGATAACATCTACATTATATTTAGAAAGGAATTGAAATGAATGAACTTTAAATAGTATTCCAGTACAAAATAGTAAAAAAAAAAAGAGGTAAGTTTAGAAAGTTGTATTATATATTTTGATTTAGTCATAATGATTTTTGTTATTCATAAATGGTAACGTAAGAGAGGAGAATTTGTGGAATATTTAAATACCATAAATTTTTATATCTTGATTGGCAAAATTTAATTTGTACATGTATGTTTAATATTCTTTTTACGAATAATAATAGTATTCTTTGCAATAGATCTCTTTTTAGCTTTGCATGACATAGAATTGAAAATGATTGCTTTGGAATAATATGTTTTAAATTTTTAATAAGTGAAAAAATCTAAGTACGTGTTTATGTTTTGTCTGACTATTTATGTATTTATTTATGTCCAGGAATAATTTATAGTCAAAGAGTTACTAGGAATTTTGAATTTTGAATTTGGTAGAGTTGTAAATGTACATGTTGAACAAATGAATAGCATAGGTTTTCAAGATAGAGCAAGTTATATTTTAAAGACACACAAAGGTATTTTGAAAGTATAAATGAATAATTTCAATGTATATGTGTACATAGTGAACTTTGGAACATCATACCTTTTTACGATAGAGCATCTTATATATTGGCCAAGTATTAACTTATATCATTGGTGTAGATTAACCATTTTGAATTGTACTTGTGAAAATGTGAAGTGATTTATAGTTATAGCAAAGAGAACTAAGAACACAATATTTGTGTGAATAATTTAAAGAGTGAATACAATGTACTTAAAGTAAAAGGGCAAGAGATTACGTAAATTTTTTAAATGACTAAACACTTTATACTTTAGTTGAATAAAAATCACATTGAGTGCTAATGATATTTATTGTTTATTATTGGTAAAGTAAAAGATCATAATTTGTGGAATATTTAAATAAACAAATTTTGAAAAAAACTTGATTGCAAAAAGGTCAATATTTTAAAGTATCATTGACATTATTTTCATAAATTGTAATATTATTCTTTGCAATACATTTATGTATAGTTTTCCATGACATAGAAATGAGAATTATTAGTTTTCAAACAGATGAGGCGCAAAGTATAGAGCTTACAAATGAAATAAATGATTTTATGCATAATTTTCCACAACACTGAAATGAGAAATATTGCTTTTAGAAAAATGTGACACAAAGTAGAGAAATGTTTAATCAAAAAGACTTTAGCATGTTTACATTTAATCGACGATTTGATTAAAATAAAGGAAGAGATAAACACTAAGAGTCATTTCAAAGTTATATTGCTTCCAAATAAAATGACATGTGTTGAACAAAATTATTTATTGGGATCAATTGTTTACATATGATCCATGATTTCATTAAAATCAAGCACGAGGTAAAAACCAAGACTCATTTTGCTACTCATGTAGTCTGTTGTTGAGGACATATGCATTTCAAAATCAAATTCAATTGTTGTATATTTTGTGTTTGATTGTCGAACACAAGATTAAGAGATCAAGTCGATTGAGCACTTGCAGTGATCAATAGCAACATTTATATTTGATAGAGGACAAGACAATAAGCATTTTGCTTTTTTTATTGTAGAGAAATTTAAACTATTCATTCGTATTGTGCATGTAAACACAATGATTTAACATTGTAAAGTGTTAGTATGTATGAATGGTTTCCCATCATAGTTGGTTTTCGTTCTAGCCAACATAAATTATAATGAACAACATTTTTTGGATATTTAAAATTTGCCAAAATATTTAAATTGCATGACATACTTGAGGGGTTAAAAAATAGATAAAAGTAATAGCATTACAACACCTAGATAGATGCAATAGTACACTCTTTTGTGGCTTTTGCATAGATGTGAAAAATCATTTCCATTTTAGTTGTAAATGTCATAGACATTAAACCTATTCCTTGCAAATGTCACTTAAAATATTATAGGTTAACCTTTCACGGTAAGAAATGTTGAAGAGCAGGAATTGTAAGAATGGTCATCTTAGAAATCTCTGAATAGTCTTGGGAAGCAGGAAATGCAAGGAAATTGTTGCACAACAAAAGATATTGATGAATTTTAATGTTTGAAAAAAAATACTTTCTTTTTTGCTAAATCTTGTTGAATTTAGTTATGAATATCATAGTTCTTAAACCTATGTGTTCCAAATGTCATTGAAATAATAGATTAGGCATAATTATTTAAAGATGCACAAGAGAGAGGAGAAAGACCCTTTGAAATAGAAATTTGACATGTAGAAAATGGACAAGAAGCAACAATGGTCATTTTAGCTTTTGATCACTAAGACATTTGAACTATTTTTTGTAGGATGTTTCTCTAAAAATCATGATTAAAGGTTGTAAAGTGTGATATCTTGCAAATATGTGAAAAGATATGCAAAGAATGATAACAAAAATAAAGTAAGCAACTCCATAGTTATGTGATAGTTAAAGCTTATGTACTTAGCTATAAATGGAAATTTAGCGTGTGAATAAAGTAGAAGATACCTCAACTATAACAGAGAAGAGAAAACTAGAGCCCTTTCAACTTTTGATAACAGTGGCTCTTAAACTATTGTCTTCTGAATATACCTGTAGGTAGCATGATTAGAGGTTGTAAATTTTGGAAAACTATAAAATTTTGAGAGCAATGCAAAGAAATGAATAACATAAGTCAAACCTTGTAGATGTAATGTATCATAGGGTAAGAAAAGTTGGCTACAAACTTTTGAACTATTGTAGATAATTGTGAATGTTAGGTATGTGGAGCCTAATCAGACCTTTCCACGGGGTCAAGGGGCAGAGCCCCCTTGCGGGGTCCTAGGGCAACACCCCAGGTAGGGTCAAGGGGCCAGGAATGACTTAATAATATTGTAAAGGGTCTACCATCTATTTTCTATTAGTCGGAGTATTTTTGCCCTAATTTCGTTATGTCAAAAATACTTGTAAAAAGGGCTTAGGGTTTTAGATTCATTGTAAGATGGATTATTGTAGCCTCCTGTGACGGTATTGAGTTGCAGGTTTCAGATTGTAATCATTGGATAATAATAAAGATATTGGACTCGTTGTTGGTGGACGTAGCCCAGGGATTGGGTGAACCACGTTAAATTCTATGTTATTGTGTTCTCTCTTGTTTGTTAATATTTGCATTTCCTGCTTATTATCCTAGCGAGGTTATTTCGTTCGTTCTTTCATCTATTCTCTGAAGCAGGTCTCACGAGTTAGTGGGAGAGTCTCTCGGTTAAGTGGGAGAAATGGTTGACGAGGGTAGGCTGAAGGTTGATAAGTTTAATGGGAAGAACTTCCAGTTATGGAAGATGCAAATGGAGGACTATCTCTATCAGAAGGATTTATGGCAGCCATTAGAGGGAATAGCCAAGAAAGAGGCAGCAATGTCTCAGGAAGATTGGGATATTTTGGATAGGAAGGCATTGGGGAGTATTCATTTATGCCTGGCACAATTGATGGCATTCAATATTACTGGAGCAACAAAAGCTAAAGATTTGATGGACACCCTAGCGAAGTTGTATGAAAAGCCTTCAGCTTCAAACAAGGTATTTCTTATGAAGCGTTTATTTAATATGAAAATGGTAGAAGGTGGATCAGTCGCTAATCATTTGAATGAGTTTAATATATTACAAGTCAGTTAACCTCAGTTAAAATTACTTTCGATGATGAGGTTAGGGCTCTCTTGATTTTGTGTTCTTTGCCAAAAAGTTGGAATGCCTTGGTAATGGTTGTTAGTAATTCTATTTCTGGTTCAAATACCCTAAATTTTGATGATGTTGTTGGTGTTATATTGAGTGAGGAAATTCGTAGGAAAAGCTCAGGGGCATCCACATCGGGTAGTGTATTGAACGCAGAAAGCAGAGGCAAAACAAGAGATAGAGGAAACAACTCTGGAAATCATGGGAAATCAAGAGGAAAATCAAAGGGAAAGAGGTCTGAATCCAAAGGGCCAAGTGATTACTGGTACTATGGAAAACCAGGTCATAAGAAGAAAGATTGTTAGTCTCAGAAGAAAGATCAAGGAGACAAAAATGATGGAAACAAAGAGGCAAATATGGTAAGTAACAAATTCGAAGAGGATGCTTTGCTTTTATCTTTAGAAAATGTTGATGATTCATGGGTGTTAGATTCGGGGGCTTCATTTCATGCTACACCCCATAGAGGTTATTTTGTTGATTACATCCAAGGGGATTTTGGGCTAGTTTATTTGGGAGATAATGAACCCTGTCAAATTGTTGGAAAAGGGAAAGTCAAGATTAAGTTGCACAATGGGAATCATTGGCTACTACAAGAGGTAAGACATGTTCCAAGTCTGAGTAGAAATTTAATTTCAGCAGGGCAACTCGCTGATGAGGGTTGCACAATTACTTTAATGATAAAAATTGGAAGTTTTCAAAAGGTTCCTTAGTAGTAGCAAAAGGTGTGAAAGTAGGCACCTTATATCTTTGTACAGGTCATATTGTTCCCTCTACTTTAATTGTTTTAGAGAAAAATGAATGTTCAGGAACAGTTGCTGCAGTTGAGCAGGTAGAACAAGAGATAGTAGCTAGAGATTTTGAAACAACGTTGTGGCATAACAGACTTGGGCACATGAGTCAAAAAGGTATGAAATTACTTCATTCAAAGAAAGCTCTACCAAGTCTGAAATGTGTTAATATGGATTTCTGTGAAAGTTGTGTGTATGGAAAGCAAAAGAGAGTTAGTTTTGTAAAGAGTGGGAAGGAAAAGAAAGATGAAAAATTAGAGCTTGTGCATACAGATGTATGGGGTCCAACTTAGGTATCTTCCCTTGGTGGCTCTCAGTATTATGTTACATTCATTGATGATGCAACTAGGAAAGTATGGATATATTTCATTAGACAGAAATCTGATGTATTTGAAACTTTTAAGAAATGGAAAAAGCTTGGTTGAAAATGAGACTGGAAAAAGATTAAAATGTCTCAGATCTGATAATGGTGGTGAGTATTGCAGCAAAGACTATGAAGATTATTGTGCCTCTACTGGTATTCGTAGACAGAAAATAGTTCCAAGGACTCCACAGGAAAATGGAGTGGTTGAATGCATGAACAGGACAATAATGGAGCATGCAAGGAGTATGAGGTTGCATGCTAGGCTGCCCAAAAATATGTGGGTAGAGGCTGTGAACACTGCTATTTATTTAATCAATAGAGGCCCCTCTACTCCTTTGGACTGTGGTATTCCAGAGGAAGCATGGAGTGGTAAGAAGGTGAGTTATTCTTTTCTCAAAACCTTTGGTTGTGAAGCTTTTGCACTTATAGATTCTGAAAACAGAACCAAGCTGGAAGCTAAGTCAAAGAAATGTGTATTTGTTGGATATGGCATTGATGAATTTGGTTATAGGCTTTGGGATTTTGAAAATCATAAAATTGTAAGAAGCAGGGATGTCATATTCAATGAGAAAGTATTGTACAAAGATCTGTTGCAGCAACATGAGAAGAAAAAAAATGATTATGTAGTGCTGGATGATATTCTAAATGATAATGGTCCAATAGTTTCTTATGCTCTACAACAACAACAACAACAAATACCACAGACCCCAGTGAATGTTAGACGGTCAACAAGGCTAAGTAGACCTCCAGATAGATTTTCACCTTCTTTGTATTCTATCTTATTAACTGATGCTGGTGAACCTGAATGTTATAATGAAGCTATGTAGGTGGATACAAAACTTCAGTGGGAGTCTGCAATGACAGATGAAATGGACTCTTTGCTGAAAAATCAAACATGAGACTTATGTCAAATGGATTCTCAGATATTTGAGAGGTACATCCAATAAGTTTTTACACTTTGGGGGCTCTTCTACTACTATTCATGGCTATGTTGACTCAGATTTGGCAGGAGATATTGATACCAGATAGAGTACTACAGGTTATGTATTTACTGTTGGTGGGAAAATAGTGAGTTGGATTTCTTGGTTACAAAAGGTGAATGCTTTATCTACTATAGAGGCAGAGTATGTTGCTGCTACAGAGGCAGCCAAGGAGATGATATGGCTTCAATTCTTCATGGAAGAATTGGGACATCCACAGGGAGATAATTATTTGTATTTAGATAGTCAGAGTGCCATTCATCTTGCAAAGAATTTTGCTTTGCACTCAAAAACAAAGCACATACAATTACAATATCATTTCATTCGGTCAGTTTTGGATGATGGATAGTTAAAGTTGGAGAAGATACATACATATGATAATCTAGCAGATATGTTTACAAAGGCAGTGACAAGGGAGAAGTTGAATTCCTATTCAGCTTTGGTTGGTCTTCTAGACTGAACAGAATAAAAGAATAGCAGAGTCTAGGGTGGTTTCATTATTCTAGTGGGAGCTACAGGTTTTGGTTGATCAGTCTCCAAGTGGGAGGATATTGTTGTGGAGTCTGATCAGTCTCCAAGTGGGAGATTGTTAGGTATGTGGAGCCTAATCAAACCTTTCCATGGGGTCAAGGGGCAGAGCCCCTTGCGGGGTCCTAGGGCAGCGCCCCAGGCGGGGTCAAAGGACCAGGAATGACTTAATAATATTGTAAAGGGTTGGCCATCTATTTTCTATTAGTCAAAGTATTTTTGCCCTAATTTTGTTATGTCAAAAATACTTGTAAAAAGGGCTCAGGGTTTTAGATTCATTGTAAGATGGATTATTGTAGCCTCCTGTGACGGTATTGAGTTGCAGGTTTTAGATTATAATCGTTGGATAATAATAAAGATATTAGACTCATTGTTGGTGGACGTAGCCCAGGGATTGGGTGAACCACATTAAATTCTGTGTTATTGTTTTCTCTCTTGTTTGTTAATATTTGCATTTCCTGCTTATTATCCTAATAGTGAATTCATAGTAAATGTTGCAGAGCAAAATATATTGAAAATTTTAATTATTTCAAAAAAACTATTGGATTTCTACAAAAGCTTTTGCATTTCACATTTGAATGGCATAGTTGTTAAACCTATTTTCTCCAAATGCCACTTATAGTTTAAGGATTCTTATTTACAAGTGCGCAAGAGAGAGGAGAATTTTGCAGCTTGAAATGGAAATTTACCTCTGAAACGTGCAGTTGGAGAATGACAACCATTTTAGCTTATGATGACAAAGAGATTCAATTTATTCTATATGAAATGTTTCTACGAACAACCTGATTAAAGCCTATAAAGTCTAAAAAATTCAATATGTGTAAAAAGACATGTCAAAAATGAAATTAGAAATAAAAGTAAGTCAATGCATAGTTATAGGATAGTATTAACTTTCCTGGTTAGAATGTACATGAGATAGGAGAAAGAAGTGATCAAATATCAATTAAACCTAATAATAGTGGACAAGGAGACCTAGTAGCAATTTTAGGTTTCCATGACATAGTTCTTGAAAATATTCTTCGAATAATGTATCTATAGAGAGGACAATTGAAGCTAGGAAAGAGTTAATAATTCATAATGTGTGAAAAGAAAGCCAAGAAATGAAAATTGCAATTATAGCTTCAAGAGGTAAAGAAAGAGGGAGATAAACAAACCCTTCAAGAGACCTCCAAATCTCCATTTAAAGCAAAGAATGTCATAAACCTTGTTGAACTATTATTTTTTTACAGAAGGCATAAGCAATAAAAAGTTTAGCTTATATAGCTAAATTTTCAAAAGTTATGCAAAAAGAAAAAGATGGAAAACACGGGAATAGAAAACATATGTTGCAGCATATAATATTGTATATGACAATGGAGAATAGAAATTGCACCATTTGTCCTTTTTCAATATGAATATTTAGAGGAAAGTAACATTGGCAAATATCTAGAAATGCCAAAAACCTCCAAACTTAATTGTCAAATATGTCTTGGCTAATTTGTATTATGTGGTTTATTGAAATAAAAGTAAGCGATTAATACTTATAGATAAAAGAATCTCACCCAAAGAAGGTGTAGATACAAAGTTTTTAGTTGTAGATGATTGGATCATACTTAGAATTGTTATAATATGTCAATAGAAGAAAGAAAACATGGAAACAATTTTGTATGTTTCACTATAAGTATTTTTTATTATAGGTTGAAAAGGTTGGAATAGATGTAGAAGTTATTAAATAGAATAATTGAAATGTAAAATGTTTGTATGAGAAGTAGTGTGTGTATTAGTGAATATGAGCTCAACATTTTGCAGTGAAAATTGATTACACTTGGTTGTACATTATGTCATTGTCAAAACATATAGAAGGCAATCAAACAATTACAGAAAATGCATTAAAATATTTCATGTGTTACAGAAAGTGAAATAGTAAACGACACAAAGAATATTTGAAATAAAGAATATTGAGATATATGTATTTATGCAAATGCAAAAACAAGCATATGAATAGTATGTAAAATAGGTGGTTTAAAAATGTTTAACAAGTTTTAAAAGCATTCAAAACAAAGAATATAGCTATAGTTATATTTCTAATAAGGCTAGAAATTAAAATGTCGACGTGTCTTTGAAATTTTATAGGAAAATAGAAAAATAATTCAAAAATATGTTAGAACAAGTAGTATTTAATGCTCTTGTAATGTGAGTAGCATTACAATCATAGTGAAAAACAAATTTTCAAACATAGGAAGCTCTTTTTTCTCAGTAAAATTTGCACAATATTATCTCGTTGAAGATTGATCTAGTCCCTGCAAATTTTGTATCATCATTAGCTAAGAAAACTTATTTGGTTTTTTAGTGTACCTTATGAATAACAAGCTTTTATGCATAACAATTCATTGGAAGAGCAATTTTTTCCCCTATTTCACAAGATAGCTTATTCATTCATTGAGTGCAACAACATGAGTAAGTTAATGTTATTTTGATTAAGAGTAAAATTGCCTCTCATTGTGAAGTCCAACATCATGAATATAACTATAGATTTATCTTTAAAATAGTCTTCATAACCTATGTTTTTAAGAGAAGGCATTAATTGTTAAACAAATTTTTATTTTTATTTTCTGTTGAATAATTTATGTGCTTGTTGTCATTAATGAGGATGGTTTTGAGATGCATGGAATATGTGTAAGTGACTTTTTCATCGCATTTGAAATAATGTACAGTTTTCTCTTCAAGTGCACCATAGTTGTCAAATTTGTAATTGTATTTTGGGTAGAATGCATGGAAAGAATTAGAGAATGCATTTGCAACTTTTAAAACTCCAATCACCTATTAGAAATGAAACTATGTGTAAGGGTGTAAAAATATGTGGATAGGATTTAGAACAATGGGGGTTTGCACATAAAAGAGACCCTAAACCAATATTTAACACAAACATGAAATTCTAATGATAAGGAATATAAATCTGGAAATGCTTGCAAAGAATAATGAAATGAAATACATACCTCATAACATAGCGGATCTGGAAATACCTATTTTTTGGTGTATGTACTGAGTTTCTGGAAATTCTGCAATCGAATGTGGAACAGAAATGCAGAGACGGAGAAAACCTAGAACTTGTTTCTTTTTCTGAGCCAGGTCAACCTTGACCCAAATGTAGGTCGACCTTGACCTGCACTGCTCCGATGAAAATTATGTTCACGGATCTCGGAAGTTTTCCAAAAAGGTTATCCAGGTCTGCTCTGCAACTCCTGAAACAATGACTATAGATATCTAAAAATGGTGTTTTGGGGTGGCTATATAGGGTTTTTCCTTAGTGAAACCCTCATTTTGGTGATTTCCACCTCCACAAATAGCTGGATGTAATATAATATGTGTGTGTGTTGCTCGTAGGAAGAGCTTTGAATGTGCAATGCCAAGATCTAATCCTCTAGATTGAAACCCTAGCATGAATTGAAATGAGAGAACAATGCATAGATTTGAATATGATAAAGAAAGCATACCAAGCCCCCAAGGCTAAAGTAATCCTAACAAAATCACAATCCGTAATTGCTACCCCATGATTGTATCTTTTGAATGATTGAACGTTGAAAATGGTAGATCAAGGAAGAAGGAATATTTCTTGCTCCAAATGAATGTCCACAATAATTCATCCACAAAATGCTTGCTTGCATCAAGGCATTATCAATATCTTGTTCTCATATAGCATCCTCTTGCAATCTTGCATCATCATCTCCTCATCATCACTTGTAGCTCCTCGTGACTTATCGAAATGAAGGCAAAAGAAAGTGCTTATATAGAGATTTCAAGGCAAGGCTCCTCGAGAAATGTAAGGGCCCATAATTCAAATTTTACATTGAATTATGGTCCAATCACAATATCCAACTAAGGAGGGAAAATAATTAAATGAATTTTGAATAAAAACCCTTCCGCATTCAGATTCGAAGGCCCGTTTTTAATTTGGAGCCTTGCTATGATCTAAATTTGGAAGTAGGGACCAAAACCCAACAAAGGTCAAGGTCAAACTCAACCCTGACCTAGGTCAGGTCGACCTTGACCCTGACCCAAGGTTTCAGGCTAGTCAACATAGAATTTAGAGAAGTTTTTGGGTCGGCTAGAGACTTAGAATGATGGGAAAACATGACAGAATATCGAAAAAGGGCACAAAGGCCTAGAAGAGATGTGATGAAGGCTAGGAGGACCGATACATAGGTCCTACCTAGAAAATAAATCCATGAAGAATGAAATCAAGGAGAATCCTCAGGATCCTAACCCTCATTTCACTTAGAAATGAAGAATCAAGTGCAAATGCATCCTAAATGCAAATCTATCATGAAAATGCACTAAATGAGGGTGCTAAACCTATCAATATGGAAGTGCTTCCATTTTAAGATGATACATTTATCCCCCACTTTAGCTTAGATATGACACTACATGAATATGCAAGCTAAAGTTAAGAAACATCATAATAAATAAAAAGGATATAACCAAGTCCTCAATGTAGAGATCCTACAAAAAACTGTTAGTACTTGCAACTTGCAGCACAAAAGGTTATTAAAAATCCATAAATCACCTAAGACTTACTAAAATGAAATTGAGAAGTGCATAGAGCTCCTTATGCCCCCCATGTTTTGGCTTTCTACTTCTGAAGGGTGAAACAGGGTGATAAGGATAGCCCTATACACTGGATATGCAATTTGTTGAAAAAGGCCTTTTCTTAAACTAGTTAGAAGGATTCCTACCCTTCCTAAACTAATTCAAGGAGTTAGGTATATGAATCATGATTCCAACACCTTAGACGACACTGAAAATGGAGCTACAAAACTCAAGTTATGATGAAAAGAGTGAATGTCTATCTAAATGCATATGAAGGGAAATTTGAATTTAACATAAATAAATCCTAACAAAAACCCTAATAAAAACCCTAATTGTGATCTATAAATAAGGGAAGAGAGCACATGCTTACTCATTCTTACCATTTACAGAGTTTAGGAGATTAAACTAGATGCCGAGCAGAGAATAACCTCAAGCGACACGAATGGAGCTCCTGAGACAGTGTCTGGCTACCAGACGACCACTTCCTAAGGTAAGTTTATTGTTGTTGATTTCTATAATCTTAAATTCCTATTTTTATAGGCAAGGTCAACCTTGACCCTTAAAGGTCGACCCTGACCCAGTTATGTCGACCTTGACCCTTAAAGGTCGACATAAACTAGGAAGGTCTATACCTGTTCTAGAGTGAGGTCGACCTCGACCCAGAAAGGTTGACCTTGACCCAAGAAGGTTGACCTCAACCTAACAAAGGTCGACCTTGGCCTAGTCAAGTTGGATTTATAGTTTTGTGATTCTATAGCTCTGGTATGATGTCAGTTTGTGCTTACAGGACTTGGTTCATCTCTGAGAGCATCCCTTTGGAGGGCCACTACTAATTATCATAGATAAACTATCTAAGTTGAATGGGGATGAGATACGTTTGTTGAGAGACGTAGGACTGTACTAGGTAATAGTCCTACCATAGATGAGATTCCACCGAGCCATGATATCAGCTCTTATAGAGAGGTGGGATGAGGACACATGTTCCTTTCATCTTCCCTCATGAGAGATCATGATGACACTAGAGGATGTGTACAAGATCTTGCGACTTCCAGTTTGAGGTGAGCCTATCAGACTAAGAGTATAGTGGGGTCCTAAGGATATCCATGTAGATGTAGAGTATTACTTAGGATGGGTTCCACATATGTAAACCTGAGCATACCATATCACCCTATCAGCCATACTGGCAGGTCTGACACCCTTGGTACGGAGGGTTATGTTGTGTATACTTTCTTTGGTTGTAGTACCCAACACAAAGGGTACAATATTTTTAGTACCTTTTACGCATCTCGTACGCAGGATGGAAAGTGATAGGACTATCTTCATGCGGAGCCGCAACATGCTAGCCCATTTATACCATGATTTATGTCAGTTGGTGAGATATCAATGAGAGAGTCTCACGGTATGCACACTTTTATAGATTTGGTTGTTTGAGCACTTCACATGTACACGACCACATGATGTTCCTGTGATGGTATATGTGAGCACACTAAGAGCCTTTTCTTATCCACTAGGAGGTGTCTGGCATCGTAGAGATATCCTTTATTGGAGGGTACATCTAGACCGTGTACCAGACATAGATGTGATATGGAGACCATACTGTCACATGACAGAGTGGCTAGATACACAACATCAGATGAGACACTGACAATAGCACAAGCTACTAGAGGGTCATCAGAGTCACATAGTGATGCCATATTACTATGATTGAGTGATGAGACAGTTTGGTCTTACACAGGGGGTCCCTAGAGCAATACCTCAATACACACATCCGATGAGATACTATCAAAGACCCAGTGCTATACGCTGACCATCAGTAGCAAACATTATAAACAATGATATAGATGAGATAAAGGATATAGAGGTAGCCCTCGATGTGGCCTATTCAGGTGTCAGTGGGGATTACATCAGATACTGGTGTCTGAAGGGAACCCACCCCATCTTCCCTGATGACTATCCCACAGGTGATCCAGGCCTTTCAGAGAGGACACACTTAGATAGTAGCATACCAAAGGAGGAGGAGGATCACATAGACAAGGAGGAGCCCATCTCCACGAGAGATCCCATGGAGGAGGAGAGAATAGAGGACAAAGCAAATAGGATGCCCCCAGCTGACAGTATCAGTTTGGATGTGCATGTTGTTCATGCATCACCACTGAGATCACGATGACCTCCACATGCCCATACAAAAACACCACCTCTGATACCTAGACATAGAAAGCGTGGAGAGAGTAGTCACTCCATGCCCCCACCATCTAGACCCTTCAGTGATACCCAGGAGAGAGGTCTAGGTATAAAACATGCACTTGATATAAATATTTAACTTAATTTGTGAAGAAAAAGTACTAAAAGATAAATATGTTTTAATTTTGTAGCTAATGTAGCAGAGTGGAGGAGCTGTGTATCTGAGGTCCTGAAGGATACATGTTTATCCTACCAACTACTAGCCAATGAGAAAGAGTTTCCCATTGGTCACAAAGATCCCAGCAGGCATGTCGATATCTTTACTTGTGTCCAGCGAGAGATGAGGTTATATATATATATATATATATATATATATATATATATATATATATATATATATATATATATATATATATATATATATATATATATATATATATATATATATATATATATATATATATATATATATATACAGAGAGAGAGAGAGAGAGAGAGAGAGAGGTTGATGGCTGACCTATGGAGATCACATGAGTGCATATATGAGCTTAGCATATTGAGGAGCCACTCACAGACTACCAAACAATGATCTTCATCTTCTCATCATAGATTAGAGAGATATGGGAGCCATCGACCATCAGAGCATAGAGATAGATAGAGTGATAGATAGGGCCTTGTGCCACATATGTATCAAACTCAAAAGAATTTATAAATGAAAAACTCTCATTGCTAGTTATTTCTATGATTGATTACTATATTTTCACCAATAACATAAAACTTAACAGAAAGAAAGAACATGTATAAATGTATTCAAATATAATTTACTAAAATCACATAACCTATAAAACAAACATAGCTATTTTATAAGGAATACATAAATACACAAGGAAAGAAAGATGCACTAGGGATAATAACATTTGAGATGCATAATATTAATAGGTTCCTTAAAAGGCACACCATCCATATCAGTAATTTTGTAAGCATCTAAACCACAAGTTCTCAATTACAACAAAAGGTCCAAGCCAATTAGGGCTAAACTTTCATTCTTCACCAGGTAAAGCATTCACATTTCTTTGATTCTCATATAATACTAAATCCCATTGAAAATGATCATTCAACTACCTTATGATTATACTCCTTCTAAAGTGATTTATGATAAGCCTTTATATGTTCCAAAGAGTTTATTCGTTGTTCATCCAACATTTCTAATTCTTGTAATCATTGTTCTCGAAATGTATCTTTATCAATTATCCCATGAAATGAAACATGTAAAGAAGGTATTTCCAATTCCAAAGGCATAATAGCATCAGTACCGTAGACAAGATTATAAGGAGAAGTACTCGTGGCAATATGAAAACTAGTCCTATAAGCCCATAAAGCATAGATAAGTTGGGTATGCTAATCTTTCGCATGCTTATTAATTGTTTTCCTCATAATTTGCTCAATGACTTTATTTGATGCTTCAACTTGATCATTAGATTGAGGATAATAAGGAGTCAAAAATCTATGTTGAATTTGATATTTCTCCAAGAATTTCATGACTTCTTTATTCTTAAAAGAGGTACCATTATTCGAAACTATCATCAAAGGAATACCAAATTGTGTTATAATATTGTTAAGAATGAAATCATAAATAACATCTGCAGTAGTTGAATGGAGAGGGACAACTTCCACCCACTTCGTAAAGTAATCTATAGCTGTCAGGATGTATGTATTTCCTTGAGAAGAAGCTGGTGAGATTTTTCCAATAAGATCAAAACCCCAAATACTAAAAGGCCATGGAGAAACTTGATTATGAAGCTCATGAGCAGGAGCATGAATCAAATTACTATGCTGTTGACATTAAGGACATTTATTAAAAAACATGAAAGAATCTTGTTCCATTGTTTGCCAATAATATCCCATTTTAAGAAGTTTATTGACTAAAGATTTTCCACCAAAATGTCCCCCACAAGAACCAAAATGAGCTTCTGCCAAAGCTACTAGAATTTTGGTTCTACCAAGACATCTTAATAGAAAACCATCATAAGAGCATTTGTAAAGCATATCTCTTAAAATGATATAACATGTTGCAAGCTTCCTAATACAATTACGCATGTTCCTAGTTGTCGATTCAGGAAAAGTACCATCTTTCAAAAAATGAAAGATATGAGAATACCATTCATCCAAATGCAAATTGAAACAATTAGAGGTAATCTTATTGGAAATTGCAGGGTTTTTAAGAGTATGTATAGTAAATTGAAATTTTTTAGCATTATTCTCAAGATAAACCAAAGAAGTTGTGCTTTCCATGGCGTCCGTGTGTCGATTATCTTTCCTAGGTAAACTTTGAATCGTATAAGAAGAGAATTGTGAAAGAACATCAAGAGCCAAATCTCTATATTATGTCATTTTATCATTCTTAGTCTGATAACCTCCTTTAATCTGTTCCACAATCAATTGTGAATCTCCACAAATTTCCAAGTTTTTAATGTTAATGGATGAATTTGCTCGTAAGCCAATTATAAGAGCTTCATACTCCGCAATATTGTTAGTACAAGGAAAAGTTAATTTATATGATACAGGGATCGGCTTTTTCGTAGGAGGGATCAAGATAACACCAACACCAGAACCTATCTTACATCTAGATCCATCAAAATATAACTCCCAAACATCGTCCTATTTAATAGCTAGAATGTTTTCATCGAGGAATTCTATTGAAGTAAAGCATGTATTGGAATGAGGACAAGGAGCTTCAGCCAAATAATGTGTTAAAGCTTGTCCTTTAATTGAATTTTGAGAAATGAAATTAAGATCAAATTTCATAAGTAACATCACCCACTTTGCAAGATGGCCAGAGAGATCAGTTTTTGAGAACAGATGTTTCAAAGGATCAAATTTAACAATCACATTAACTTCAACATTTAAGAGATAATGTCTGAGTTTCTGACAAGCATAAACTACAACTAAGCATTGTCTTTCCAAATCTATATATCTTGTTTTGTAATCAAGTAAAGTATGACTAATGTAGTTGTCAGGTCTTTCCTTACCTTCACTATCATGCTGAGCCAACAACACACTCACTGCATTCAGAGTGGAAGAAGTTTACAAATAAAAGGGTTTATCAAATTGAGCTAGTTGCAAAATAGGAGGATTGGCAAGATACTCAAATTTCTCAAAGGATTGTTTACATTCTTCATTCCAAGAGAAATTGGTATCCTTTCTAAGCAAGGAAGTAAAAGGAACAGTTTTATCAGCTAAGTTGGAAACAAAGCGACAAATAGCTTAATTTTTTCCTTGTAAACTTCATAACTAAGAAATGTTCTTAGGAGGAGGCATATTAATAATAGCTTCAATCTTTTTAGTATCTACCTCTATGCCTCACTTCGAGATTATAAACCCTAATAATTTATCAGAATTAACTGTAAAGATACATTTCTTAGGATTCAATCTCATATTGTAACTTCTAATCCTTTCAGATATATGTCATAAAATACTAATATGACCTTCTCTTTGTATAGATTTTTCCAAGATATCATCCACATAATCCTCAAGAATCTTATGAATATAATCATGTGAAATCAAAGTCATGGCTCGCTAATAAGTTGCTCCCGCATTTTTTAATCCAAAAGACATCATGAACCAACAAAATTTACCCCAAGGTGTTATAAATGTGGTCTTAAATTGATGCAGGGGCATTCTAGGGTACTCAGTGAATCTGCATGGAGGTGTGTTGTTTGGCCGGTGTTACTCGATTGCAGCCTTGACCGATGGTCTTGGTCATTGAAGGAAGCTTGGTCGCTGAAGGAACTTGGTAATCTCTGGTGTTTGGTGAAAGTGTTACTCAGTGATGCCTACGGTGCTCGGTCGACACTAGTGCTCGGTGATGCTTGGCATGCTCGGTTATTTCACTATTGCTCGGTAGTTCTGGTTTACCGACTAGAGTTCTGTGTGATTTTTTGGGCTGACTTGGTGCATTTATTGTTGGAAGCCGTTGTTACAGGTCGACATGTTGAATTAAATGTTTGTAAGGCTATTTGAGAGCTGACTTGTATGGCATTTAATATTTGTTTGGGGAGTTAATGGTTTCATCTAGCTGACTTGTGGCTGATGATTAGTATTTATAGGATGTTTGGGGTAGTTGTTGAGGCATGACTTGAGAGGACTTAGCAAGTCAGATCAGAGGTTCTAAAAGATGAAGTTGGTGAAGTTGTGGAAAAGATCTTACATGATCTTGCAAATCAGATTGTTATCTGATAGTTTGTAGTTGCAGAGCTAGTGGTTTGCACACTTGGAGACAAGGAGATTGCTTGGAGGCTTGCGAGCTCAAGTTTAAATCTGCCTTAGGGTTTCCATCAGTTACTGATTATTTCAAAGCTAAACTAGCTAAGATTGTATTAGATCTATGTGGATCTTGAAGAGCTTGTTTTTGTTGTAATTGGCCCTAACCCAAAAGGCCTTACAGTTGGGCATGTTAATGAAAATTGATTTGAAACATTTTGTTGTGTTGAGTTTTCTATTGTGTAATTCTAAAGCTGCAAGGTTGGATTGTCCTTAATTGGATCCTCCCTACCTTGGTCTGCATCAGTTAGTATCAGAGTGAGAGTTGATCTTGTGGAGCAAGGGTTGACCTAGCAAGGTTGATCTTGTTGGTGAAGAGATCGTATGATCTAGGTTGCAGATCTGTGGCACTGAACTTGTGGATCTTGTCCTAGTTGTTTGTGCAAGGTGGTATATTGCGATCTAACTTGCATACAACTTGGAGATTGTCACAAGGTGGTTGGTGTAGGGTTTGTTGCAAAGGGTTTCTCTTATCTTTAAGGATTCCTCTAAGAAGATTAGACCCTAGAGCTATTGCAGATCTTTGTGATGCTGTGGAATCAAAGATTTCTGAGAAAGTCAGATCTGAGATAGAGTTGATGAAGAATGACATGGTCACCAAGATCATGAGAGTTGTTGTTGGTGTACCTCAGAATGTTGGTACTGAAGATGGTTATGAGGAAGTTGTTGAAGACTTTGAACTTGCTGGATCTAGTGGTGATGACAGGAGAGATGGATCTGGTGAAGACAAAACTGCTCAGTTGCATAGATCTGGAGCTCGGTTAAGTAGTAGTTACCGAATATAAGTTTCTACTTTCTCTGGTACTTTGAAGCCCAAGAACTTGATTGATTGGATTGGTGAACTTGGAGATTTCTTTGAGCTAGAAGAAATTGAAGATCCTCTTCGGGTGAGATTGGCACAAACAAAGTTGAAGGGACATGTTGCTCTTTGGTGGAAAGAACAACAAAGAGATAGAGAAGATGAAGGTGAAATGAAGATCAATTAGTGGAGGTTGATGGTGACTAAGCTAAAAGCTAAGTTCATACTAGTGGACTATGAGCTTGACTTGTTTAAGAAGTTGTAGAATCTGAAATAAAAGGATTTGTCTGTTGAGGATTATACCGAGGAGTTCTACAAACTTACTATTCGGTCTAGACACCGAGAGCTTGGTAAGGAAAAGGTAGCTCGATATGTGAATGGTTTGAGATTCAATATTCAGGATAAGCTTGGTATGTTGAAGATTGATTCTATTGAAGATGCTTATCAGTATGCTTTGAACACATAAGATAATTTGAAGAGGAAACAACATAGTAATCCCTGAGGGAAGGAAAAGATTGATCACTCGGTAAAGGATAAATTGACTAATGCAGAAGATGAACAAAAACCTGTGGAACCAAAGAAGAAGACAGGTAGAGTTATCTTTAAAGGTACTTGCTATAAATGTGGAGAAGAAGAACACTGTTCTTTTGAGTGTACACAAAAGAAGCTTGGTGACTGACGAACTGCTGTGGTGAATGAGAATGAACCTGAATCTAAGAACTTGCTGCTTCGGCGAACATTGCTCGGTACAAAGGAGGAACCTTGTTAGAGGAGTAACTTTTTTAGGACTCGATGCAAGTCTGAAGGTAAACTCTGTGATGTTATTGTTGATAGTGGGAGTATTGATAACCTTGTTGCTAAGGACATGGTTCAGAAACTTGGGTTGAATAGAATGAAGCATCCTTGTCCTTATAGGATTGGCTGGTTGCTAGATGTTCATGCTCTAGAAGTAAGAGAACAGTGCTTTGTTGATGTTCAGATTGGCCAGTATAAGGATCTTATGTTATGTGACATTGTGAAGATGAATAGTTGTGATATATTGCTCGATAGACCTTGGCAATATGATTGCAGAGCTATGTATGACTGTGTCAAAAATGTGTTCACTACTGAGAAGGATGACAGGAAGTTTTCCCTGATGCCTTTGTTGGATACAACACTCGGTAGGAGAAGCCTGAGTATTGGTAGCTGAGTTGAGTTGGTGGATCCTAAAGGTATGGTTGATCAGTGTGAAGGATAGACCTGTGTGTTGTCAAGGAAAGATTTGAAGAGACAAAGAAATATTAAGTGGAAGAGTATGCAAAGTGAAAAGGTGGAGGACTTGTATGTGAAGAACCAGTTTGGGGTTTATGTGTTGAATCTTGAAAGATGTTCTTCTCACATATGAACATCTTTTCAAACTTGGGGTGTCTGATGCAGGGGCATTCTAATGTACTCAGTGAATTTGCATGGAGGTGTGTTGTTTGGCCAGTGTTACTTGGTTGCAGCCTTGACCGACGGTCTCGGTTATTGAAGGAAGCTCGGTCGCTGAAGGAACTTGGTAATCTCTAACGTTCAGTGAAAGTGTTACTTAGTGATGCCTGTGGTGCTCGGTTGATAGTGGTGCTCAGTGATGCTTAGCATGCTTGGTTATTTCACTATTGCTCAGTAGTTCTAGTTTACCGACTGGAGTTTTGTGTGATTTATTGGGCCAACTTGGTGCATTTATTATTGGCAGTTGTTGTTATAGGC
Organism: Chamaecyparis obtusa; assembly: GCA_027943335.1. Taxonomy (NCBI): domain Eukaryota; kingdom Viridiplantae; phylum Streptophyta; class Pinopsida; order Cupressales; family Cupressaceae; genus Chamaecyparis; species Chamaecyparis obtusa. Next base: position 362,709 of record BSBK01004744.1, on the reverse strand, counting down.
CGACATGTTGAATTAAATGTTTGTAGGGCTATTTGAGAGCTGACTTGTATGAAATTTAATATTTGTTTGGGCAGTTAATGGTTTCATCCAGCTGACTTGTGGCTGATGATTAGTATTTATAGGATGTTTGGGGTAGTTGTTGAGGCATGACTTGAGAGGACTTAGTGAGTCAGATTAGAGGTTCTAAAAGCTAGAGTTGGTGAAGTTGTGGAAAAGATCTTACATGATCTTATAGATCAGATTGTTATCTGATAGTTTGTAGTTACAAAGCTAGTGGTTTGCACACTTGGAGACAAGGAGATTGCAAGCTCAAGTTTAGATCTACCTTAGGGTTTCCATCAGTTGCTGATTGTTTCAGAGCTGAACTAGCTAATATTGTATTGGATCTGTGTGGATCTTGAAGAACTTGTTTCTATTGTAATTGGCCCTAACCCAAAAGGCCTTATAGCTGAGCATGTTAATGAAGATTGATTTGAAACATTTTGTTGTGTTGAATTTTCTGCTGTGTAATTCTGAAGCTGCAAGGATGGATTGTCCTTAATTGGATCCTCCCTACCTTGGTCTGTGTCATAAATTGATCTTTAGGAGGAATAAAAAATTGATTATAGCCAAAAAAGCCATCCATAAAAGATAATAAAGCATGACCCACAGTTGAATCCACAATCATATCAATATTAGGTAACAGGAAATCATCTTTTAAGGATACTTTATTTAAATATCTAAAGTCAGTACACATTCTTATCTTATTTTCTCCTTTTGAAATGAGCATAATATTTGAAATCCAATCCGAGTAATCAATAGAGTGGATGAATCCAACATCCAATAATCTTTCAATTTCAGCCTTAACTAATAAGGCAATACTTGGATTCATCTTTCAGATTTTCTGCTTCACAGGTTTAACATTTGGTTTGAGAACAATATTGTGAGTAAAAATCTTAGAATCTATACCCGACATATCCGAATATGTCCAAGCAAAATATCCTTAAATTCAAGTAAAAGGGAAACCAATTGATCACGTTCATCTTGATTCAAACATTTCCCAATTTTTATCATCTTCTGCGAGTCATTTTCATCAATTTGAACCTCAACAGTCTTAGTTATTAGAAAATTACTTTGTATCAGAGAATCCATTGGTAAAGGAGAAATATTTTATTCATCATGTTCTCCAAAATAATATTTTTGTATTTATACAATAAGGCTTCTGTTGTTTATGATGAAATGTAGGTAGATCCTCATAAACTCCTAAAAAATCCTCTAAGGCTTCATCTTCGAGAAAAATCCAAGATAGGTTTTTGATTTGTGTCAGGAGGAGCGGGTTAACCAACTTCAAATGTCCACCACATATATGATTAACATTGAGAGGAAAAGTCGATGGTTGTTTGTAAGGATTAACCCCAATCCATATGTATAATCATAAATTTCATTGTCCAAAGGTACTTGTATACCTTGTTCGTATTTACCACATCCTTTCCCATTAAATCTTGATTTTTTGAGCAGGTGATAACCAGAACCATATATATCAATCATATCAGATGGAGTCCAAGGAATGACATATGTCACAATATCATAGCAATCAGGTTTTATTATTTCAATTATTTCTTCAATCAAGGCAGCAAAAAAGTTACTTTTTAATTATGCAGAAAGCGGGGAAGGAGTAAAAACTTGTTTTTCAAATCCACTTTGTTGTTTCATAAATTCCAAATTATAAACTTTATATTATCCAATAAAAGAAGGATTAAAGTCTAATGTTCCCCAATCATCCTCAGTCAAAGAAGAAGATGGAGCTTCAGTTTGTTTAAGCTCAGGTGACCTTTCGGGCTCTTTAATTGGTTGGAGAGGTTCAAAAACTTTAGCGTATTCCGCATTCAAGCAAGGATTCAACGCATCATCCGCATGTAGCGTATACATCGAATTGTTATAAATGAACCTAACCTTGCAATGAAGAGTAGAAGGAACTGCATGCATAGTATGTAACCAAGGTCTACCTAAATGAAGATTATAATTGAGAGGTCCAGGCATAACATGAATAGGTATATTGAGAATAACTGGACCAACTTTAACATGTAACATAATAATGCCCAAAGTTCTCTTTGCAATATTATCAAATCCACGAATAGGGACATTATCAGGTTGAATAGTTGTAAGATCAACCTTAATTTCCTTAAGCATATCCATGCTACAAACATTAAGCCCAGATCCATTGTCAATTAATGTTCTATGAATGATACTCTAATTAATAGAAACAACAACCACAAGAGCATCATATTGATTATGCACCTCAACAAAAGGTAAATCATCATCAGTAAACACAATAGGAGGTACAAAAGGCATAGTATGCATGCATTCCAAAAGGGAATTAATGTTCTCTTGGTTAGGAGGCGAAGCAAGAAGGGTAGATAAAGCCTTTTGCAATGCCTGATGATATGTTGGGGAACTTTGAAGTAATTCCCATAAAGATATCTTAGCAGGAGTAACATGTAATTGTTCTACTAAGTCATACTCCTTAAAGGAAGATGGAAACCTAGGAACTTGAGGAAGCATAGGTTGGGAAGGAGGTAAAGAAACCAGAACAGTAGGCTGAGGATTATTCCATGTGTGATAAGCATGTGAAACAAAATCTGTGTTATCAAAGAAATCCAAAGGATCTATAGGTTTACCCTTAATTGTTATTCAAGGATATCCTTTTACCATCAACAAAGGTTTAGGATATAACTTTCTAGGTGCATCAATATTGCAAATAGTGGAACATGAAGGTAACCATGCACACACCCTATGGTAAATGTCAATTGAAGAGGTTATGGAGGAGGATGAAATAGGAATAGGATCAATGGAGATCTCATTCGAATAATTTTCATCCTCACTTCCATGTATCTCATTAGGGGATCTATCCTCTTTTACAATAAAAGCCTCATTAAACTATTCAAAACAAAAATCATACATGTTGAACACAAAGTAGCACTACAAGCATGAAAAATGTAAATGTTTTTTTGTATTTTTAAAGAAATTTTGTGACTTTTATTTTTGAAATATAAATGCAAGAGCATAAAAGAAACCTACTTTTATTTGCATGTAAGATCTAACATAAACTACAAATCTAACACCAAAAAGAAAGAGTTGTAGTAAATGGGCTCACCAAAATGTAAGGTGTAAAAATATGTGGATAGGGTTTAGAACAATGGGGGTTTGCACATAAAAGAGACCCTAAACCAATATTTAACACAAACATGAAATTCTAATGATAAGGAATATAAATCTAGAAATTTTTGCAAAGAATAATGAAATGAAATACATACCTCATAACATAGCAGATCTAGAAATACCTATTTTCTAGTGTCTGTACTGAGTTTCTGGAAATTTTGCAACCGAATTTGGAACAGAAAAATGCAGAGATGAAGAAAACCCAGAAGTATTTTCTTTTTTTTGAGCTAGGTCAACCTTGACCCAAATGTAGGTCAACTTTGACCCCTTTATGTTGACCTTGACCTGCATTGCTCCAACAAAAATTTTGTTCACCGATCTCGAAAGTTTTCCAAAAAGGGTATCCAGATTTGCTCTGCAACTCCTGAAACAATGACTGTAGATATCTGAAAATGGTGTTTTGGGGTGGCTATATAGGGCTTTACCTTAGTCAAACCCATATTTTGGTGATTTCCACCTCCACGAATAGCCAAATTTAATAGAATATGTGTGTGTTTTGCTCGTAGGAAGAGCTTTGAATGTGCAATGCCAAGATCTAATCCTCTAGATTGAAACCCTAACATGAATTGAAATAGAGAGAAATGCATAGATTTGAATATGATAAAGAAATAATACCAAGCCCCCAAGGCTAAAGTACTCCTAAAAAACTCACAATCCATAATTGCTACCCCATGATTGTATCTTTTGAATGCTTGAATGTTGAAAATGGTAGATCAAGGAAGAAGGAATCTTTCTTGCTCCAAATGAATGTCCACAATAATTCATCCAAAAAATGATTGATTGCATCAAGGCATCATCAATATCTTTTTCTCCTATAGCATCCTCTTGCAATCTTGCATCATCATCTCATCATCATCACTTGTAGCTCCTCATGACTTATCAAAATGAAGGTAAAAGAGAGTGCTTATATAGAGATTTCAAGGCAAGGCTCCTCGGGCAATGTAAGGGCCCCTAATTCAAATTTCACATTGAATTATGGTCCAATCACAATAGCCAACTAAGGAGGGAAAATAATTAAATTAATTTTGTATAAAAATCCTTCCGCATTCAGATTTGGAGGCCCATTTTTTATTTTGGGCCCCGCTATGATCTAAATTTGGAAGCAAGGACCAAAACCTGACAAAGGTCAAGGTCAACCTTGACTCTGACCTAGGTCAAGGTCAACCTCAATCCTGACCTTGGTTAGGGTCAACCTCGACCCTGACCCAAGGTTTCAAGCCAGTCAACATAGAAATCAGAGAAGTTTCTAGGTCGGCCAGAGACTTAGAATGATGGGAAAACATGACAGAATGCTAGAAAGGGGTACATAGGCCTAGAAGAGATGTGATGAAGGCTAGGAGGACTAGTACATAGGTCCTACATAGAAAATAGAGCCACAAAGAAGGAAATCAAGGAGAATCCTCAGGATCCTAACCCTAATTTCACCTAGAAATGAAGAATCAAGTGAAAATACATCCTAAATGTAAATCTATCATGAAAATGCACTAAATGAGGGTGTTAAACCTACCAAGATGGAAGTGGTTCCATTTTAAGACGATACACTATGTTATTGGAAGTATGTAAAAGTGGTTTTCATATAAAGAGAAAAAAAAATTATAAATGTTTACTTGAAATGTTGTTTGCATTAGTTCTTTTAGTCTTTGTAAGGTTCTTTTATCATTCAATTTACAGATAAATGTGGAAGGTGTAGTCCAGAGAACATACTTTTTATATGCTTTTTGGCAATGTTTCTAAATAACACAGCAAAATTTTCATTTTTTTGCAGTTAGTCTTTAATTTTTTGGAAATGTTGGTCAAAGTTTGGGTGCATTTAGCCATTTAGACAAAAAGATAGTCATATTTCCATTTTAATAGTAATCTGAAGTGTTGGAAAGAGGAAAATTCAAAGATAGATAGAGGTAAAGGTTAAATAGATTTCTATACCAGAACTTTTTCCATATCATTCAAACCATCTTTGATGTTAAAAGTGTATCGAGAAGGTTTTATGTTTGCATTACAACTACTACACCTATTGTCTCTACAAGATATTCATTTGTGCTTGTCAACAATTGTCTGATAGTACTACCTAGAGTAAACTTGTATTCGTGGAAAATGGATGGTATGGTTTCTATGTGCTCATCTCTTTCAAAATTAGTATAAAGTCATTGGACCACCTCGGTTATAATCCATTTTAGGTGCAATGTCAAATTTTGATTTCAAAATTCATAATCCTTCTTTAATCTTGTGTTCATATTGGTGGACCAGATTAATGCCAACATTCAAATTTGTTGTCATTTCTACATTCAAATCAGTTAAATTGACATGTGAAACTTCATGCATATCATTTTCTTTGTCCATTGTAACCTTGTAAACAACTTTTACATTACCTTGGAAATAGTTCATTTCATTTTCACCATTGAGATCTTCAATCGAGACAAAGTTTGTGTTGTTTACTTTTGATGTGTGCCAGGGAAAGCATAGTATTGTTGAGTATGCAGAGTTTTGGAAACACATTTTAAATGGAAATGCCAATAGATTTTTAATTTTTTTATACTTGTTCTTTCTTATGCTTGTTTTGGTAGATAGTTGCCTTTGGTGTCTCTATTGTTGTTGCAAGAAATGTGTATTAGAAAAAAGAGGATATGTAGGAAAGAATTATACGTTTTCATGTACCATATCTTTTAGCAATTGTAAACTCATTCTATACAAAAGTTGTGAAATGATATGTCGAGTACACTTTAGTTTTATAAATACACATTATGTTTTTAGATAAATTTGACCAAATGTAATCAATTAGCAATTTGTTTAAACTATGTGTTTCATTAAGAACAAATTGTAAATTATACTTTTTCATGTGGTTTGTTAGGGTCTTTGTCTTTGTTTTTTGCTTTGACATGTCTATATTAAAATATCCAATATCAAGAAGAAATTTCCCTATCCTTACAAATACATTTATGTCATTAACAATTGTTATGATCTCATGTATTAAAGCATTGGGTCTTACATACACATTATAGACATTGAGTTTAGTAGTTTATGCACATATTGTTAATGTCAGTGCCTCAACATTTACAATTGTGTGTTTTTTGTTTTTGATAACAAGAAATGTTTCTTAGTTATTGTTATTAACTCATGAATGTGATGCATTGAATAGTTGTTATATTGTTGGAAGAATGCATTTGTTTTAGAAGAATGAAAATGTACTTATTGCAAATACAATATGCCATCTGACATCATGTTGTAGTCATTGATAATGTCATTTGCATGTGCTTCAAATATTTGAGTATTTAACATCCATAAAAGAATCTATAATTTGTTACTAGAAGTATTGATTTGATTGTCAAGTCCCCATTGTGCAATTTCCTGTAGCTGAGAGATCTCTGTACATATTTATTCTCACTTTAAATTTATAGAAATAAGAGGTTTTAACAAGAAAAGTGATTCAATGGATTTTGTTTGTGATAGACTTGACAAGCCATGTTATCTTATGCTAATGGGATCGAAAGTCAAACCTTGCATTATGATCCCTTGAGATCTATGAGTCTTTCATGCATATATATTGTTGGAATTAGGAGAGATAGGTACTAAGAGGGGAGGGGTGAATCAGTGCCTTCAAAACTTTAGTTGCAAAAACCTTTCTGATCTTATAACTGAATATTGTGATAACCGATCAAAATAACTTGAATCTAATTGCATAAATCAATCATCTAGTTAACTTAAGAAAGTAAACAATATGAAATCAATATGACAATCACATAACACAAGTATTTTGGTAATGCAAAAACCCTTGTTAGAAGGTAAAAACTATGGTGGGGATGACACCCACAAATTCTTCACTATTGCAGATAGGAAAGGTTTGCCTGTTAAGGCTACAAGTTTTGATCACTTCTGGTGATCTTACCCTGTTAGGAGTAACATATTAGATCAGCTAGATCTACCTAGTTATAGGATTTAACAACACTATATGAAGTGTATACTCAGTTAAGAGATTTATACAAAGACTGTTAAGTCTACTCTGTTAAGAGATTTCACAAAAACTCTATCACATTTGTCAAAAAGTAATAGGTAACTATCTGCTAGTTGACAATTCAATTGTTTGAAACAAATCTATAAGTGCGTATCAAAATATCACCTTATCTGTGATGGTTCTCTGCTCAGTAGCCTTGTCTGATTCTGTTCAATCTGAAAACCTCTGTACTTTGTTTTGTTTGGTAAACTGATTGTCTTGAAGATAGGCAATTTCTTCAAGTGCTCTGTGATTCATATATATCAGTTCAACAACCTTATAAAATGGTGCGAACATATACAATATATAGTGTTCTATTTTTGCCACTTAAGCAAAAATTAGGTTACAAAAGAAAATCATAACCCTAAGATCTATGGTGCAAAATAACCTAGATCAACTAATACAAATAAGATAATCATTGCATTTAATGAATATCTTTTACAATAAATGCTCCTTGATCTTGGAAATCATTTTACAATCTATTATAACCATTTGCATAGAATAATGTGCCATTTCAGATTACTATGCCATTTACTATGACCATCGGTAAACATTGTATAATCTACTCGGTGTATACTGCGATGCTCAATGTTTACTAACCATCGGTGTTAATGTCACTAGTGCTCGGTTAACTGTGTGATGCTCGGTATAAGGCTTTACCGACTGCTCTGTCTTACTTCTAGTTACCGACTGTCTCAATGTAAATAACCAACCGACCTGTTTACTATCCTTTGATACTAATGACAACCAAAAATGCTCAATAGAGATTAGCAATGTCCCCCTTTGGCATTAGTATCAAAACTTCAAAATGTATATAGACAAAAATGTTTCTATATATCCCTTATGTCTCCTCTATATACATATCCACTACAAAAAAAAACTTCTAAGTAAAAAAGTACTCCCCTTCGGTGCATGCTCCCGGTATTATGTAATATACATATCAAAAATATATTATTTGGCATATACATGTTTTCCCCCTTTTTGATAATAATGCCAAATACTAAAAAAAATATGTAATGTATACTTACATCTTATCAAAAATGTGTTGATGGGTTTTCTTCACAGACTTCAAGAGGTTTTCCCATTCCTCTTTCAAGTTGGTAAGAGCAATTTTCTCAAGACCGACTTGTGCATGCATGTCAAAGATATTTTCCAACACCGAAATCTCTAGTGTTGCCATAAGTTGCTCAGCTTTGACAGTATGTGTTTCAAAAATCTTCAGGTAAGGAGTGAGTTCTTTCTGTAATTCTATGACTTGATCGGTGATGTGCTCTTCCTGTTTGCTTAAGTCTGCTATCAGTCGTCGGAGTTCCTAAACTTAGTTAATGTGCTTTAAGAAAGCAGTTGGTTTGGCGATAGCTGCTTGTGTACTCACCTTGATTTCTTCTTCTAAACCTTTTATCTTTTCACTAATTTCTACAGTGAAGGTGTCTGTAGTACAAAGCTTTATTAGCAGTTGACAAATTACCTGGGTGATAGATTTTACCTCGGTAATGACCTCAGATAATTTCAACTTGTTGAGTGCTACTTCAGTGCTAATCCTTTCTGCCAATTTGTGTTGAATCTTTGACTCTACCCTTTCTTCTATTCTTTTGTCTGCATCTGTATCAAGGGCATTGATTCTATCGGTGAGGTTGGCAAGTTGATCTAAAATGGGAGTATTCTCATCAATGTTTGTTTCTGGTACTATCTATTTTAGAATATCCCTTACATCATTTAACACTTCTTTGTGTTTGTGTTCTTGCCTCAATTTTTCTTATGCTGCTTTCCTCGAACATAACTCCCCATACCAACTTAGTTCCTCAGGGCTTAGAGTCCTTGGGTCACATTCGGGTATAATGATAACTTCATCAATGGTGACAAGCCCTTTGGCTTTCTTCTTTTTCTTCTTCAGGGCTAGAGGTGACTTCTTTTCACTTACAACAATAGCTTTTTCTTCACTCCTCGGAGTATCCTTACCAGTTGACACTATATCATCCTTCTTCTACTCCTCGGTAGATTGAGTGGGAGTCTCGGTGGTAGTGTTAGGTTGGTTCACCTCGGTTGACTTGGTTTCTTTAGGTTCCTTCTATTTTGTAGATTGTACCTCTGGTTTGACAGGCTCATTTGTATCTGCAGGTTGCTCAGGTGCTTGAATCTCAGTTGTATCTTTGGTTGGCTCAGGATGAGAGGCATTGGGTTGTACTTGTGAAATTATTTTGGCGGCCTCTACAAGTACAAGTAGTTCACCTGGTAGAGACGTACACACATTGTTAGTATTTAATGCTTCATCTTTTTATTGTGTAATTATTACATCTTCATCATCCTTATCATCAGGATCACCATTAGTGATGTCCACAATGAGTGCATCATCATCGGTTTTCTTTTGCAAGTGGATCTTACCTTGATCTGGTGCATCCTGTGAAACTTTGATTTCTTCCTTTTGCTCGGTGATATCAATTACCTCGGTAACTGATATACCGATGTCTTCTATTTTCTTGCCTTTATTATCATCAATGAAAATACTTTTACCTTTTGAACTGTGTCTCTTTTTAGATAGTTTCAGGTATGCTTCCTGTTCATCTTTCTCTTCTGCTTTCAAAATTGATGTCCATAGGGAGTCACAAATGACATCCATATCATCTACATTTTCATCCATAATCTACATAGCTCTATTCTTGACTGAAAATCTAGGCTGATACCTTGTCATGTATTCACTTACCTCAGCATAGCTAAAGTGTGTGGCTGCACGGCCTAGAGAGCGTTCTCTTTTCCTTTTCTCTGTGTCTAAAGCAATAGCCCATCTTTCACTTATTTTATCATCAAGTTCCTTCAGCAGTTGACATGCAAATTCCATCAGTAATCTTTTCAACTTGATCATCATTTGAACAATAGCATGTTCTATCTTTGTCTTGTCCTCAATTGACATGATGTTGAATTTACCTATGCCTGGATCATTAAGATTTCCATTCTCAATAATATATTTGATTATTTCTTCTATGGTACTATCCCTATTATAAACTAGCTTAAATTGATTAGGGTCATTTTTAGTGTCAGTCTCCTCTATGTCTTCTTTACTCCTTATGTATTTCCTCTTTTTCTTTGGTGGTTTAGCTACTTCCTTGTTCTTTCTCTTGATGTATTTCTTCATCGGTGTAGCTGCTCTTCTTTTTGCAACTTTTTCTGTTTCTTCTTTTCGCTCGGTTGATTGGCCTATAGTTGCTGAATGTGTCCTCATTCCCTCAGGTTCAGGTAGTTGTGTATCTTGTTAAGCAGTTGTAGGAAGTTGAGTTTCTTCTTCATCATTGGTGGGAGGAACCAGTGTGTTATCCTTTTCTTTGTCTGACTTGGTCTCCTCGTTGTCATAGGGTTTGTCAGCTAACTGTAACTGACCTTCGATTGCTTCATCAACCGGTGACTCCTTAGGTGAGTCAGATGTAGTTCCATATTTTGCTGTGAGATCCTTTTTCATTTTCTTTGCCCTTCTTGACATTTTACCGATCTCAATGTCCGTTATGATTCTAGAGTTAGCTTCCTCATACACTCCAAACCTATTGGCAGTGATGTCAATCGGTAATGTTAGCAATGCATTAATAGATTTCAAAGTGAAATCATGATTCATTTCATAACCCATTGGTGCTAGCCATTTTATTCTCGGTTCTACTGCCTTTATCATTGAGTGGTCTGTGCTTACCACAAAGCATATGTCATCTTCAAATTTTCTTACTAATTCTTTTGGAATTCTGCTTCTTTGTTGCATTCTTATTTGAAATTCCCTGAAATATGCATGGAACTCCTTGTTCACATTGTCTCCTAGACTTCTCATCATATCACCGATTTGAGCAGTTATCGGTCTATTTGATTGCCAGTTAACTTTTCCAATACCCGGTACAATTTTTTGCAAATAGAGGAATGTACAAACAAGCAATGATCTATACTTGCATGTATTGGACTTCTTTGCTTTTATTGTCTTCATGTTGTCATGCAGTTGGTGTAGTAGTAGCTCAGCAAGATCAACCTGGTGATCTTTCTTCATAATTTTGTAAGCCATGTCCATGGCGCTGCAGGGTACACTATTCGATCTGCTTGATTGAAATATCTTGTACCCGATGACATGAGTTGTGAATTTTACCGCTGGATCTTTGATAGTTGAAATCTTTAGTGCCCTACCATCCCATTGAGCTCCCATGTTCTTTTCTACATCGGGATGAGATGAACTTCAAAATGCTTTCACTTTGTCGATTGTAGGGTACCCAGTAACCCTACTGATAATCTTCTTGGTGACCTCAATTGGTTTGTCTAGCCAAAATTTGCCATCATGGAATCTGCTAAGCACGATTCGTATCCAGTTGTTGTGAAATGATTGTCGGAAGTATGTGAAACAACGTAACCTTGATTCCTCAATCTTTTTATGCTTAGATTTGATCTTACCATCCGGTCCATAGACTTGCTGATAAGCTGCTATGGTCTCAAAGTCACATACTTCACCGATCTTGCAGTGAATGTAAGCCCTAACGTCTTCTATTAACAAAACCTTATCAGGAATACTAGAGAATGCACCCATATCGTCCATTTGTGCTGCGACCTTAGGATGAGGTTTGAATTTCTCCTCAGCAAAGTGTGCCCTAACAATTAATTCCACTTCCTCCTCAACGTTCTATGACTTGCTCGCGGTTGAAGATGATGCCATAAATTATTTCTAGGGTTTCGGCAAGCAATAGATAACTAGTGTTCGGTAGGAAGATGAACTCACTTGTTATCATTGAAGAAATTGTCGTCAGTTCAATCTAGTTGCTTTGAATCTGTTCTAAAATTTTTAGCTCGAACTCTTCTTTGTAAAAATCTCCTTTCTTCGAAATCGTGATGTAACAATGAACTCTGTTTCCATGTATATATAGGGTTTTTTGATATTCCCGCTCAAACTTTGATGCATTAAATGCGTGACCTAACTTTCGGTATGAGACAACTGTCAGCTCGATAAAGTCTTTTGCTCGATTAACATAGAGTTTCTTCATCGGTTTAAACTATTGTCGGTTAACCTTGTATAGTGATTACTGACGGGTAACCAACTCATGTTTCTTCTTTTACCGACTAGATAACATTTGCAAACTTATAACATATAACCCATAGTGCATCTTCATTCATGTAGATTTGGTATTTGTACATCATATATAAGGAACTATATGTAAAATATGATCATTTAAAATGTCAGTTCCATACATACCTTTGTCATCTTAAGTGGAGGTACCGATGTCACCCAATCTAGTGGATGAGGTCTCATCGACAGTGTTACTTGACTTAGCATTCTCATTAGATACCTTCTTCCACATTGTGTTCCTTAACTTTGTAATTTTTGCAATGTTATATCCACTCTCAAATATATGGTTTTCATTAGGTGCTCGGTCTCTGTAGTTCTTGCTTACATGACCAACCTTGTGATAGTGCATACATGCCATTCCTACATTTGTCCAGTTACTTGATTGTCCAATCCGACTCTTTTTGTAACAGTTTGCTGCAATATGTCCATACTGACCAGATGCAGTATAATTAGTCCATGTATTATAATCCCAAACATATGAGTTACCTTGTCTCTTCGGTTGATATGGCTTTCATTGTAGTTTCTCTTTAGGTGTCCGGACCTGCTTCATTTTCGCCTTACAGTCCCTTGCAATGTGTCCATACTTGTTACAAGTATAGCATATTTTCTCCTCAGTAGTGTTATTAGAAATGTCATTCTTCTTTGCTCTACATTCATAAGCTGGATGTCCAAACTTGCCACAGTAATAGCAATATCCATTGAACTTAGAAATGACAGGAGGTTTACCTTGTGCTTTGCTTCTGCACACATTAGATGTATGTCCTGGTTTTCCATAGTGGTAACATGTCAACACTTTAGGTTTTTGACTTTGATTGTTGTTGACTTCTTCAGCTTGTTGTGATGATTCTCCTTCACTGGTGTAGCCTATACCGGCTTTGCTTCTGAATCTCCTCTGATTAGTCAGAAAATCATCAATCTTTTTAGAGCTGTCCTCAACTATCTTCATCATCTCATTGTGTTGCTTTTGTGTTTTTATTTCATTTCTCAGTTTTTCATTATCTTCTCTAAGTGTTGCTACATCTTCAAGTCTTCTTGATAATTCTCCATTTACTTGGTTCATTTCTTGATTAACTGTCATCATTTGATTTGATACTTGGAAGTGATGATCAGTGAGTCTCCAGATTTCACTTTCTTTGGCTTGAAGTTGTTCAGTCATCAGTCTTCGATCTTCAATAGCTAGATTCTGATCTTGTTCAGCTTGTCTACCTTTGTTCATGATTTCCACCATTCTCACCATTTGAGATTCATGACCGATTTGAAGAGCTTTCACTTGCTCGGATAGATGCTGATTCTTTTCAAATAACTCAGAGATTATGCTTTCAGATTCATTAGAGATGCTTCCAGAGCTTGATCCAATATGATCAAATATGTCATCAATAGGTTCTTCATGATAGCTTATTTCATTATGTTGAATTGCAAGGTTCTTTCTTTCAACCATTAATTTATTTAGTTCTACCTTGGCTTGTTGATATTGTTCCACAAACATCTGCATTTGTATCTTCTAATTCTCAATAGTCTTGTCAAGTTTGTATCTCTCCATGACTTAGATCTTTTCCCTTCAGTGGTTAAACTGTTAAACAAGAGAATCAAGCTCTGATACCAATTGTTGGAATTAGGAGAGATAGGTACTGAGAGGGGAGGGGTGAGTCAGTGCCTTCAAAACTTTAGCTGCAAAAACCTTTCTGATCTTATAACTGAATATTGTGATAACCGATCAAAATAACTTTAATCTAATTGCACAAATCAATCATCTAGTTAACTTAAGAAAGTAAACAATATGAATTCAATATGACAATCACATAACACAAGTATTTTGGTAATGCAGAAACCCTTGTTAGAAGGTAAAAACTACGGTGGGGATGACACCCACAAATTCTTCACTATTGCAGATAGGAAAGGTTTGCCTGTTAAGGCTACAAGTTTTGATCACTTCTGGTGATCTTACCCTGTTAGGAGTAACATATTAGATCAGCTAGATCTACCTAGTTATAGGATTTAACAACACTATATGAAGTGTGTACTCGGTTAAGAGATTTATACAAAGACTTTTAAGTCTACTCTGTTAAGAGATTTCACAAAAATTCTATCACAATTGTTAGAAAGTAATAGGTAACTATCTTCTAGTTGACAATTCAATTGTCTGAAATAGATCTATAAGTGCGTATCAAAATATCACCTTATCTGTGATGGTTCTCTGCTCTGTTCCGCTCGGTAGCCTTGTCTGATTCTGTTCAATTTGAAAACCTCTATACTCTGTTATGCTCGGTAAACTGATTGTCTTGAAGATAGGCAATTTCTTCAAGTGCTCTGTGATTCATATATATTAGTTCAACAACCTTATAAAATGGTGCAAACATATACAATATATAGTGTTCTATTTTTGCTGCTTAAGCAAAAATTAGGTTACAAAAGAAAATCATAACCCTAAGATCTACAGTGCAAAATAACCTAGATCAACTAATACAAATAAGATAATCATTGCATTTAATGAATATCTTTTACAATAAATGATCCTTGATCTTGGTAAACCATTTTATGATCTGTTATAACCATTTGCATAGAATAATGTGCCATTTCAGATTACTATGCCGTTTACTATGACCATCGATAAACACTATATAATCTGCTTGGTGTATACTACGATGCTCGGTGTTTACTAACCGTCAGTGTCGGTGTCACTAGTGCTCGATTAACTGTGTGATGCTCGGTATAAGGCTTTACAGACTACTCTGTCTTACTTCTAGTTACCGACTGTCTCAATGTAAGTAATTGACCGACCTGTTTACTGTTCTTTGATACTAATGACAACCAAAAATGCTCAATAGAGATTAACAGATATTTGTATTGGAAATTATTTTCGAATAGTGAATTTTCCATTGGAATTATTTTTGGGATGAGCCTTACAATTTAAAGAATAGTAACCAATGTTTCTTGATGCTTTCAACATAGTAGTTTACTAGTTTATTTTTTTTGTATTGGTATCCAACTTTAGGATTGTTAAATCTTATCCAAACTATATCAAAATCTTGTTTTTTTATGTATGCCTCAAATATTCAATCATACCCATTTGTGAGTCCATCTTGTGTATTGTAGTTATCCGTAATAATTTCAACAAGACTATTTAGTTTTAGAACTATTTGTGCTGGTAAAATTGTGGTATAGTTGTGTATTCATATTATATTGTAGTTGTCATCATGTTCATCATTTGCATTCATTATTACAGGTTCTCTTGATATTTTTCATAACATATCGTTATTATGTGTATTGACATCTTTTTTCCTAAAGAATAAATAAGGAAATGTTGGTTCTATAGGTGGTGGATGATAGCAGTTTTCATTTAAGTAGTGAAGGTCATCATTCATTTGTACACCTGTATCATCTTAAAATGGAAGCACTTTCATGTTAAGACCATTTAGCCCTCCTTAGGGGGTGTTTTGGGCCATTATCATGTTGTCCTTTAATTTTTGCCCCTTTTCCATCTTGTGTGCCTATTTAGGACTCTGATTGGGCCTCTCCGGGCACTTTTTTCACCACCTGGCATATTTTCCAAGGGTTTTAACCCCCTGGGTCAAGATCAACCTCGACCTTGACCCAGGTCCCCCTTTTTCATTGGAAAGTGTGCTAGATGCAGGGGAAACTCAAAAGTTTATTTTCCCGCTTTCGGGTTGGCTATTTTAGATTTTGAAGTGGTGACTCTTAAAAAGGCATTTAATTTAGGTCCACTCCTAGGGGTATGAGCCTAATGGGAATTTATTTCTCATACGTCAGTCTCTCTAGAAGTTTGTGCCCTAGAATTGTATATAAGGAAGCCTTCTCCTCTAGTTTGGCATCAAGAAATCTAAGGAGGAAGAGCTACGCATAATCCATCCAAGCGATTGTCTACTTTAAAGCATCCATTTTTATACATGCTTTCAAGCTTCCAAGTGTTCAATCAAGGTTATCAAGTCTTCTTCTCAAGCATTCAAGTTTTCCATTCAAACCCTAGATCTATCCATCATGGTGGTGTGATCTTTCTTCAAGATCCTTTGTGCATCCTCAAGATTCATTCATTCTTCCTTCAAGGTGGATTCCAAGCATATAATCATGGAGGTTTTGATTTACATTTATGGTTTTTAATGATTGAGTCTAAGATTTCATATTCACATTCTTGTTTACATTTGAAATACAATTACATATCTATTGAATATCATAGCTTCGTTGTTAGATCTACTTCTACTACTTGCTAGCATTCTCCATTTCAGTTTTGATTTCAAGGTTAATTCTTGAATCAGGGTTTGACTAAGGCAAACCCCTCCCAAACCCCTCCCCCAACAAACAAAACCATTTTTCTTGCAGGTATAGGTACAAAATAGCAAATCACAAAGCAAATTTAGATGCCCTTTTCAACAAACTTTCAGGATCCGTGAAGATAATTTCCATCAGAGTAGTGTAGGTCAAGGTCAACCTACATTTGGGTCAAGGTCGACCTAGCTCAGAAAAGAAAAAGATTTTTGGGTTTTCTCTGTCTCTGTGTTTCTATTCCAGATCTAGTCATAGAATTTCCAGAAACATGATATAGGCACCAGAAAATAGGTATTTCCAGATCTACTATGTTATGAGGTATGTATTTCATTTTATCTGATTTCATTATTCTTTCCAAGCATTTACAGATTTATATTCCTTATCATTATAATTTCATGTATGTGTTAAATATTGGTTTAGGGTCTCTTTTATGTGCAAACCCCCATTGTTCTAAACCCTATCCATATTTTACATATTACATTTTGGTGAACCCATTTACAAAAACTCTTTCTTTTTGGTGTTAGATATGTATTTTATGTTAGATCTTACATGCATATAAAAGTATATTTCTTTTATGCTCTTGCATTTATATTTCAAAAATAAAAATTACAAAATTTCATTAAAAATACAAAAACATTTACATTTTTCATGCTTGTAGTGCTACTTTGTGTTCAACATGTATGATTTTTGTTTTGAATACTTTGATGAGGCTTTTATTGAAAAAGAGGGTAGATCCCCTAATGAGGTACATGGAAGTGAGGATGAAAATTGTTTGAATAAGATCTCTATTGATCCTATTCCTACTTCATCCTTCTCTACAACCTCTTCAATTGGCCTTTACCATAGGGTGTGTGCATGGTTACCTTCACGTTCCACTATTTACAACATTGCTGCACCTAGAATGTTATATCCTAAATATTCTATTCAATCTATAGAGGCCTTTAAGAAATTCCTTCATGATAGTGATCAAGGTGTTAATCTCCTACGTGGTATTACTCATCTTGTGCATTTAAATGTCAAACCTTTAGCTCAAGATCTAGGATTCACTCCTCTTGTCACTAGTGTGGAAACTTCTTCCGTTCCTTTACCCAACATTCCTAGTTACATTCCTCCTTTAGTGGCTACATCTCTTCCATCTCTTCTTGTGAGTGTTCCACCAGTGTCTTTACCTACCTCACAACCTTCTTACCATAGTGTTCTTTATACCTATTCCAACCCTCTTCCAACTGTGGCTCCAAGTGTTCCTCCGGTTGTGTCTTCCATTCCTACCGCTTCCTACACTTTTCCTAGTGTTTCTAATGTTTTTATGCCTCATATTTCTTCTAATGATTACACAATCATTAGTCTAGCTCAAATTGTGTCCTCTTTACAACAACAACTTGTGTCCTTAACTCAATCCAAGTTTAGTATCCTTACATGTGACATGGGTAGTCCTTTATCCCTAGACATTATTCGTGCTCATGTCCCCCAGCAAGCCATTACGCCTCATCTTGAGAATTACAATGGTAAGGGAGATCCTGTCACTCATGTTAAAACATTTCAAATCCTTTGCAGTGACTATGCTATTATGAGATTGACTAATACTAGCCTTCCTACTTTCAAAACTTTCATTAAGAATTTGTGTGGCGGACCTATTACTCTTTTGGATTATGTGAAGCATTTGGTAGATGATACCCTATTTCCTAATCTTCCTAATCCGATCCTTTATAATCCAATTCCTAATATTCCAATTCTCATTTCTCCATTTTCTATTCCTAGTTCTTCCCACACTTATGATGGGGCTCAAACTATGGTTCATGATGCAGATGTGCAAGAATTATTTGATTTACCTTCCCCTTCTTATTCGATCCATGATGATATTAAAGGGAAGAGAAAAGAAACTTATTCTAAACCTATCATTCCACCTTACACAAATTTTTTTCATTATCACCGTAAACAATCACCTCTTGCTGAAGCTTTAAAAGATATGTACACTACATGATACAATATGATGGCTAAACAAGGCTATAAGGGTTTAGGGCTTGGTGTTAATAAATAAGGTATTAAATATCCGGTTCATCTATTCCCTAAACAAGATATGCATGGTCTAGGTTTTCCGCTATCTCAATTTAAGGTGGTTGATTTTGATCACCCGTCCTCCTCTTCATGTTCTTCTTCCAACATCTTCCTTAGATCACCATGATACCCCTCAAGATGTGGCTAAGAAGGTGTATGTTTTGTTAATGGATTCTAAGAATAAAATCTTTAAACCTATACCGAAAGATGCTCTCCAAGTACAAATATCCTCTTCACTATAGTAATACGCATTTACTTGTTGATTGTGCGCTTTTCAAGATATATGTTAGAGAAAGAGTTGCTTTAGGAATTATATCTCACTCTCGTGCAATATTACAATTTATTCATAATTTTACCCCTCATTCTTCTATATATATATCTTTTCTCCTCTTGTCTCTTGATGTTAGTGTCGACCAAGATAGTATATGCAGAGTAAATTCAGTGTTGAACGAACATCAGTTAATTGTCGAGGAAGAGAATATTAGCCGAGGAAATAGTTTTTGAGGTGACCGACCTTTCTAATGAAGATTGAGGAGTTGAACACTGTATTGACCGAGCGTCACTAATTTACATTTGAGGAAGAATTTAGATTTCCAACCAACATAGTTGAATTCTTGGATTATGTAAACCGTGTTGACTTTATTTATTGATTGTATGATGAAGGGTGCTCCCCTTAATACCACAAACACATAAGAGAAATAGAGAAACAACAACAATAATATGCAAGAACAGAAAATTGGCTTCTTATTATCTCCACAAATGTGGAATTACAAACTTTCAGAATTACAATATGCAAAGCCACATGGGCATTCCCTTACAATATTCTATAGGACAAAGTCTCGAATCAATACCCAGATCTACTACCCAGAACTATTCTGAACTCCTAAGACAATAATACAGCCTTCCTTATATAGGCAATTTTTCCACCGCCTGGGAAGGTTCCAAAATTTTAGCCAATAAGGCCGACCAAACTTAGAATTATTTTATTTTACATTTTATTACATCATAGTCGGCTCAAGATAACCTTTGAAACCCGAACAGAAATTTTGAAGAAAATTATTTTCTGCCATTTCGGGTGGCCCAACTTTCGAAGACCATAAGTCATCACCAGTTGACCCGATTGGCTATTATAACCCCATTTTGGAAACGCCACGAAGCGCTCTACAGGCTTGACCCATGCAAGCACCCGTCACTCAAAATTTCGACCTCATCCGGGGCCTCTAAAGCCTTCAAAACTAAGTTCAAAGTTTCTGTACCCTGCTGCCAATACCGAAAATCTTCAATATCTTCCAATATACACTTGATCTGGCAATGAAACTTTACTGGCAGACTTATATGACCAAAATGAACCTCCAAGAAAGAAAATCAGATCATTCTGAGCACATACGAAAATTACCAAAAATAGTAACTTTCCATAAATAGCAGCTCTGCACAAAATAGCCCTTATTGAATACAAAAACAAAAATATTTTTGGGTGATGCAAGATTGCTCTTACACCCAGGATGCTCCTACATCATTGTATGAAAGTATTTAATGCATTGTAAAATGTTTTATTGTAAATCTATTAAGAGATTTGAGATATTTTTAGAAGGATAAACGAAGAACATAAAGTTGGAAGGATTCGATGAATCTGACCTAACCCTAAGATCTACGAAGGAGATTAAGTGGCAAAAGATGTATTGACCTAATTTGAGGAAGTATTAAGGAAACCTAAGCATGAGGTTGAATAGAGAAGAGGATGCTGGAAGTATTGTTGATGTTATTGACTATATAAGTAGAAAAGGTTGAAGGAGAAGTGTTGTGATTGCTTGAAGAGATTTTTGAGAAGATCAGTGATGGAGATGGTAAAGGTTCATAGTCAGTAAACCATCATAAGTGTACGAAATTGGATCTGATACTTGCAAAGTGAGTTGTATGTTTTTCAGATCAATACTATTGTTACTTTCTAACCATTGTATCAGTCAAAATCCTTTTAATAGAGGTTGAACTAATAGTCATTTGTATAAATCCTTTAAACAAGGTTGCATTATAATGGGATGTATGTAAGTCTTATAACAAGGTGCACTTTTAACAGAGTGGTTTAAATCCTTTAACCAGGTCACACCTAACAATGTGTTTGTAACCTTTGACAAGGTTGGCTTTTCACAGAGCTCAGTTTAGAAGAGTGAAAATAATAGTAACATATTACAAAGTGGTTTTTCCCTAATTGGGTTTCCACTATAAATCCTGGTGTTAATACTTGTGTGAATGTTTTGGTTTGAACATTTTTGTGTTTTACAAGTTAGATACTATTGGATAGTGGACTGCACTATTATATGTGTCTGTTAGGCAATCAATAATGACCGAGTAGCTGTTGGTTATTGGATCTGATTTGTTAAAGAGTTTTAAAGTTTGTTTTATACATCTAGACCTAAGAAAAACTGATTCACCCCCCCCCCCCCATCTCTATTTTTCTAAATCATATTAACAATTGGTATCAGAGCTATTGGCTCTTACATAGAACAAGTTTAAAGGTACTTGAAGAAAATGATCAAGATGTATAAGAAGGAGGTACCAAAGCTAAATAAGGAGAACTTCTCTGCATGGCAAAGTTTGATGAAGCTACATCTAGCTGGTATTGGTGATTCTGCAAAGTATTATGTTGAGCATGATTATGTCACACATGTTGCACCTCTAACTGCCGAGGAGATGAGCACTAAACAAGAGCACAACCAAACAATGTTAGAGATTGCATCTACCCTAAGTTATCCATAATTTGAAGACATCAAAGACTGCACTAATGCAAAGAAAATGTGTGACACTCTTGAAAACATCTATGATGGTGACATAAATGTACCGAGAGCAAAAGCTGAGAGCCTAAGAGGTAAATTTGATGAAATGAGAATGCAAGAAGGTGAGAATATTGCACAATATTGTGGTAGAATAAAAGAAGCTGTAAATGCTATTAGAGGAGAAAATGGAACTATTGATGATGAAACTGTAATTGGAAAAGTATTGAGAACTCTGCGTCCTATTTATGCCATCAAAATTTCAGCAATTCAGGAATCTAGATGTAACCCTAGCAATGCTCTTACTTTGGAAAGTTTGGTTGGTAAGCTTACTGCTTTTGAACTTCCTAACTATGATAACTTCACTGTTGCTAATGTTGAATATGCTTTTAAGTCACAAATGGTTGTGAGTAAGTCAAAGAAGGAAAAGAAAGATGCATTAGTGAGATTGAAAGTGAAAGTGACACATCTGATAAAGAACTTGAGGATCTAGAAGCTCTTATGGCTAGAAGACTGAAGAGGGGAAAAGGAAAGTATAAAGGTAAACTCCCTATTATATGCTTTTCATGTAATAAAGTTGGTCATATAGCTGCTAGATGTCCTGACATGAATGATAAGGATACAGAAAGAGACAACAAGCATAAAGACAAAAGAGAAGATAGAGGTTACCAAAGGTACAAGGACTACAAAGGAAAAGGTAAGAAATCCCGCTATATTGTCGAAGAAGAGTCTGACACTGATAGTGATGATTTTTAAATTGAGGTTGTCTATGTTGCAATGAAAGATGAGTCCGATGAGGATGAGAAAACTGCATTGATATCTTATGTGAACAAAAATGATAAATGGATTATTGATAGTGGTTGTTCACATCACATGACTAGTGACAAGAGTAAGTTTGATACCTTAGATCATTATAAAGGTAGAAGTGTGAAATTTGGTAATGATGCACCATGTCCTGTTAGAGGTAAAGGATTGATTAAGCTGACTGATAAGATCACTTGTGAGAATGCTTATTGGGTTGAGGGTCTTAACTATAATCTGCTGAGTGTTGCACAACTTAATAGCACTGGCTACCAAGTGGAATTTCATCATAGGAAGGCCAAAATATTTGATGCCACTAGTGAACTGATTGGAAGTGGAGAACATACAAGAGGTAATTGTTCTATCTAGACCTATCTAAAGAAACATGTATGATTGCACAACTTGATGATATTTGGTTATGGCATAAGTGGCTATGTCATGCTAACTTTGATAATCTGGTAGAAATTAGTAAGAAGAGGAAAGTGAGAGGTTTGCCTAGATTGAAGAAACCTGAGAATGTAATGTGCAAAGAATATCAGTTGGGTAAGATGACAAAGTCTAGTTTTAAGAGTAAGACTTTTACTTCTGAGAATGCTTTAGATTTGGTTCATACTGACCTTTGTGGACCTATGGCTGTACAAAGCTATTGTGGTGCTAGATATTTTATCTTGTTTGCCGGTGATTATATCAGAATGATGACTATAATATTCTTAAAAGAAAAATTTGATACTTTTCAAAATTTTAAGTGGTATTTGGCTAAGGTTGAAAAGGAGACAGGTAGGAACCTAAAGTGTCTCAGATCTGATCGAGGTGGAGAATTTATATCCAATGAATTCAATCTATTTTGCAATGATAGAGGGATCAAAAGATAGATGTCTACACCAAGAACTCCTCTATAGAATGGTATAGCAGAGAGAAGGAACATATATATCATGGATTGTGCAAGGACATTAATGATTGAAAATAATGTTGCACAAAAGTACTAGAGAGAAGTTGTAAGTACAACTATTTATACTCTTAATTGAGTACAGATAAAAAAAGGTACAAATCTGACACCTTATGAGCTATGGCATGGGTATGCACCTAATGTAAAGTACTATAGAATTTTTGGAAGCAAATGCTACATACTAAAGGACAATAGGAATGGAAAATTTGATGCTAAAAGTGATGAGGGCATATTCCTAGGCTATTCCAAAAAAAGTAAAGCTTTTAAGTGTTTGAACTCTAACACTAACAAAATTGTGGAAAGTGTGAATGTCAAAGTTGATGAGTACGTAGAAAAAAATGAAGCTGACAGCAAAAGAGAACGAAAAGGTTACAGATCTTTTGTGTATATAGAGGAAGGAGAGACAAATGACAAACTTGCACCTGATGTAGAGTCTCGGGTAAGCAATGCTGAGCATCATGAAAATAATGTCGAGAGAGAAGAAGAATGTGCTGAGCGACATGAGGAAGCTACCGAGTATCAAGAAGAGGTTGTCAAGCATTTAGAAGCTAAATCTAACAATCTTGTTGGTGAACCTGAAGAGAAAGATGAAAGGAGAGCAGAACCTGTTTTGGCACAATATATAAGGAGATATCACAAGCCTGAACAGATAATTGGAAACAAAGATACTGGAGTTCTGACCAGAAGTAAGACAAGAGATCCTACATGTTTACTATGTGAATTCGAGCCTAAGACAAAAAAGGAGGCATTAGAAAATGAAGATTGGATACAAGCAATGAATGAGGAGATAGACCAAATAGAGAAGAATGATACCTGGACTCTGGTGCCGAGACCATAAAATAAAAATATCATTAGAACAAAGTGGGTGTTCCGAAACAAGTTGAATGAGCATGGTCAAATCACAAGAAACAAAGCTACGCTGGTATGCAAAGGCTATGCACAAGAAGAAGGAATAGATTATGGGGAGACATTTGCCCCTGTAGCTAGATTGGAAGGAGTAGGAACCTTACTTGCATATGCTGTCTACAAAGATTTCAAGGTATACCAAATGGATGTTAAGTCTGCATTTTTAAATGGTATATTAGAAGAAGAAGTGTACATTGAACAACCATAAGGATTTGTTGATCCAAACAAAAGACACATGGTTTGCAAATTGAATAAAGCACTGTATGGACTAAAGCAAGCTCCCAGAGGATGGTATGAGAGATTGCAAAACTACCTGATACATATTGGATTCCCAAGGATAAATGATACAAGAAATCTATACATGAAAGATGAAGAAGGTAAAGGAATCTTGTTAGCTAAGATTTTTGTAGATGATATTATATTTGGTGGACAAGATGCCTTGTTCAAGAAATTTTCAAATCAAATGTAAACTGAATTTGAAATGAGTATGTTTGGGGAGATCAAATTTTTTGTTGGTTTACAAGTATATCAGATGGAGAAAGGAATTTTCATCACCCAGTCTAAATATGTTCATGAGATACTGAAAACCTTTGGTATGGAAGATTCATGGCCAATAAGTACTCCCATGGCTACTAGACAAAAGTTTTCTAAAAATGATGATGTTGCAGAAGTAAACTAGACTTTGTATGGATCCATGATTGGAAAGTTGTAGTATGTTGTACACAGCAAACCAGATATTGCTTTAGCTATTGGGATTGTGGCAAGATCGTCTGCCAATCCTAAGGAAACTCACATGATGACTGTCAAAAGGATAATGAGATATTTTAAAGGGACTGCTGACTATGGATTGTACTACAAGAAGCATGAAAAGTTTGAACTGAGAGTGTATACTAATGCTGATTGGGTAGAAAATGTGGATAACAGAAAGAGTACTAGTGGTGGAGCTTTCTTTCTTGGACAAATATTAGTTTCCTAGACAAGCAAGAAACAAAATTGCATTTCCCAATCTACTGTTGAAGCCGAGTATGGGGCTGCAGCGGTGAACTGTTCAAACTTGGTATAGATAAAGCAATTGTTGGTAGGCATGAAAGAAGAGATCACTGAACTAGTTGTCATCTACTATGACAACACAAGTGCTATCAACATCTCTAAGAATCCAGTGATGCACACAAAGACCAAAAACATCACCATCAAGTATTACTTGAGGGAACTGGCACAAGATAAAGAGGTCTGAATGGAATATGTGAATACAAAGGAACAACTAGCAGACATATTCACTAAAGCTTTACCTAAAGAAGATCATGAATATCTAAGAGGTCAATTAGGGGTTCTTCCCCTAACTAAGGCTGCCTAGTCAAGCTAGGAGCACTGCATCAAATGTGTTGCAAAGAGTATCTGACAAATTGATGAAGAGATAGGTCACACTTTAGGAGCAGCCTAGAGTTGTAAAAAGTACAGCAAAGCCAAGAATTAGTCATAAGAAAAGATGACAGAGGGAGAAATATTGTTACTGAACTGAAAAAATGATATCTACATTTGTAGGATGTATGTTTTAGTTGTTGCTTTGGCATTTTTGTCAAAGAGGGAGATGATCGCAAATGAATACACATGGTGAGATTTCATAGAAGATCAAGTAAGAGGGAGAGATTGAATGAACGGTCATACAAGAATGGCTAATTGATTATATATCAAAATGAAGCTAAGGATATTATAAATATTTATGATGGACAGATAAGTTTTGGATTGGTTGGTGATTCATGTGTTTTTCATATGGTGTTGCCATCAATGCCAAAGAGGGAGATTGTTGGAAACTATAATTGAAGCAATTGTTGTATTGTCATTGATGTCAAACCTTAATTGGTAAGACTGTTGCTATCTAAGAAAGTACTATATCTATTTGATTGTTGTGAAGGGGATAGGAAAGGTTGGTAACAATAGCACCTAAGGAAAGGTTGAGTTATCTTGATACTTCAATGAGTACTTGATTATGTGGAAAAATGATAAGATAATGTATTGTTTATCTAAGTAAGAATGAAGACTAAACTGGTAGGCTTAACTGAGCAAAAGTGAAGAAATCTAGTTTAAGCCGAGTGATGTTAGTGTTGACTGAGCTAGTATATGTCGAGTAAATTCAATATTGACCGAACATCAATTAATTGCTGAGGAAGACAGTATTAGCCGAGGAAACAGTATTTGAGGTGACCAAGATTTCTAATGAAGACCAAGGAGTTGAACACTATAGTGACCGAGCATCAGTAATTTACATTTGAGGAAGAATTTAGATTTCCAGCTGATATAGTTGAATTCTTGGATTATGTAAAACCCGTTGACTTTATTTATTGATTGTACAAAAACATTTAATGCATTGTAAAACATTTTATTGTAAATCTATTAAGAGATTTGAGATATTTCTAGAAGGATAGACGGAGAACATAAAGTTGGAAGGATTCGATGAATCTGACCTAACCCTAAGATATACAAAGTAGATTAAGTGACAAAAGATGTATTGACCTAATTTGAGGAAGTATTAAGGAAACCTAAGCATGAGGTTGAATAGAGAAGAGGATGATGGAAGTATTGTTGATGTTATTAACTGTATAAGTAGAAAAGGCTGAAGGAGAAGTGTTGTGATTGCTTGAAGAGATTTTTGAGTAGATCAGTGATGGAGATGGTAAAGGTTCACAACCAGTAAGCCAACATAAGTGTATGGAATTGGATCTGATATTTGCAAAGTGAGTTGTATGTTTTTCAGATCAATACTACTGTTACTTTCTAACCATTGTATCAATTAAAATCCTTTTAACAAAGGTTGACCTAATAGTCATTTGTATAAATCCTTTGAACAAGGTTGCATTCTAATGGTATGTATGTAAGTCCTATAACAAGGTGCACTTTTAACAGAGTGGTTTAAATCATTTAACTGGGTCACATCTGATAGTGTGTTTGTAACCTTTGACATGGTTGGCTTTTCACAGAGCTCACTTCAAAAGAGTGAAAATAATAGTAACATGTTACAAAGTGGTTTTTCCCTAATTGGGTTTCCACTATAAATCCAGGTGTTAATACTTTGTGTGAATGTTTTGGTTTGAACATTTCTATGTTTTACAAGTTAGATACTATTGGATAGTGGACTGCACTGTTATATGTTTCGATTATGCAATCAGTAATGATCGAGTAGCTATTAGTTGTTGGATCTGATTTGTTGAAGTGTTTTAAAGTTTGTTTTATACATCTGGACCTAAGAACAACTGATTCGCCCCCCCTCTCTATTGTTCTAAATCATATTAACACCTTCAGCTCGGTGGGTATAGCATTTTTTCATTGATCCTTCTATTTTCTCCATCTCTGTGAGATGAGATTTGAGGATTGAAATCTTAAGAGTGATTAGACTCTTTAGTAGTCTAAATATTTCCACTACTCTCCCTTTCTTAGTATTCAAAATACTTATCTTATCTAAAATCTTGGATGTTTGTTTGTCCATTTCTACCACAGTTTGTGAAGAGGTTTCACAACTGTCCACCAAGTTGTCTAGTGTAGCCCTGTCCTTGGCTATGATATCTTCAATATTCTTCACATGTCTAACATGATTTATACAATAAATGTATACCTTTCTTCCGTGTGCTACGCAACATCTAGCTTTAAGTGTAGTTTCTTTTATATTGTCCAAGTCCCATGAGATGGACTGACAAACTTCCTTCAACTTCTTTTCTAAGAACCTCTTTTTTGCCTTATCCTCTACGGTTTTCAACAGTGACTCAAAATGACTGTCAAAGTTGTTCAGTGCCATGCTCAAATTCTCTACATCATCCTTTCCTTGAAAGACAATAGGTCCAGGGATTATTTTGTCACTGTCTCCATTGCCCTAGTAATCACCTTTACCCTTTTATCCCCTTTTTTACTGACCTTTCTTTTGCTTTAGCAAATGCCATGAAGGATAACCTCATGAGTTCATCCTCATCCATGCTTTCTATATCTGCGCTCACTGGTTTGGCCATACTTGCCAAAAATAGAGTGGAGGAGGTGTCTAGTTCTTGTTTATGCTCATCTCTTACCTCTACTACTTTTTCTACTCCTGTATCTTCTACCTTCTTTTCTTCTTGATGTATCTCCTTCTCCTGTTCTTTCTCTTCTTATTTTTCCTCTATATGTACTTCCTCTATCTGTGCTTCCTCTTCAACTGTCATTGCATTATTTAGATTGTCTTGAAATGGGTCATTCACATCAAGCGAGGTGTCAAGGGTCACAACCACACTAGAGACAAAGAAGTCTGGTTGCATGTCAGCTTCACTTGCTTGATCACACACTTCAACTGTCTTATAACTTTCTCCTATTCCCAAAGGTGTAGGCTTGGTAACCTTGGGAGGTGAGTTCTTCTTAGGCTTGTCACTCATAAGAATTTGGTCCAATGCCTTTTGTGTGTCCTCTATGACTTCATCATATTTTCTTGCCATAATCTTCACCAGTCTGGCCTTAGTCCTTAATAAAGGTTTCAGATCTTTGATGATTCTCTCCCTCTCTTATATAGAGACTACCAAAAACATGTCTTCAATAGCCTTGTTTCTTATATTCTCATCCTCAGATTGTGCTAACTATTTTCTTATTTCATACAAGTTCTTGGGGATACTTCCTTCTCTCTCTAACAAGTTCTTCTTAAAAACTAATAGGTACTCAATTATTGTGTCCTCAATTATTTCCTGATTGTCAAAATCATACCTTTCATAATATCTATTTATAGTCTTCAGATTTTCATCTCTTGTCACTCTCTTTTGCAACATTTGAATATCTGACTTCCATAGATCTTGTGGCCTCTTCTGTACTTCTTTTTTCTTCTTCCTTCTTTTCCTCTTCTTCTACCCTTTGATTCTTGGGGCTTCTTTGTTTATTAGATCTTTTATATCTCCTAGGTGTGTTCACAGGTGCAACTACTTTTGCAATTTTCTCATGTGAAACTGATAAATCAATTATGTCTGAAGTAAGACTTACTATCTTTTCAGCTTTAGAAAGAGGAGGTGCATCAATTACCATGCTAGAAGATACTTCTATCATCTTTGTTCTTAGTTTCTTTAGCTTCTCCGTAGTGATTCCTACCTTTGTAGTAATGTCCTCAACTATTTTGTCAATCTTTCTCTTCCTAGTCCCTTTATCCTGTTCTTCTCTATTTTTTTTTGACTTTTCCTAGTATGTTCCCCATCTCTCTTTAGATGTGTCTACCTCAGCTACAAGTACATGTTCAACTTGCATTGTGATAACCTCAAAATTGACCTCATACCCCATAGGGTAGTACTATTTCTTCCTAGGCTCGACTACCTCAAAGCACACACAGTCAGTTTTAACCATGAAACATATTGTGTCTTTGTATTTTTCAACTATTTCCTTAGGTATCCTATATCTCTCCTCCATTTTCCCTCAAAGGATTTTGGTCATTGCAAACAATTCACCATCTACCCAATTCTTATCTTGTCTTCGGTAGCTCTCAGAGATTTGAATACCAGTAGGTGTGTTGTGGTCCCACAACCACGCTCCCCTTTCTTGGCCCTTATGGCCTCAGGGGCCCCCCTTCTACATTTTGCTTGCCTCATTTTGTTGTCTTTAGGGTTGGTGTCCTTAGTTCTTTTTAGTTTTTTGGCCTTTTTGGCCTTGTTGTCCTTGTCGACCTTGTCGGCCTCTAGCACCTTTCGGTGGTTTGAAAGGTGCCAAAGGCCCTAGTAGGAGCATTTTTTTTGCTAACGAAGTTTTTAAGCCTTTTCGGCCTTATCGGCTTTCCGTTCTTATAGTGGTCCGATATGTGCGAAGGTGATGAGCGATCTTGGGTGGCTATCTTTTTCAGAATTCTTGATGGTCATCAATATCGAAGGTCTGACTCTCACCGGAGTCGGCCTTTCAGTGTTTTTAGCCTATCGGACCTTCGAGATAGCTGAAAAGGCTGAAAGGCCACCGCGCAGGGTGATGACATCACTAGTCTCATGAAGCCTATAAAAGGCACAAAGGTCATTTCAAACCCTCACTTAGCACATTTTCTCCTCCATCACCCGCTCACTCTCTTTATCGCCACTAGTTGCTTTCACTTCGTTTGGCTCCCGTTTCCTCACTGGTCTTCATCGGGCTCTTCACCTTTTTGGGTAGGTGGTCTCCTCCCCTTTGTTTTTTCTTTTTCTAGTTTGTTTCCTTTTGTTTCTCATTTTCGTGCTTCATCTTAGGTCTAGGTTGTTGGTGTTTTCCGTCCGTTCGGTTTGAGTCTTAGGTGTAGATTATTGTTAGGTCGGCCTTTTCAGCCTTAGGGATTGTCGAGGTAGTCACCTCACATCCCTAGGTGAGTTTGTGGTCAAACTTGTCGTCAGACTCATTTTTTGAGTCTGACCCAAAACCCTAGTTTCAGACCTTCGGGGTCTGAAACTCATAGAGCGTCCACTAGATCAGAAAACTCCTAAGTGCTCATGCTATCAGTGTTTCAATGTTTTCACACACTGAAACATCACTTACCCTCCAAAACGTCAAAAGCAGTGACCATCCTTTGTTCTTGGTCTTTCAGACTTGTGACTTTTTGACATTTTTGACATTTATGACTTATCGGTCTTTTGGATGTCCGATAACTCTGAGAAGTCTCTTCCCCGCTTGAGCCCTTTTCCTTTTTGCCCTCCAAGCCCTGCGGCCTTTCGGCCTTTTTGGCCCTTTTGGCATTTAGGATGTTTGATAAGTATGATAGGCCGTAAAGGCTGAAATGTCTGGTAGTATATACAAAGAAAATCTAGTGTTGACTGAACATCAGTATATGCCGAGTGTCAGGAAATTATCGAGCAAGACAGTGTTAGCCAAGGAAGATAGTTTGAAGAGATGACCAAGTTATTTAATGATGACCGAGGAGATGAAAATAGTATTGACTGAGCATCAACAATTTACATTTGGAGGAAGAATTCAAATTTCCAACGGACACAGTTGAATTCTTGGGTTATGTAAATCGTGTTGACTTTTTTAATTGATTGTATAGAGAATTTAATGCATGGTAAATCATTTTACTATGGATTCAATAGGGAGATTGAAGATGTTTCTAAGAGGTTGGATGAAGAACTTAAATGATGGATAGATCTAATAGATCTGACCTAACCTAAGATCGACGATGGAGATAAAGCGAAAAAAGACAAATCTACCTATCTGGACAGGTATAAAGAAAACCTAATTGTGAGGTTACAGAGTATGTTGGTGATGTTGATGTTATTGACTGATAAGTCTAAGTAGAAGGCTAAAGGTGAAGATCAGAGTTGTGATTGCTTGAAGCGGATTCCAAGCAGATCAGTGATGGAGATGGAAATGGAACTCAGTCAGTTAATCAACATATATGCGCGAATTGGATTTGATATATGTAAAGTGAGTTGTATGTTTTATAGATTAGAAACTACTGCTAATTTCTAACCATTGTAAAAGTCTAAATCCTTTAATCAAGGTTGACCTAATAGTCATTATTTAAATCCTTTAATCAAGGTGGCATTCTAATGGAATGTACTTAAGTCCTCTAACTAGGCCACTCTTAATAGGGTGATTAAAATCCTTTAATAGGGTCACATTGAGTAGTGTGTTTGTAAGCCTTTAACAAGGTTGGATTTTCACAGAGCTCACTTTAGAAGAGTGAAAATATTAGTAACATGTTACAAAGTGGTTTTTACCAAGTTGGGTTTCCACTATAAATTCAGGTGTTATACTTGTGTGAATGTTTTGATGTGGATGTTTTGATATTCTGTAAGTTAATTACTATAGGATAGTGGACTACATGTTATGTGTTTTTTGATATATGTTCTTTGAAGACCAAGTTGAGTTGGTGATTAGATCTGAGTTTGTTGAAGTGTTTATAAGTTCAATTGGTACTTCTAGACCTGAGAACAACTAATTCAACCCCCCTCTCTATTGTTATAAATAATATTAACATCCATGACTAGGGCCATGGAGGGGGATTTATTCTTCAACCTCTTATAGACTTTTCACAAAGGAATAAGAGGAATTTGGGTCTATTTCTTCATTTTGGTTTTGAATGGTTTAATCCTAGGCTCTAAGGAGGAAGGGACATCCACTATTGTGTAAGAAGTAAGAATAGTAGTTGGAGATACTAGAGGAGATGGATCAATGATAGTAGGAGGTGTTTCAATCATAGAAGATTCACCCCATTGTTTATCTTTGGTCTTTTGTTTCCTTTTAATTTGAGGGGGTATATGTGTAGAAACCTCCCTTGCCTGACTAGAGCCTTCCCTCAATAAAGAGATAGTTGGATCTTTCTTGAAGATAGGAACATGAGATCATTTTCCCTTACTAGTATCAAGCTTCAAAGGTTTGTTTACCCCCTTTTCCATGGGCATAGGTTCCATCTCATAAGTCTTTTGCAATCACTCTCTTGTACACCCTACCACATGCCCAGCCTTGAAAAATATATCATCATATTTATTATCCAAGAGCTTGACATTTAGAATTGGCCTATCAAAATCATTGTCTTCATTGTACAAGGGCAACAATAAGTCTTTTGAATCTAACCCCCAATGCTTGTTTGATATATACATGTCCTATACATCCTAGGATAAGTCAAGGCTCATTCAACAGGTAATTTCAAACTTGGACTTCATAATCATCTAAGAAATTCACCTAGTGGTCCTCAATACAAGGCTTATGCTTGAAATGTGATCCCATGACATGGTTGAAGGTACCTATAGGGTCAAATCTCCCCCAAATTATTTAAAGGTTCTTGATCAGGCACCATCCCACGTAGGGCACACAAATTCAACAACTTTTACATCTTATGCAGAATGAGCACCAATCCTAATTGGGAGCTAAAACCAAGGCTTATGCTTAGAAAATATTAGTCTATAAGCATTCGATATTTGTCAACACAACTCCATGAGAATCAACCTGTCTAATGGGTACATGGGGAGCTTCTTAGGTTTCAATGTACAACTTTCCACCTTGATGTAACTGAATGTTCGAAATTGAATGTAATAATTGCCCACTTTCTTGACTGGGTATCTATCTCCACAAACATTCTCTTTGAAAAATCTTTTTTAATTGATATAATTATTGTAAAAAAAAGGGGCATCATTAACTACGTGATACTTAGGAAAAATGGATCAAGCACTTATTTGTGCATCAATTGAGGGTAGGTTTTATATACATATTCCTTTAGGTCTTGTAGTGAACCCTTGAATATTAACCTTGGATAAAAGGTTTGGGCAACAAGAATATATACTATGTAGGAGTTCATGTAAAACCTTAGGTTAGTTTTGACCCTTTTCAATTGCTCATCAATATTTTTATTGATGAGATGCCCCTAATCTATCTTGTTTTTCCTCTTCTGAATTGTATCGATGTAGAGCACCATCCATGTTTCTAGTTGTCAGGCCTATAAAAAATTAAAGACTCTACTCAATAATGTGGCATAGTTCTTCATATCCTCAGTGAGGTATGCCCTATGGAAGTTCATCTTATCAAGTTGGCCTATTTTTTGTGTTGGATATTGCTAATGCATGGGAGGTGATTAAGACATTTAATATGTTTAATCACTACATTACTAAATGGGCACTCATGCTGTTGTCATTTGTGTTTTGTCACTGATGTCAACATATGTTTCTATGAAGGAACCAGACTGGTAATCACAGTGTATGGATACTATATGGATGTTTCAGATGCTGCAAAGTTAGATGAGAGTTCAGGTAGATGTTGTGATCTTATATCTGAGATCGCATCATTAGATGTTTCATATTGAGAGAGATACAAATGTTTTAATGAAGACTAGTCACCAGACTATGACAGTGAGAATTGACATAGTGAGTCTCTGGGTTTTTGGTATATCTTTCAGAGGATTTGGATTCAAGGTATGCGAGCTTGAAGGATGTTAGATAGGGTACTAAATAATGTTCATTGGCTAGCACAAGGTACAAAATTATTGGTGACATCATCTATGGTGTGTGTTTTGGTGATGGCTTACTATGAAGCTGACTCAGGAAATGAAGCGTGTGTTTTGTTTGGCGAACAAAAATTAAGGATATCAATCCTTAATTGTTGTAATGTAATTATTGTAGACTTGTCTTAGATACCATGTGTATCTTATCAAGGGTTTGTGTAATTGTTTGTAATTAGGAAAGCCTCATGGGCCAACTTGATGATGGTAAATTATATTAAGGTATATATGTAGAGTCTTTTCTTTGGAAAAGATATAGAGGGAATATATGTGATATAAAGAAGTTGGAAAAGTTGTGAGCTTGTGTCTGTTGTATGTAGAGTAGAGGTTTACTGGTGGAATTCATTGGAACTAATCAAGCAAAGACAGTTTCTAGCAAACCGTTCAAAAGATTATGTATTTCCTTATATACACTTGTTGCCAACTAGTGAGTTCTGAAGGTGGATTTAACCTTCTTTGGGCAGTGAGTCTTAGGTAGTGAGCCCTCTCTTTTATTCTTGACTCCTAACAGGGTCTATCCTCTAACAAGGACTATGTACTGTAATGTTTCAATAAGCTCCTAACAGGGCTCTATCTTCTAAAAAGGATAACTATACTCTCAGTACATCATTTGTGGGTGCTAATTCCCACTGGGGTTTTTACCTTTAATGGGGTTTCCTTGAAACCAAAATATTGTGTTATTGTGTTGGCATTTATTATGTTCATTGGATCTGATATTATGGAGCTTAAAGTTTAAAGTTTAATATTTTTTTATACAACTGATTCACCCCCCCCTCTTAGTTGTATTGTGGACTGTTATACCTAACAATTAGTATCAGAGCCTGTGGTCCTCAGAGAGAAAGCTTACCATCTTGAGGTAATCTTGGAGATGGCATTATATAGGAAGGATAGTCCTAAATTTGATCCTAAAAACTTTGACAGTTGGAAAAACAAGATGCGAACACATCTGCTGTGTTTGGGCATAGACTACTAGATGATTGTAAAGAAAAAGGAATCTTTGAAGGTTGAGAATGATTTGGAGTCAGCCACTGATGATGAAAAGAAGTTATTCTCATGCAACATGGTTGCAAGAGAAGCATTGATCAACGCACTATCTGAGAGTGAGTTTACTAAAATTAAAGATTTGGATTCAGCACATGAAATTTGGAATAGATTAGAGGCACTTTATGAAGGAGACAAGTATACCAAACAAGCGAAGTTACAAAACTGGAAGACAAAGATGGAGAAGATGCAAATGAATGAAGATGAAAGCATTAGGGCCTATGTTCAAAGGGTTATAGAAGTTGTAGTCAGAATCAAGAATTGTGGAGGCACTTATGATGAAGATGAAGTTATTGCAAAGATTCTCAGATATCTAACTCCTGCTTACAAGTTCAAGGCTATGTCTATTGAAGAAACTATACCTCTAACTCTAAAATTTAGCAGAGAGATGTTGATTGCTAAACTAACTACTTTTGAAGCTATGGAATTAGGAGAAGCTGTACCTAAGGTTGAATTTGCATTTAAGGCATCCACACACAATAAATTGTCTGCACTTCCAAGCACAAGAAAAGAAGACCTAAAATAAGAGCTTGGTGAGTATGCTGAGGAATGGGAAAAGATAATGGCCGAAGAAAGAAATGTTAGGATTAACAAGGCAGAAATAACAATTATGTGCAAATATAACTAATATCAGAAAATAATAAACCACACAGAATAGAACATAAGACACACAGATTTAACGTGGTTCACCCAATCCCTGGGCTACGTCCACCAATAGCGAGTCCAATATTATTATTATCCAGTGATTACAACCTGATTACAATCTGTAATCCCTTACAACCCAATTCTGCCGCAAGTACTAAAATCATCCATATGAAAAATCCCTAACCCTAAGCCATATTATACAATATTTTCCCGCTTTAGGGTTAGAATGAGTTATAAGTAGTCGGCCCAAATAACCGAAAAGTAGTACAGGAGGAAAAGTGTATAGTACTTTCCTGGATAGTACTTTCCTGATTAGTCACCACAAGCTAACAAGAAAGATGGATGAACTTGTTGCACTGATTGCTAGAAGAGGAAAAAGAGGTAAGGGCAAGTTACCCCTGAAATGTTTTTCATGCAATAAGGTAGGTCATTTTGCATCTAGATGTCCTACAAGAGTTTCTAAGTACAAACTTGATTATGCAAAGATTAAAAGAGACAAAGAATGTTATTATGCTAGTGAAGGAATCTCTGATGATGATGATTTATATTATGAAGAGATTAGATTTGCTGCTATTAAAGATGAACCAGTACATGAAGAAAAAGCTTTAGTATCTCATGTTGACAACAAAACTGAATTGATAATTGACAATGGATGTTCTCATCATATGACTGGTGATAAGAACAAGTTTGTTAAATTAGTAAATTATGATGGAGGTGTTGTGAGGTTTGGGGACAATCTCCCTAAATCCATCATAGGAGTAGGATCCATTACTCTGGATGGAAATACTAATACAAAAAATGTACTACTTTTTGAAGGACTGAAACATAATTTGTTTAGTGTCAGATAGTTAATGGATAAAGATTTTCAGCTAAGTTTTGTTAATGGTAAATGTTTTATCAGAAGCAAGGAAGAAAAATTGATTGCTACCGATTCAAAATCTAGAGGTAATGTATTTGAACTAAACACATCTGGAGCCTCTTGTTTTGTTGTGAAGGTAGATGACAGTTGGTTATGGCATAGGATATTTTGTCATGTTAATTTTGATAACAATGTGAAGGAAAGTATGGCTAATGTAGTAAGAGATCTACCGAAGATTGTGAAACCATCTAACACTGTATGCAGAGAATGTGTTATGGGAAAGCGGACTAGAAGCAGTCATAAAAGAAAATCATATACATCAAAAGAGAAGTTGGATTTGGTACAGACAGATCTATGTGGACCTACAAGAACAAAGTCATACTATGGTGAAAGGTATTTTATACTCTTTGTTGATGACTTTTCTAGAATGATGTGGGTTACTTATTTAAGAGAAAAATCAGAAGCATTTGATAAATTCAAGTTGTTCAAAGCAAAAGTAGAAAATGGATCAGGTTTAAAGATCAAGTGTTTAAGGTTAGAGAGAGGTGAAGAATTTACTTTGGACTTATTCAATTCATATTGTGAAGAGCATGGGATAAAGAGACAAACATCTGCTCCTAGGACTCCACAACATAATGGGATAGCAGAGCGAAGAAACAAGACTATACTTGATGCTGCTAGGACAATGTTGATTGAAGGAAATTTATGTCATATACATTGGAGAGAGGTTGTTGGAACAACAATATACACATTGAACATAATTAAAATCAGAGAAGGTACAAGACTCCCTATGAACTATGGTTTGATCATACTTCTACTGTAAAATATTTTAGAATATTTGGTAGTAAATGTTATATCAAGAGGGATGACGAGATAGGGAAGTTTGATGCTAGAAGTGATGAAGGGATCTTCCTTGGTTACTCTGTTAACAACAAGGCTTACAAATGTTTCAATCTAAGAGTGAGGAAGATGATTGAAAGTAATAATGTAAGAATAGATGAGAAGTTTCAGATACAAGAAAGAATGTATGACAGTAATCAGATCTCAGAGATAAAAGAAACTACTACTGTTGCAAAAGGAGAACTTGTTGAGGAAGAAAGTGAAAAAGAGGCTTGTGATGCTAGTACAAGCAAGACTACAGAGACTCCCAAAACTCCAAGGTATGTAAAAAATAACCATCTTGAAAATCAAATTATTGGCAATACTAGTCAGGGAGTGCTAACTAGATCAAAAGTTAGAGAAGAAATTTGTTTGATTTCTCAAGTTGAGCCAAAAACTACAGATGAACCCTTTAAAGATGAATCTTGGATAAATGCTATGAAAGATGAATTAGATCAGATAAAGAAGAATAATACTTGGGAATTGGTTCCTAGACCTAAAAATAAAAATATAATAGGAACAAAATGGGTTTTTAGAAACAAAATGGATGAAGAAGGAACTGTTGTAAGGAACAAAGCGAGACTAGTGTGTAAGGGATACTCACAACAAGAAGGTGTAGATTTTGAAGAAAAATTTGCTCCTATTGCTAGAATAGGTAAGATTGTTCCTATCTTATGCTACACATAAAAACTTCAAAGTGTATCAGATGGATGTTAAATCTGCATTTCTGAATGGAGATCTTGAAGAAGAATTCTATATAGAACAACTAGATGGATTTCCTCTATGCGAAGATAAAGACATGGTGTTCAAATTGAAGAAATCTCTATATGGGTTGAAGCAAGCTCCTAGGGCTTGGTATGCAAGGTTAGACAAGTATCTACTTGGGCTTGGATTCAAAAAAGGTAATTCAGATAGTAATTTGTATTTAAGAACTATTGAAGATGGAATCCTGATAGTAGAAGTATTTGTGGGTGACAATATCTTTGGAGGTAATGATGATCTATGTAAGAAATTTGCTGAAGAAATGGAAAGTGAATTTGAGATGTCCATGATAGGTGAAATGAAATTCTTTCTTGGATTGCAAATAACTTAGAATGAGAATGGTATTTTCATTTCTCAGACCAAGTATCTTAAAGAAAATCTTAAGATATTTGGAATGGAAGATTGTAAACCAGTAGGAACATCTATGGTGACTAGCAACAAGCTAACAATTGATGATGAATCAAAGTGTGTTTTTCAATCTTTATATAGATCAATGGTTGGAGGACTACAATATCTGACTCACACCAGACCAGATATTGCTAATGCTATTGGAATTGTGGCTAGATATCAGGCAAAACCCAAAGAAACACATCTAGCTATTGTGAAAAGGATACTAAGGTATCTAAGAGGAACCATAGATTATGGCTTATGGTATGACAGAAATGATAGCTTTGAACTTCATGCTTATACTGATGCTGATCGGGTAGGAAATATTGATGACAGAAAAAGTACTAGTGATGAGATAGGGAAGTTTGATGCTAGAAGTGATGAAGGGATCTTCCTTGGTTACTTTGTTAAAAGCAAGGCTTACAAATGTTTCAATCTAAGATTGAGGAAGATGATTGAAAGTAACAATGTAAGAATAGATGAGAAGTTTCAGATACAAGAAAGAATGTATGACAGTAATCAGATCTCAGAGATAAAAGAAACTACTACTACTGCAGAAGAAGAACTTGTTGAGGAAGAAAGTGAAAAAGAGGCTTGTGATGCTAGTACAAGAAAGACTATCGAGACTCCTAAAACTCCAAGGTATGTAAAAAATAACCATCCTAAAAATCAAATTATTGGCAATACCAGTCAGGGAGTGCTAACTAGATCAAAAGTTAGAGAAGAAATTTGTTTGATTTCTCAAGTTGAGCCCAAAACTATAGATGAACCCTTTAAAGATGAATCTTGGATAAATGCTATGAAAGAAGAATTAGATCAGATAAAGAAGAATAATACTTGGGAATTGGTTCCTAGACCTAAAAATAAAAATATAATAGGAACAAAATGGGTTTTTAGAAACAAAATAGTGGTGGTGCATTTTTCCTTAGGAAAAAGTTGGTTTCTTGGCTAAGTAAGAAACAAGATTGTATGGCACAATCTACTGTTGAATTAGAGTATGTTGCTGCTATTATAAACTGCACTCATATTTTTTGGATGAAACAAATGCTGACAAACATTAGAATAACTATTGATGATCCTGTGGTTATCCATCATGATAATACCAGTACAATAAATATGTCAAAGAATCTGGTGATGCACTCTAAAATTAAACACATTTCTATCAAGTATCACTTCTTGAGAGACAAGGTGGCCGAAAAGGAAATCAAAGTAGATTGTAGACATCTTCACAAAGCCACTATCGAAAGATACCTTTGAATATCTCAGAGGTATGCTAGGGGTTCAGGCCCCTCCTAGTCAGAACTAAATGATGCATAGGTGCATCAGTCCAGAGGTATTCAGATCCTTATCACTATCTGGATTGGATGCAAGGATCTACTCCTCAGAGGGAGTGATCATGGAAGAAAGTTTATCTGTGAAGGCGGCCAAAATCCTCATGGCACCCTTTGCCATTGTTGTCAAAGGGAGAGTGTTGCTATGAGAAAATCCCTACTGTCTGAGAAGACTATTTGGTTGCAAGACTTTGGATTGATATAACTTTGGGATAAGATTTTCCCATATGTTGACATCAATGCCAAAGGGGGAGATTGTTGGATATTGCTAATGCATGGGAGGTGATTAAGACATTTAATATGTTTAATCACTATGTTACTGAATGGGCACTCATACTGTTGTCATTTGTGTTTTGTCACTAATGCCAACATATGTTTCTATGAAGGAACCAGACTGGTAATCACAGTGTACGAATACTTTACAAATGTTTCAGATGCTGTGAAGTTAGATGAGAGTTCAAGTGGATGTTGTGATCTTATATCCGATATTGCATCATTAGATGTTTCATATTGAGAGAGATACATATGTTTTAATGAAGACTGGTCACTAGACTATGACAGTGAGAATTGACAGAGTGAGTCTCTGGGTTTTTGGTATATCTTTCAGAGGATTTGGATTCAAGGTATGTGAGCTTGAAGGATGTTAGATAGGGTATTGAAGAATGTTCATTGGTCAACTCAAGGTATGAAATGATTGGTGACATCATCTATGGCATGTGTTCTGGTGATGACTTACTATGAAGCCGACTCAGGAAATGAAGCATGTTTTTTGTTTGGCGAACAAAAATTAAGGATGTCGATGCTTAATTGTTGTAATGTAATCATTATAGACTTGTCGTAGATACCATTTGTATCTTAGCAAGGGTTTATGTAATTTTTTGTAATTAGGAAAGCCTCATGGGCCAACCTGATCATGGTAAATTGTAATAAGGTATATATGTAGAGTCTTTTCTTTGGAAAAGATATGGATGGAATATATGTGATATAAAGAAGTTGGAAAAGTTGTGAGCTTGTGTCTACTGTATGTAGAGCAGAGGTTTACTGGTGGACTTCATTGGAACTGATCAAGAAAAGACACTTGCTGGAAAATAGTTCAAAAGATTATGTATTTATTTATATACACATGCTGCCAACTAGTGAGTTCTGAAGGTGGATTTAACCTTCTTTGGGCAGTGAGTCCTCTCTTTTATTCTTGACTCCTAACAGGGTCTGCCGTCTAACAAGGAATATGTACTGTAATATTTTAATAAGCTCCTAACATGGCTATATCTTCTAACAAGGATAACTATACTCTCAGTACATCATTTGTGGGTGCTAATTCCCACCGAAGTTTTTACCTTTAACAGGGTTTCCCCGAAACCAAAATATTATGTTATTGTGTTGGCATTCATTGTGTTCATTGGATCTAATATTATGGAGCTTAAAGTTTAAAGTTTAATATTCTATTATACAAATGATTCACCCCCCCTCTTAGTTGTATTGTGGATTGTTATTCCTAACATTTTGATGTCTCTTCAAATAGTTTTGATTGGTCTTGACATCTATGTCAGGCTTGAATCCCTATAGTAACTTTCAATCTATTGCTTAGAAATGTTAGATTACTCATTAGAGATGGGGATATGAAAAACCTCTTCAATATTGTTAGACCTTATATTCAAGACCACATCACCCTACTTGTTGAGAACCCTCCTTTCCCCAGGTTTGTAGTTCTTAGTGATTTTCATAATGAGATATAGAGATTGGATGGGTATTGGAATAACTAAAGCATCGATGAGAATGGACCAAACTAAGGAGGAGGCATTAGGAATTTGATTTTTATGATTCACTATCCTCTAAAGGAAATCATTCATCATGTGACCAATATTTGTGTCTATGATCTCACCATGGAGATTGCCAACTTGGAGGGTTTTGAATAGCCCACAAAATTGTACTTCATTGGGGTCACTGTAGACATATCTTGTTCAACACCAAGAAAAGAATTACTTGTTAGTCTCAATTTATTGGAATCAAACTAACCTACCCTTTGTAAAAAAACCAAAATAAATAACTATAGGGAAAAGAAACTAAAATAAAACCCTCAAAAACCCATTGTAATAATAGGAAAATCGTCAAACCTCAGATTACTAGAAGTTTTGGGGTTTGATAGTTTGGGGAGTCATGAATCCCCAAACTCCAAAACAAGCCTTATTACCATCCCTTTGGATACCACATAGCGGATGGATCAAGGATCCTCGATCCTTAATGATCTCACTTTTAGGGATCGATGGTGAATTTGAACATCTTTGGGCTTTCCTTCTTAAGGATTGTGGATGCTTGACTCTCGACTCCCCTTTTGGGGGTTGGGGGTCAAATTACCCTCGATTCCCTAAAAAGGAACTTAATGCATGTAGACTTTGAGGATCCTTGATCCTTGATACCCGATGACAAGCTAGGTCTTGAAAAATTCAACTTAATTTATTTTTTGTAATATGTGTTTCGATTCATGCACCGAAGGTTTTGGGAGGTAAGAAAATGCAAATAAAAAATAACTCAAACAAAAGAAACCAAACCCAAACACCAAAAGAAAACAAAAAATAGGAAAAGAAGAAACCGCTGATAGAATGAATGAAAAGAAAACCAAAAAAATGAGAACCAACCTAAGTTAGGTAGGGAATCCTAAGGACAACAAACTCTGAAGGAATATGGGGAGGAATGAAGGCACTCAAATCAAGGCATTATCTTCTAGGAAAATGATTATGGAGCTCAAGTTCATAGTTGAATTGTTAAGAGCAAAGAAACTACCACAACTTGGAGAAATGTAAGTGTGT
Organism: Chamaecyparis obtusa; assembly: GCA_027943335.1. Taxonomy (NCBI): domain Eukaryota; kingdom Viridiplantae; phylum Streptophyta; class Pinopsida; order Cupressales; family Cupressaceae; genus Chamaecyparis; species Chamaecyparis obtusa. The sequence goes on along the minus strand of BSBK01004744.1, from coordinate 320,050 downwards.
AAATGAGGGAAAAACTCCTTTTAAATCACCAGGGATGATGTCATCATTTATCCCTTGAGACATCAAGATGTTGGGGGTTTGAGTTTCAAGGGTTGGGTATGTCGGTAGTCTAGTGAGTACCTCCTATCCCTAATACCCCAAAACCCAACTTTGAGAAGGACTTAGTGATTTAGTTATTCATGGTATTGGGGATCAAGGAAATTGAGACCAGCCCTGAATGCTCGACACCACACACAAATCCAACTTAGGGTAAGGGGAAGAAAATTAAAGAGAAAGGACAAGGACAATGGAAAGACATAAAGTTCTTATCACGTGGACATAAAATTATCAGATGGGGTCCATAATTTGACTCACCCAATGCATCTAACTTATAGCAAGGAATTTTATTAAAAAGGGGTGGGGTCCCCATTAGATTAAATGACCAAAATGAGGTGTAAGTTGTGGGGACACAACAAACCTTCCCAATGAGATCTCATATATAATAAGCACATGCAATTGATGATAGTGTTTAGACATTGTATCCAATATCTATGTTCTCAATGGAATAAATTCAAATTTGTGAAAAGGTATGTGGAAAGTTGAGTGAAGTGTAGTTCCACCTATGTTATATGTTTCTTTTCCTATATATGCAATTTTCAATCCTTTTGATTTATTTGGGTCATTGTCAATTGAATTATTATAAATGTGAATGAGTGCTAATTGGTAAATGGTTGTTGTAGTAAATATTTTTCTCGTTCCCACTCCTCTTGTTAGCAAAAAGTGTATCAGTGTTTTTAGATTTTTGTTTTTTTAATTATAATGTTCTTCACTATTGCTTTTTATTCTCTTTTTAGAATTTATCTAAGTTTTTAGTCATTGTTGTGCATTATTAATGGAATGCATGCAATTTTGAATCCTCTTGGAGGTATGTTGCCCAAGGTATTTCGGTATATTCCTGGAATATCTACTTGTATGTTGTATTTCTCTTTTTATTTTCTTATGTGATGTATTACCAACCCTTTTTCCCTATTGTTTCTTTCATTGTTTATTTCATCAATAGATTTTGCAATGTCACCCCATGTAGAATTCATATTGTAGTTAAACTTTGCACGATTATTCTGAATTGTTTTTTCATTGTGTGAAAATGCATGCTCCCAAGAATCAAATTTGTGTTTGAATGTGTCTTCACTTGATGTGAATGGTACATAGAGAAGCAATTTATTTCGACAATATTTTTCTAAATCGATGAGTTTATTGAAGTTTCCAAAGTGAACAGTATTTGGTTTTCAATTTTCATTGATCTCATTACCTTTCTTTTTGTATTTTGGAAATGAATTGTGCAAGACATACGCCTTTAATTGCATCTGGTCATTTTAAATAATGGTCTATTATAGACATAAAAATTACATTTTTTATTCATCAACCTCTGTGTTTAATTATTTGACTGGTTTCAATATGAAACTACATTCATGTTTTGATCTTATGTTAATGAAGACACATTTTCTTGAGCTAAAATTTAGTAGTAGTGATAATACAAGATGTGTAACTTGTTGAGATGACATTTTTTGCAAGTTGAGTAAAACATTTCCAAATTATATTATCATTTGAATTTTATCAATATTATTTTGTTGATGATATTTTCATATTTTCTTAAAAGCATTTGTCATGGCCTTATTAACTGTGGCCATATAAGAACTGCAATACATTGTTGCAACATATGCGTTGAGCACAAATTACGTATTTGTATTTGCATTCCATATTTGGGGGATTTTTGTAGCAATGGTATTGTTCCAAACTTGAGAAGGTTCTCTTTGGAATAAAAGAGTGTGTTTATGGGTTATCAACCATAGAGTTGTTAGATAGTCAATTTTAGTAATATCTAATTCTTGAAGAAACATGGTTATGTGAAATATGTATAGTAGTTTGATTTTTGTAAATTGGAGAAAATACTAAAAACCATTTCAATTTCAAATTAATTTTTTTTAGGTAATTCCTCTAGTATTATAGTGTTCTGAATTGGTGGGAAAGGAAAATTGTATCTACAAGTTCATCTTCTTGATCTTTTGCATTGCTTTGTAAGATGATGCTTTTGTAATATTGCTATTGTTGGTTACAAATCTTCTATTTGGCATGTAATGTATTTTTCAACAAACTCAATAATGTTTGTATTTCTTTGTTTGTCATAGATTGGTGCATTTTTAACCTACACAAGGAAGTAATCATGTTCATCTCCTTGATTTTGGAATTCAGTTATAGAGAAATAGTCCACTACATTTCCAAATAAAGATTGATCTTTAGATATTAATTTCTTCAATGCATTTATCCTATGTTTATAGTATCACAAACATGTGATTGGGTCTTTTCTAATGAGTTGGAATTTGCCAATTTCTTTTGAGTTATAAGAATTTTGGTTCTTTGTCGAGTAATGTGTCTTGTGTAATTGTTTTAGTACATTTGTCAAAGCTTCCCAATTTTGCTCTACACTAAAAAATATAAGGAAAAGTGTTGGTGGTCCTAATTATCTTATCATTTCAAACACATTTTTCTTTAGTTGTTGCGTATAGTCAGGATATATTTTTATTCTTTTAAAGTTGACATAGCCAATATCTGATTTTAATATCTTTTCTAGATTTGGTTTACATTTTACATCTTTTTCTATTAGTTTTTTCTTTTTCAATTGTCCTTTACAAATTCTAATTCACATTGCAGAGAGAACTTGTTTTATAAGTATCTTGATTGTTTTGAAGAATAGATAATTTGTGTGGTATGCAAAATGCCTATCTATATTTTGTTAGTATTATCAAGTCCAATATTACTAAATGGAGGGGTGAATCAATAAACTAACAATTAAAATTTTCATACATGTTGGGCTATAAGGCCTTCCTGGTTATGGCCAATTACATCTAGAATTCAATTACAACAGTCCTCCAACATGCAAGGATTCAACCTTCAGAAACTATCTTCTATCTTCCAAAACTTATTCCTAAACTAAAACTAACTACTTAGTTTAGACAAGAGGCTACCGAAACAAGTCGGCCTTCAGATCCATCATTGGAGAAAGAAATGACCAGATCTAGGTCCACACACTTCCCAATGATCGATGCAAATATTAACTCCATGACCAACATTCAATGCACAAGTCGGCCTCAACAAAAATCCAAAATAAACCACTCGATGAGAAAGATTACCGAGCGACAGGAAATTAACTCAATGATTGAAGGAATCGAGTAGAAATTGAGCCCTGTTAGTGGAAATATGAATACATCACCAAGAGCCCAAAAGAAGCTACTGAGCATGAATAACAACTCTAACTTGTTTTTGGTGTTGAACCTCTAGGTACATAGAGTTTTCCTCCCCTAAACAAAAGACCTTGAATATTAAAGTCAGAGTACTCACCATGCAAATGATTTTAAAAGTCTTTACACACCTTGTAAGCTGCTGAGAAATCCTCATCTTCTAGATACAATTCTCTAAAAATTTCTATGCCAATGCTCCTTAACTAGATTTATTGAACTGCGAGTAATCTTCTTCTCAATGCATCTGCCACCTTATTTTGGATATACTCCACCCACTTCATATGCTTATGACTTAGTTTATCTTGTGAGCTAAGGAAGCTCAAAGCTTGATTGTCAGTGTCGACCACAAATTATTTAGGAAGGAGGTAATGCCTCCATTTTAATTAATGCTTGAACCAATTCATATAACTCTAGATCATAGGAAGAGTAAATTCTCTTTGCATAACTTATGTTTTCACTATGAAAGGCCAATGGTCTTCCCTCCTAACTTAGGATTGCTCCAATGGAAGTGTGACTGGCATCACATTCAATAGTGAACAATTTCTCAAAAGTAGGAAGTACCAATATAGGTTGGGTATCTATCCTCTTCTTAAAGGTCTCAAACCCTTTGTCAGCTTGTTCATTCCACTAGAATTTAGTCTTCATACGTCCCTTAATGGTACCCAGAATAGGTGCACATATTTCACTAAATTATTAGATAAATTTTCTATAGAATTGTGCTAGGCCATGAAAACTCTTAACCTCTATAGAAGACTTAGGTGTAGGCCATTTAAAAAAAAATTCCACCTTTCTTGTGTCCATCTTCAAATTCCCTTCAGATATAACAAAGCCTAGGTACACCAACTCTTGCTTTAAGAACTCACTCTTTTCTAAGTTGATTGTCAAGTTATCCTAATGCAACCTTTGCATTACCATCTGCAAATGCTTGAGATGATCCTCCTTTGTTTTACTAAACACCAAGATGTCATCTAGATACACCACAACCCATTTTCCTATGAAGTCTTTCAACACCTCATTTATTAGCTTCATAAAGGTGCTTGGGGAATTAGACAACCCAAAGGGCATAACAAGCCACTCATAGAGTCCTTTTTTGGTCTTAAAAGATGTCTTCCACTCATCTCCCTCCTTAATCCTTATTTGGTGGTATCCACTTTTAAAGTCTATCTTTGAAAAATACGTTTCCCCTCCTAAGCAATCCATTAAGTGTTTAATCCTAGGGATAGGAAACCTATACCTTATGGTAATCCTATTTATGGCCCTAGAGTCTATACATAATCTCCAAGTACTACCTTTCTTTGGGGCTAGGACACTAGGAATGACACATGGGATTATGCTCTTCCTAATCAAACCTTGGTCAAGCAACTCTTGGATTTCTTTAGCAATTTCAACATTATGTTGTGGGGTCATCTTATAGGCTACTTTATTAGGGAGTGAGGCTCTTGGGATAAAGTCAATTTGATGACTAATGGCTCTCTTAGGTGGTAGGGTATCTAGTTGACCATCACTAACAATATCCTTATACTTCTGTAGCAATTATTGTATCTATAAAGGTAGTTCCTCTTTCTTGTTCATCCTTTCATCCCTATGCTTCAATACTAAGGAAAATCCCACCCCTTCTTCTTCTAATGTCTTTAAAAACTCCTTCTCTCTCACTAAGAGTATATTGGGACCCCCTTTCTTCACTTCTCCTTCTTCCAAGATTTTCTAAATCTTTAATGTTACCCCATCCTTCTTAAAGGTGTAAGAGTTCTTGGCTCCATCATGCAAAGCAACTCTGTCAAATTGCTAAGGTCTTCCCAACAAAAGATGACAAGAATTCATGGGCAAGACATCACATAACACCTTGTCCTTCTATCTCCCTATAGAGAACTCTACCCAAACAAGTTCATTACAAACACATGTTGATCTTTGTTCAACCAAGTAACTTTGTAAGGGTTAGTATTGTAAGGAAACTCAAGTGCGGAAACAGCTTCCTACGCTAATCTCTATAGGAGAGTATTGTGTAAATTCTTATAAATTCTTACAATTTTAGATTCGTTAACTACTTTAACAAAGATATTGCAACCACATACAAAGCATACAGAAAAATAGAGAATGACACAATGATATACCCCGGGGAAAACCTTTCGGTAAAAAACCCTAGCACTCCAAAACCTGCACAATGTATTATCTTCAACACAAAGATTACAATACACTTGCAATGCAAGTTCTTTCAGGAAATGAGAGACAAAGCCAACAAGACTTAAATTTCTATTATATCTCTCCCATAGGAGCAGCATCATATATATAGACTCCTCTGGACCCAAAAATAGGCACAACCACCAAGACCCATGCACAAAGCCACATGTACATAGTTGTTACATGCAATCCCAAGAATAGGCGTCCATCCCTAGAATAGACTATGACAACTTGTCATAGAATCTGCCAAAAATAACGGTCACAAGATAAGTGTAAGAGAATCTATCATACCAACCTATTTTTGGCATATTCTCTTACACACACCAACCACTTCTTCTTGGGTGCCCAAATAGGCCCAAGTCATAAGATGCTCTTACACTTGTCATAGAACATTCCTTAAATAGTTCTTACGCATCATAGGAATTTGTCATGACCATTTCAGTCATGATCTCCTTACGCATAAGATGCCGACACATCAAGTGGAGTGATACATCAACATGCCAACTAGACATGTACACTCACACTTAATTACATTATTTGTAAAAAATACATTTACAAAACAAATAATAAGAATAGGAATTATCCAAGGTTGAGACACCTTATTCCTAACATTCTCCCACTTGTCGAACGCCTTGTAAGAGCAATAGGAACATAATAGGAACTTTAACCGCTATAGGCCAAAAGGCCCATAGACTCTGAACACCATCTGAACTTCTCAGTGCCCACTGGTTTCGTTAATGCATCTGCAACATTCTTCACAGTATCTACCTTCTCCAAATTTACCTTTCCATCTTCCACCATATCTCTCAAAAAGTGAAACTGCACATCAATGTGCTTCGTTCTGGCATGGAAAGTTGGATTCTTTGCAAGGAAAATAGCGCTCTGACTGTCACACCAAATAGTAATTTGTTCTGCATCAACACCAACATCAGAACACAATCTTCTAAGCCAAATGGATTCTTTACAAGCATGAGTAGCAGCCATGTACTCAGCTTTTGTAGTGGACAAAGCAACCACAGGTTGTCGCTTACTCATCCAACTAATGGCACCACCAAACGTAGTGAACACATAAGCACTGGTGGATCTCCTGCTGTCTATATCACCTGCCCAATCTGAATCCACAAACCCACGAATACAAACTGAATGCAGAGATCCATAAGAGTTACCATGATAACATATGGAGTAATCTGATGTACCCCTCAAATATCTGAATACTCGCTTAACTGCATCCCAATGTACCCATCCAAGATTAGCCATAAACCGACTTAGGACTCCCACTGCTTGGGCAATGTCTGGTCTAGTACAGACCATAGCATACATAAGACTGCCAACTGCACTAGCATAAGGTACTCTACTCATGTCCTCCACCTCACTAGGAGATTTTGGACAATCATCTACAAATAACTTTGTTCCCATAGAAATAGGAACACATAGTGGTCTACAATCTACCATGCTGAACCTGTCCAACACAGACTTCACATACTTACTCTGACTCAACCAAAGTTTTCTGTTAGACCTATCTCTACTGATTTCCATACCCAAGATGTACCTAGCTGCCCCAAGATCTTTCATCTCAAACTGTGCTGACAACTGAGATTTAAAATCAGAAATCATACCCTTACCCTTCCCAAATAGCAACATATCATCAACATATAATGCAACAATAAGAAGGCGATCATTTTCAACTCTGAAATAAACACAATGATCTGATTTTGATCTTACAAATCCAATTGACAACACAAAGGCATCAAACTTAAGGTACCACATCCTAGGAGATTGCTTCAAACCATATAGAGATTTCTTTAATCTGCAAACTAAAGATTCTTTACCTTTAACAATGTAGTGCTCGGGCTGTGACATATAAATCTCTTCCTCCAAATCACCATGAAGGAAAGCTATCTTCACATCCATCTATTCTATCTCTAAATCATATGATGCAGCAAGAGATAACATAAATCTAATGGATGTCAACTTTGCAACAGGAGAGAATATTTCACCATAATCTATTCCCTCTATCTATGAATACCCCTTTGCAACCAATCTAGCTTTATACCTTTCAACACTGCCATCTGCACATAATTTCTTCTTGAACACCCATTTACAACCAACAGATTTTCTCCCTTTAGGCAAAGGTACAAGGTCCCAAGTTTTGTTTTTCTCCAATGAAGACATCTCATCATCCATAGCCTCAATCCAGGAACCTGCATCCTCCATGCCCAAAGCCTCTTTCACAGATCTAGGCTCATCAGTGTTAGTAATCAAAGCAAAGGCACAACTGGAATCTAACATAGAATAACCAAACCTTTCTGGTTGCTTTCTTTCTCTCATGGATCTCCTCAAGGGCTGAGGTTGAGGTTGTTCTTCCTCTTCTTCTGAACTATCAGAGCTGCTAGAGCTCTCCTCATCATTAGACCCAACATGGTCTCTCTGTTCAGTCTTCTCAGGGGTAGGAGGCAACTGAACAACATCTTTTTCCTTTTCTTTTTCATCTGGTTGTAGCACAATAGGAGAAGATGTTAGCTCTCTGAAAATAACATTTCTACTATACAACACCTTACTAGTCACGGGATCCCAAAGCTTGTATCCTTTCACACCAGCACTGTATCCGATGAAAATACATTTAACAGCTTTGTTTTCCAACTTAGATCTTTTCTCCTTTGGAACATGTGCATAAGCTTCACAACCAAAAACATGAAGATCTCTAATTGAAGGCTTCTTACCAGACCACACCTCCATGGGTGTCTTACCAACAAGGGCTGATGTAGGAGATCTGTTAACTAGATAGCAAGCAGTGGCCACAGCTTCGGCCCAAAACCTTTGTTCTAAACCAGCTCCACTAAGCATACTCCTAGCCTTCTCCATCAGTGTCCTGTTCATTCTCTCTGCAACTCCATTTTGCTATGGGGTATAAGGAGTTGTCTTATGCCTCTCAATACCTTGTTCTTTACAGAACTGTTCAAACTCTGCTGAGCAAAACTCACCACCATTGTCAGTTCTCACACACTTAATCTTCTTACTAGTCTGATTCTCTACAAGAGCTTTAAATTCCTTGAACCGACTAAAGACTTATGTCTTACTTTTAAGGAAATAAATCCACGTCCTTCTACTGTAATCATCTATGAAAGATACAAAAAATACAGACTTGGAGATTGAAGGAACTTTTATAGGACCAAATACATCAGAATGAATAAGATCCAAAACATCAGAAGATTTGTGAGAACTAGAGTAAAACTGAACATGATTTTGTTTACCATAGACACAGTGTTCACAAAAGTCAAACTCGAGATTGCAATCATTTAACCCCTCAACGAGATTTTTATTTTTCAGGGTTCTGAGACCCTTTTCACCAATGTGGCCAAATCTCATATGCCACAACATTGTCTTTTCTGCAGGAAGCTTACCTTCCAAAGAATTTTCACTACCATCAGAACCAATAGCCATAGACTTCTTCACTGCTTGTTCAGATGGTGAGGATGAAGAACTATTACATAGAGGAATACATGCATCTAGCTGAAATAAGGTACCTCAACTAGTACCCCTTGCAAGCACTATCGATCCTCTCATCATCTTGCATCCTTCTTTCAAAAAAACAACTTGCATACCTACATCATTCAACATACTTACAGATAATAGGTTTCGTGCCAAACCTGGAATGTGCATAACTCCATTGATTCCCTTTACTCGTCCATCAGGAAATTTGATCGTGACCCTTCCATGTCCAACTATCTTTAGGTGAGAATCATCACCCAAGTACACCTTTCCACCATCGAACTCTTCATATTTTGAGAACCAGTTTCGATGAGAGGTCATGTGAAAAGATGCACTCGAGTCAACCAACCACACATCATTAGATTCATGGGCTGCGAAAGCTGCGATGAATGCATCACCATCTTCTTGAGATCTTTCTGAAGCTGAATCTGAACCTTTCTTCTTCTTCTTCGACTCTTTGCAGTCTTTACGGAAGTGCCTAGATTTATCACAGTTCCAACATTTTGCCTTGGACTTATTGGAAGTCTTTGACTTCCCACGGGATTTGGATCTACCCTTATTGTTAGACTTATTGTCATTTTTATTCCCTCTTTCAGTGGATCTCCCACGAACAACAAGGGCTTCTTTTTCTGAAATGGAAGCCTTTCTCTGCATCTCCTCTGATAGCAACGAAGACACCACATCATCCATTTTGAAGGTGACTAAAGTGCTTCTGAGAGCCATCACAAGATGGTCCCATGAATCCGGTAAAGAACACAAAAGTGTGTAGCAACGATCCTCCTCCTCTAACTTGACACCAGCTGATGTCAATTGTGCAGCCAGCAGATTAAATGCATTTAAATGATCCGTTAAGGATCCACCTTCCTCCATTCATAGAGAGTACAACTTCTTCCTCAGGAACAACTTGTTCACCAGAGATTTGGCCTGATACACGGCCGCAAGTCTTTCCCACAAACTATTTGTGGTTTTCTCATCTAGAACATTTAGAAGAACTGCATCGGTTAAACAGAGTCTTATGAGACCCTTAGCTTTATGGTCTTTGATATCCCAATCTGCTTGAGCTATAGTTGCTGGTCTTGTAGCACTTGAAGTTGCTTCCCATAGGTCATGATCTTCCAACATGTCTTCCATCTTGAGTTTCCACAACTTGAAATTAGTGCCATTAAATTTCTCCACCTCCATTCTTCCATATGATGAACTTGCCATCTCAATCTACAAATAAGATTCAGAATGCTCTACAAAAAACTCCCACTCAAACTTGAGATCAGCTCAAAAAACCCTACCCAACAACTAGGATCAAAAGTTGATCAAGCTCTGATACCTCTTGTAAGGAAACTCAGGTGCGAAAACAGCTTCCTACGCTAATCTCTATAGGAGAGTATTGTGTAAATTCTTATAAATTCTTACAATTTTAGATTCATTAACTACTTTAACAAAGATATTGCAACCACATACAAAGCATACAGAAAAATAGAGAATGACACAATGATATACCCTGGGGAAAACCTTTCGGTAAAAAACCCCAGCACTCCAAAACCTGCACAATGTATTATCTTCAACACAAAGATTACAATACACTTGCAATGCAAGTTCTTTCAAGAAATGAGAGACAAAGCCAACAAGACTTAAATTTCTGTTATATCTCTCCCATAGGAGCAACATCATATATATAGACTCCTCTGGACCCAAAAATAGGCACAACCACCAAGACCCATGCACAAAGCCACATGTACATAGTTGTTACATGCAATCCCAAGAATAGGCATCCATCCCTAGAATAGACTATGACAGCTTGTCATAGAATCTGCCAAAAATAATGGTCACAAGAGAAGTGTAAGAGAATCTGTCATACCAACCTATTTTTGACATATTCTCTTACACACACCAACCACTTCTTCTTGGGTGCCCAAATAGGCCCAAGTCATAAGATGCTCTTACACCTATCATAGCACATTCCTTAAATAGTTCTTACGCGTCATAGGAATTCGTCATGACCATTTCAGTCATGATCTCCTTACGCACAAGATGCTGACACATCAAGTGGAGTGACACATCAACATGCCAACTAGACATGTACACTCACACTTAATTACATTATTTGCAAAAAATACATTTACAAAACAAATAATAAGAATAGGAATTATCCAAGGTTGAGACACCTTATTCCTAACAAGTATGAGGGATTCTTTTCAATTTAAGATTTTATATTGCTTGCATGGAGATGATGTTATCAATAGAACCAGAATATATGATAACTTTGCAAACTTTACCTAGAATCTTGCATTTGACTCTGAACAAGGATCTTCTCTGACATGGTTCTTCTTTGATGGGATCTTTAATAAGTGTTCTTCTAATCATCAAATTCTCTCCTATCTCTGAATCCAATGCCACCTCTATTGTTTTGCTACTAGAAGACTCTTCTTGCACATAATTTATTCTTTTCTCTCCTACTTGAGATGATGAACTCTTTTCTGGACACCTATATGTAGGGTGTCCATATTGGTGACAATTATAGCATTTCATTAAAGATAAATAATATCATCTTCCCTCGTTATTGGATCTTCCTCTTGAATTTTTATTAGGGCCTCTCCCTTTGTTATAACCCCCTTTGCCATTTTTGAATCTCCCTGGTTCTTGGTGAGATTGGACTCACCCTAATTTATTTCTTCAAAGTTCCTTCCTCCAAAGCCTCCTCTCTGACTTCTACCATCTTTTCTATGCAATTCAAAATACTCTAAAAACTATCATAGTATATCTGTGTAACTTAGAATGAGTGAAATTTTAATCAAAATGGCATCCAACATTGGGATCTTGCCATGGGAGTCCTTATATAGTATTCCTCCAACCAAAAAAACCATTGGAACCGATCAATAACCACCTCTTGGACAAAAACAACTTTTTGACAAAGTTGTCGAGCAACTTTTCAAAAGTTGCAAAGTTGCAAGTGTTGCTTTGAGCAACTTTTTACATCTCTTGGAAATTTTGATTTTTCTTATTTTGGCCTCCATGGATATATCACCTAAATCCTAATATCACTTCCTAGGACTCAAAACACCCCCAAAATGACCTTCTAAACATCTAGAATGTTCATTTCACATTTTGACCCACATTGTCCTCTAGGACATTACAAAGAGTGGATGAAAAAAAGTTTTCAAAAATAACTTAACAAACCCTAAACCACTTCAACATCTTCCTAAAATTTCCTAAACTAACTAAGCAACTATGAAAGAACACAACAAAACAAAAGGAGGGCTTTTCACCCTAGGTGCTCCTGCACCACTAAGGCACCCACTAACGAGTGGAATTGAAAAGTTGATAGGAGCCGAGTGGGATGGCAGAGGTATGTGGATTAACACAATCAATAACCCCATAACTAGGTTTGGAGCATATGTAATTGCTTATAAAGTATTCCAATCTAGAAGACCACACAGTATTCCTTGTGGAGTTGTTGACATAACATACAAGACAGTGAAGAAAGGTCTATATCTAGACCTTGTTGAGCTGATGTTGAGGCAACTTGAAGAAAATATGAGGACAATCCGAGTTGCGAAGACCCACACTTGAAAGTTTGGATCATTATTATTATGTATCTTTTCCTACATGCAAAATTCATTCCCCTTAATTGGTGATGTTCAATGGGATGTTAACAAATCGGTCATTATACAAAATGACAATTTTCTAAAGAGTTTAGGTAAAAAATTTGAAGCAGTAATGGATGATTATTTTGGTAAATTCAAGGAAAGAATGGACAAGAGAAACATGATACCTGCACAATTAGTGTAAAAGTACAAGGATGATAATTTTTTCGTAGTGGACACTGATTCCACTCTTATTAAGGTAGTTGAATTCAGGACTACATGGTTACCACCTATGGGATACAAATTTGATATTGACCAAGCATCTAGGTCAATAAAGGCACTTTTGGCCGAGCCTAAAGACAAGAAAGAAAAAAGGTTTAGAACCTATGAGGAAGCAAATCTAAGAATTAAAATGGATTTGGTCAGAGTAAAAGTGGGTATAAAATCAAAGAACATGATGGACACTTTGGTGAAATAATTTGGTGATGAAGATGAAGAAGCATAAAAGGTGGTTGAAGAGGCAATTGAGGAACAATTTTTGATCGGTAATAATGAACATGATGAAGAGACCCATCCATACAAAGAAAATCAAGCAGAACCGATGAAGGCAATAAAAAGTAAAAGGAAATAGATAGATACCCCCACATGAGTGAGGAAAAGATCCTCTACAGGTGTTTCCCCACATTTGAAATGTGGAGTTGTAAAGATTACAAGGCCAACACCGACAAAGACATATCAGAAGAAGAGAGGCACTCAAGCATCCACTGAGCTACCTAAGAAGAGGAGAAAATTAATAAGAGGTAAGGATGACATAGATTATGAAGATGAAGATAATAGTCAATTTAAGGTATTTGTAAACAAGGCACAATCAATTGATGAGATGGTAAATAATATAAAAGAAATGGGAAGACTTTCTCACCCTAAAATTAACCGGTATGTAAATATGTCTACCGAGGATCAAGATAAACTGGGAGAAGCAATCATCAGCATGATGATTAAATTTAAAATATTACCAGTTGAATTTTTGAATTCTATTCCCAAAGAGTTATATGATACGATATAAACAAGATAAACTTATGCCTTGCATACTGAGAAAAAGATGAGGGAAAGATCATTGATTTTGGCGATGCCAAATTTATTAGTAACAAAGATTGATAAAAAGATGAAATAATATGCTAATAAGTTTTTGATGAAATGAAGAGCACTGAACATTTTACAGGGAAAACTTGAAGATGTTGATGAAGAAAGTAAAGAGAAATGGACTAAGATCTTGAAGTCCAAAGCAGAAGCAGAACAAACTGCACTTGCAGTTATCTCAGAGAAAGGAGTGAAAGGAAAAGGAAAAGGTGTACATTCTAATGATGTTGATCAACTGCACAAAGGCCAATTAAAGATCCCATACACATATCAGACACTAAGCAACTAGAAGATGATACACATGCATAATACTTTTATCTGGCTGGCTACATCGAGAAAGAGGATACTCCCGAGCAGTTAGTGATTACCAGGAATGAAGAAGTTTTAATTGAAGATATCACTGAAGGTGATCCCGATGATGAAGCAAAGGAAGATGAAGATGTTATTGCTACTACCAAGGATATAGAGGAAGAAAATACTACCGAGGCAGCTACAATAAAAATATCAGGTAACTTCCCAATTTCAGTGCAAGCAATAGATATTTATACAGAAGAGAAATAAAAGGACCCAACACCTGAGCAACATATGGATACTATCAAAGAGAAGGGTGAAGAAGGAAAGAAAGAGACCATAGAGCCTGAAACAAAAGAGGTAGAAGACAAAGGAAGTGAAACATAAGAAAATGTAGATGATTCTACTACAAGTACAAGACCAGAAGCCCAAGGACCTTAGACTGATGGAATAGTAAAAGGGAAAGAAAAGGAGGAAAGTGTCTCCATCAAAGCACTAAAGTCCAATCTAGAGCTGAAGGCTCTAGTTCTATATGGGCAATCCCCCATATCTATTAAGTAGGAGAAGAAAAAGAAGAAGAAACATGGAAAAGGTCTGGTCATCCTCAATGAAGTCATAGAGATACCTTCATGTGACCTGAGAACCTTAGACCCCGAATCTCTTAGGAGATATGGAGAATTATGCACTAGGAAAGAAGCTCAGGAGAATCTGAGGCAAGAGAGTAAGAATAAACATGTGCTAGAAACTGTGAGAGAGATACTAATGCAAGTTCTACCTAATTTCAATATTCATGAGGAAAATCCCATCATTGACCAGCTTGCAGCACTTACTGTACACATCAGTTCTCCCAATGTTGATGCTAAAAAGAAGATTGAAGAGAGAGAAAAGTCCAAAATATAGTTCAAAATAGAAGAGAAAATCAGCCAAGCTGTGGCAATTCCTAAGGTGAAGTTATCTAAAACTATAACTAACGTAGAAAATCTCATTCAACAGATACTCACCACTTTAAAGAAGCCTTGCACATTAGAGTTATTCAATGTAGAGATATAAGAAATGCTCAAGGAATTAGATGATTATCTACAAAAGAATGCATAAAGCTTGATAACAACACCCCATGCATTTAAAGCACACTATGAAAAATTCAAGCACATACATGGGTTAAGAAATGAGCTAAGAAGACAAGATAAAGGATCAAACAACTGAGTTGCAAGAAGAGTTGTTACCACACATTGAGGTGATGCAGAGGCATGTAAAGAAAGCCTACAAGGATCTAGTAACTACTCCTGAGCGATCATTTGTAGCTCACATATTTGACATGCATGCACAAGTTGGTTTGGAACAAATTGCATTAGAAAGTTTGAAATAGGAATGGGAAAACCTCTTAGCCAACTTGAAGAAAACCCATCAAAACATTTTTGATAAGATGTAAGTATATACAAGTTTTGGAATTATTACCAAAAAAGGGGGAATATATGTACACTTACAAAGGATAAAATATGTATAGATAGTATGTATACTTACCGAGGTATGTAGACAAAGGGACTACAATTTTGAGTATACAATTTTGTAATTTTGATCATATGACACACATATGTGTTTTTGTCACTAGTGCCAAAGGGGGAGAATGTTAGTTTATATATTTTCATTGGTGTCACACACACAATTAGTAAAGGAAGAAAACAACCCAGTTGGTCAACACTCTAAGTATAATAACTGAGAAGAGCACAAGGCATAATATCATAGTAACCAAACATAGTCATGACCAAGCACTCATAATGAGCTAGATTATTATTGAGTACCGAGTAGAGTTATAGCTGAGCATTCATATATACTGAATGTCAATAATTTACCGAGTGATGAATGCAGTGTATTGTTGGACTACAACTGATTTGGAATCTAATTGAAGAATCTATGATTAAAGATCACTGAGAAGTTTCTGATTAGATATGTAATATGATTAAATCAGTATTATGTTTTCATTGATGTCAACTAGTTTGACAACACTTATCTTGTAAGTTACTATACCAAGACATCTGAAGAAAGGTGAAAAAGAGATGAAGATCAGCGAAATCTACATGAGGAAAGATGTACATGACAGATGAGGATAAGGAACACATTGATTAATTTGATGATGAGTCTATGACTCAATGATATCGACTTTATTATGTTGCATTCATCTATGATGAAGTATAGAGTTGAAAGACACAAAGCAGTGTTGTCGGTAAATGAAGCATTTCTAGTATACACCGACGGAGTGTAGTGTATACTGATTGTAGTATTAATCGAGCAGTGTTCACCGACGCATTTCTTTGTTAACCTAGTGGAACAAAATGAATTAAATGATTAGTTTAGCTGATAAGATTGATGAGATGGCAAGAGTATAACATCAAGGTAACAGATAAAGTTTGTTACACAAATCAACGGCTGACAAAATTCAGGGAAGATCTAACAGAGAAGATTGAAATGTGTTATTGACACAAGTACTGAGAAATTTTGAAGCGGCAAAATCTATGAATGTGGTTAAGCGGAAAAATTTGATGGTGGAGAAGAAAATGATTTACCTGTCTATATAAGAGAACAAAATTTCTTTAATAAAATGCCAAAAGAAGTAGAAGCTGCAGGAATATCACGTGAACAAGGTTTTCATGCATTCTGATCATACTGGTTAGTAAGAACCGAGCTGCAGAACAATTACCAAGCTACAAAGAGCAATTATCGACGGATAGTGAGTTGATATAGTATTGAATCTGAAGTGAAATATTGATCAGAAGGATTTGTTTGGACTAAATATTGATCTATAATTTGCAATTGAAGTTGTATTAAGGCAAGTCATTTACTATTACATATTTAACCATTGTATACAGTCAAAATCTCTTAACCGAGTGGACTCTGAAAGTCTTATGATGTATCATTCATAGAATGAACATTGTTATCCTGTTAACCCCATAGTGAATGCTAGTTGGACGATAAATTCTAGTCTAAAATCCTCTAACAAGGTCACACCTGACAGTGTGTTTCTAAACCTTTAATAGGGTTGGGTCTTAACCGACCTCACTTCAGAAGAGTGAACAATTTTGGGTTGCCGGTCCCAGGTGGTTTTTCCCTTTATAGGGTTTCCACGTTAAATCTCTTGTGTTATGTGTTGATTGTGATATTTGTTTGTTATCATACTTTTCATGTTACATGTTAGATTTGATCAGTAAACTATTATAAGAATTAGACTGGTAATCGGTAAAAGCACAGATAGTGAGAGTTGTTATTGCTTACCGACGAGCAGAATTAGAGAAGATGTTTTGAAGTATACATTTTGTTTTGGGACACTGGATAACTGATTCACCCCCCCTCTCAATTATTCTAACAATTGGTATTAGAGCTTTGGTTGCTTGGAATAGAGTTTTAAGGACTTAAACATAAAGGTCTCAAGATGTATAAGAGGGAAGTACTGAAACTGAACAAAGAGAACTTCATAGTATGGCAAAGCAGAATGAAGCTGCACATATCTGGAATTGGGAACTCCGCACTAGATCTGATGGAGAATGGCTACATACTACCGCCCACTAGTCCCTTAACTCTTGATCAACTGAAGGAAAAACATGAACACAATGTTACTATGATGGAACTTGATGCTACCTGTACTGACACTGAATTTGAAGATATCAAGACATGCACAACTGCCAAAGGAATGTGGGATAAGTTAACACAAATATACAGTGGAGATCTGAATGTCAAAAGGGCCCGAGCTGAAAGTCTGAGAGGTAAATTTGATGATATGAGAATGAAAGAAGGTGAGAACATTGTCCAATATTCAAATAGACTCAAAGAGGTGGTACATGCTATTAGAGCATCTGATGGAGTAATTGATGATGAAACAGTGATAAGCAAGATTCTCAGAACTTTACTACTAGTTTATGCAATCAAGATTTCTACAATTCATGAAACAAGAGCTACATCCAACCTTACTCTTGACACTGATTGGTAAACTTACAACCTTTGAATTAAACAACTTTGATAACAGTGTTGTTCCTTCTGTTGAATCTGCTTTCATGTCTTCTTTGAAGATTGGAAAGTCTAGCAGGAATGGTAAGAATTGTGATAGTGATGACAATACAGATGATGAACTTGATGGGCTTGAAGAACTTATGGCTAGAAGATTTCCCAAAGGAAAAGGAAGGTATAGAGGCAAGATACCTTTAGCGTGCTTTAATTTTAAAGAAGTTGGTCACATCGTTGCTAGATGTCCTCAAAAGAAAGATGATGATAGATCCAAAGACCGATCTGAAGGAAGCTATGGAAGAAGAGTCAATAGAGGTTATCAACACAACAACAAAGACAACCGAGATGAAAAAGGCAAAAAGGTATGTTACATAGCTGAAGATATTGAAATTGAATCTGATTCTGATGATGATATAGAAGTTGTATTTGTTGCTATGAAAGATGACTCAGAAGAGGAAGAGAAACATGAAGAGACAACACTGATCTCTAAAGTAAGTAGAAATGATACATGGATCATAGACAGTGGCTGCACACATCATATGATCGGTGATGTAGAGAAGTTTGATCATCTTGTTGAATATAATGGAGGATCTGTGAGAATGGGAAATGATGCACCTTGTATGGTAAGAGGTAAAGGCTCATTGATGATCAATGATAGACTACAATGTGACAATGCATACTGGGTAGATGGATTGAACTATAATTTGTTAAGTGTGGCTCAGCTGAACAACTCAGGCCACCGACTGGCTTTTGAGAGCAAAAAGGTGAAGATCTATGATGATGGAGGAAGACTTTTCAGAACTGGTACACAATCCAAAGGTAATCTATTCTATCTTGATATGGATCAGTCTTCTTGTTTGTTAATAAAGGATGAAGATGCTTGGTTGTGGCACAGAAGGTTATGCCATGTGAACTTTGACAACATGATCAAGATTAGTAGAAAGAAAAGAGTTAGAGGATTGCCTAACTTGAAAAAACTTGATCATGCCATGTGCCATGAATGTTAGAAAGGTAAGATGACTAAGTCTAGTTTTAAAAGAAAAGACTACTCAACAAAGAAGATACTTGAGTTGGTTCATACTGATCTATGTGGTCCTATGAGAACTCAAAGTTGTTTTGGTGATAGATATTTTATTCTTTTTGTTGATGACTACACTAGACTGATGACTGTTATGTTCCTAAAAGAGAAATCTGAAGCCTTTAAAATGTTTAAGTGGTATAAAGCTAAGGTAGAGAAAGAAATCGGTAAGGAAATAAAATTCTTAAGATTTGATAGATGAGGTGAATTTATCTCTAATGAATTTACTAATTTTTGTAATGAGCATGGAATCAAAAGACAGGTATCTGCACCGACGACACCTCAGAAAAATGGCATTGCTGAAAGGAGGAATAGGTCTATAATTAATTGTGCTAGAACATTGATGTTACAGAAGAATGTTGCTCAGACATATTGGAGGGAAGCTGTCAGCACAGTTGTGTATGTTCTTAACCGAGTATAATTGAAGAAGGACTCCAACTGAACACCTTATGAACTGTGGTTTGGACACAAACCTACTTTAAGTTATTTCAAAATTTTTGGAAGTAAATGCTTTATTTTGAAAGATGAGAGAAATGGGAAATTTGATTCTAAAGGAGATGAAGGAATATTTCTGGGATATTCCACTACAAGTAAAGCATATAAATGTTTGAATAAGACCACAAATAAGATAATTGAAAGTACTAATGTTTGTGTTGATGAGTTTTATGACAAGTACACTGAGGAAATTACAAAGGAACTAGAAGACTACGGTAGATTTACTTATATTGCATATCCATAGTATCTACTGACACCGCAAGCTGTAACAACCGGTCAGCAGGGAAACAATGTAGGACAACAGGCAACACAAACCAAGGAACAAGATGGAGCTGCCAAGCAAGGAAATGACCCTGAGTAGGATGAA
The DNA here is from genome assembly GCA_027943335.1 of Chamaecyparis obtusa. Lineage (NCBI taxonomy): Eukaryota > Viridiplantae > Streptophyta > Pinopsida > Cupressales > Cupressaceae > Chamaecyparis > Chamaecyparis obtusa. The sequence continues at coordinate 300,169 of BSBK01004744.1, read as the reverse complement.
CAAGAAAGGAGAAATCAAGTCTTAGCTAGTTTTGTCAGGAGACATCATCTGGAGATACAAATCATTGGAGACAGACATGCTGGAATGCAAACTAGAAGCAAAACAAGACAAGGTGCATGTTTAATTTGTGAATTTGACCCTAAAACTGTGAAAGTTGCATTAGAAAATGAAGAATGGGTTAATGCAATGAAGGAGGAAATAGAGAAAATAGAGAAGAAAAAAACCTGGTCCTTAGTACCCCGACCAAAAGATAAGAATGTTATCGGTACTAAGTGGATATACATGAATAAATTGAATGAAAATGGTGAAGTCACAAGAAATAAAGCTAGATTAGTATGCAAGGGATATGCATAGGAAGAAGGCATTGACTATGGTGAAACATTTGCACTTGTTGCTAGATTAGAAGGAGTTAGAATGCTACTTGCATATGTTGCACATAAGAAATTCAAAGTCTATCAAATGGATGTGAAGTCAGCATTTTTGAACGGTATACTTGAAGAAGAGGTCTACATTGAACAACCTGAAGGATTTGTTGATCCCAACAATAAAGACATGGTATGTAGATTACATAAAGCCTTATATGGATTGAAGCAAGCACCGAGAGCATGGTATGAAAGATTGCATACTTACTTGTTAAGTATTGGATTTGTTAGAACAAGTGAAAACAACAATTTGTATGTGAAAGGTGATACTGACGATACTATTATCATTGCTGAAATATTTGTTGATGAAATTATCTTTGGAGGCTCAGATCATGTTTGTAAGGCATTTGTTGATGAAATGCAAAAGGAATTTGAAATGTCTATGTTTGGAGAGATTAAGTTCTTTCTTGGACTACAAGTGATTCAACAAAGTGATGGGATATTCATCACACAATCTAAATACATAAAGGAAGTACTAAAAACATTTGGCATGGAAGATGCTAAACCTATGGGAACACCGATGGCTACTGGATGCAAATTGACAAAGGAGGAAGAAACTACAGAGGTAAACCAGACACTTTACCGATCCATGATTGGTAAATTGATGTACATAGTTCACAGTAGACCAAATATAGCACATGCTGTGGGAATTGTTGCAAGATTTTCTGCCAATCCTAGAGAATCACACATGATAGCTACAAAAAGGATCTTAAGATACTTGAAGAAAATAGAGAATTATGGATTATGGTATCCTAAGGAAGGTATGTTTGAACTTAAAGTTTACACTGATGTTGATTGGGCTGGAAATGTGGATGATAGAAAAAGCACCACTGAAGGAGCATTTTTCTTTGGTGAAAGACTTGTAACCTAGACAAGTAAAAAGCAGGCTTGTGTTTCTTAGTCTACAGCTAAAGCAGAGTATGTTGCTACTGCTACTAACTATTCAAACATTGCATATATCAAACAAGTGTTGGAAGGAATGAATGAGGTAATCACTGACTCGGTGATTATATACTGTGACAACACTAGTGCTATTAATATTTCAAAGAATCTTGTGATGCACTCTAAGACAAAGCATATATCTATTAAGTATCATTACTTAAGAGAACAAGTGCAAGGGAAGCAAGTAAAGTTAGAATTTGTCACATCTAAAGAACAAATTACAAATATTTTTACAAAGCCCCTACTGAAGGACACATTTGAATACTTGAGGACTAGACTTGGGGTCCGTCCCCTATCTATCGGTCACTAAGGTGATCTGGTTGTTGCATCAACCTACTTTTATCAGAAGATCATTCATGTTGATGTAGCATAGTTCACACTTTGAATCATGTTCAAGGTTGTGATTAAGTTTGAAGAACTTGAACCGATGGGATATCAATATACAAAGATACAGAGGAAGCATTGGACACCAGAGAGTTACTTGGCTACTACAGAGCTGATTGTTTATTTGTTTTTTTGGCATTGTTGTCAAAGGGAGAGATAAACAATATGAAATGAAAAGGGGAGAGATAAACAAAATATGAAAAGGAACAAGCACCAATGAGAATTATCTAAGGGAGAGACAATCTGAATGAGACAGAGTATTGAAGATCAGTTACAGAGAACAAAAGTAGGAACAGGAGAATTGAAAAATGGTAAAGCTGTATTATTTAATGCTAGTTTAGTAACGCAGTGATTAAACATATTAAGTCTATTCAACTTACAACATTTTGTTCACAAATTTGTAGAATGTATGTTTGGTATGTGTATGGTACATTTCATATTACTTGAGTTGCCATCAATGCCAAAGGGAGAGATTGTTGGACTACAACTGATTTGGAATCTAATTGAAGAATCTGTGATTAAAGATCACTGAGAAGTTGCTGATTAGATATGTAATATGATTAAATCAGTATTATGTTGTCATTGATGTCAACTAGTTTGACAACACTTATCTTGTAAGTTACTATACCGAGACATTTGAAGAAAGCTGAAAAAGAGATGAAGATCAGAGAAATCTACATGAGGAAAGATGTACATGACAGATGAGGATAAGGAACACATTGAGTAATTTGATGATGAGTCTATGACTTGATGATATTGACTTTATTATGTTGCATTAATCTATGATGAAGTATAGAGCTGAAAGACACAAAGCAGTGTTGTCGGTAAATGAAGCATTTCTAGTATACACCGATGGAGTGTAGTGTATACCAATCATAGTATTAACTGAGCAGTGTTCACCGACTCATTTCTTTGTTAACCAAGCATAACAGAATGAATTAAATGATTAGTTTAGCCGATAAGATTGATGAGCTGGCAAGAGTATAACATCGAGGTAATAGATAAAGTTTGTTACACAAATCAACGACTGACAAAATTCAGGGAAGATCTAATAGAGAAGGTTGAAATGTGTTATTGACACAAGTACTGAGAAAGTTTGAAGCGACAAAATCTATGAATGTGGTTAAGCGACAAAATTTGATGGTGGAGAAGAAAATGATTTACTCATCTATATAAGAGAACATAATTTCTTTAGTAAAATGCTCTAAGAAGTAGAAGCTGCAAGAATATCACGTGAACAAGGTTTTCATGCATTCTGATCATACTGGTTAGTAAGAACCGAGCTGCAGAACAATTACCAAGCTACAAAGAGCAATTACTAACAGACAATAAGTTGATATAGTATTGAATCTGAAGTGAAATATTGATCAGAAGGATTTGTTTGGACTGAATATTGATCTGTAATCTGCAATTAAAGTTGTATTAAGGTAGGTCATTTACTGTTACATATTTAACCATTGTATACAGTCAAAATCTCTTAACCGAGTGGACTCTGAAAGTCTTATGATGTATCATTCATAGAATGAACATTGTTATCCTGTCAACCCCATAGTGAATGCTAGTTGGACGATAACTTCTAGTCTAAAATCCTCTAACAAGGTCACACTTGATAGTGTGTTTGTAAACCTTTAACAGGGTTGGGTCTTAACTGACCTCACTTCAGAAGAGTGAACAATTTTGGGTTGTCGGTCCCAAGTGGTTTTTCCCTTTACAGGGTTTCCATCTTAAATCTCGTGTTATGTGTTGATTGTGATATTTGTTTGTTATCATACTTTGCATGTTACATGTTAGATTTGATCGTTAAACTATAATAAGTATTCGACTGGTAATCGGTAAAAGTATAGATAATGAGAGTTATTATTGCTTACCGATGAGCAGAATTAGAGAAGATGTTTTGAAGTATACATTTTGTTTTGGGACACTGGATAACTGATTCACCCCCCCTCTTAGTTATTCTAACATGTATACCAAGAAAAATAGGAAATAAATAAAAGTTTGTAATGACACAAAATACAAGGTAAACAATTTACACTAAGCTAGAAAATGGTTTATAAAGATTGAGGTGAGGATTAAATGTAGATGTTATCATTAAATGATTGATGATCCCTATGTAATGATGTTTTAGGTTATTCATTTGGATTTTAGACCTTAGGTTTTCTAGATGATGCCATAACCCTAATAAGGTCAAAATCTTTTGATATAAAAAATGTCAAGATGTCATTTTGACAAGTACCACACATAAAGTAGTTGCATACATAGACATTTGAAGATCAGACAGGGTTGTGAAGTTAGAGTTTTTTGACAGAGCATTTAAGGATTGAATCAGTATTAGATTAGAAGGCTACTGAGAAGAATTCAGAGAAGAGATCTATCACAACAAGGTGATAATAGTTAAGTACTTATCAGATCTGAGATTAGGCAAAGTAAGTATCTACATACATATCAAATCTAATGTTACTTTCTAACAATTATGGAATCTACTTAAATATCTTAACATAGTAGACCTAACAAATCTTTTTGTAAATCTCTTAACCGAGTGCACACTCAACATTATTGCTTAAATCCTTTAACTAGGTAGATCCTTAAATATCTTTATTGTTACTCCTAACAGGGTAAGATCATCAAAAGTGATTAAACATTGTATCCTTAATTGACAAAATTTATTACTACAGTTAGTGAAGCTTTGTGGGTGTCATCCCCACCCCAATTTTTACCTTCTAATAAGGGTTTTTGTGATACAAAAATACTTGTATATTGTGTATGAAGTTTCATGGATGTTTGCATTTAGATTAGAAAGCATTTCTTATTTTTCAATAATGTTATGAATGGATGAAAAGATAACATGTCAGTCGGTTAATGAATTACATTATTTTAAGGACTTAGTTGAAAACATTTTTGAGGTTACTGATTCACCCCTCCCCTCTCAGTAACTCACCTTTCCATAATCCCAATAGTGGCACCATGAATTTGATACATATGTGTTGAGTTTGGAATGAGAGCATTAAAAATTAAATCATCATGTTTATTATAAACTAATGGTGATCATTTCCTATTTTTTGCATGATATGTTATTTATTTGTGAAGGGATATGAACTATCTGAGAATTGAAGTCTCAACTTGTAGCTAAATTTGAAATGGAATATCTTGTTGTAGCTAATAATGTTCTTATGATGGTCATTGGAAGAGATAGAAAGATCAAAATATTATGACTTGACTAGAGTAAGTATGTCAATTCAATTTTTGAGAGAATTTAAAATACAATAATGTAGACCACTATGTATTCATTTTATGATTGGAACAAATTTATTTGCATCAAGTTGTCCAACATCTTCATTAAAGATGGAAGATACGAGAAAAGTGTATCACTAGAGTGCATTTGGAAGTTTGATGTATGATATAGTATGTGGTAGACCAAACAAGCCCAAGTAGTTAGATTTATTTCCAAATAAATGTTTTGATCCTAGTATAATTCATTGGGAAATAGTTATAAAAATATTTCGATATTTCCAAGGTACCTTAGACTATTTATCATGTTATCATGGTAATTTAATAGGCGATTAATTTTATCTTGATATTCATGGCTATGTTGATTCAGACTTGATAGGTGATGTTAAGAGCATATGACTACTTGTTCTTATGTATTTACTTTATTTGGTGCTGTTATTAGTTGGATGAGTAAGTGATCACAAGCTATGGTTACTTTTTCCACCGTCAAAGTTGAGTATATGGAAGATACTAATACTTGTAAAATATTCATTTAAATTATGAGACTTTGTTCAAATATTCAAATAAAATAAGGTGCAATAATAGTTTATTGTAATGCATTAAATGCTCCATATCATTCATTAATAATGTCAACACATTGTACATATCCCAAGAATTCAACTATGTCAGCTGGGATTCTCAATTCTTTTACAAATTGTAAATTACTTACACTTGGTCAATATTGTGTTCAACTCCTCAGTCATTATTGGATATCTTAGTCATCGCTAAAACTTTCCTTCTCGGCAAAAACTATCTTTTCTCGGTTAATTACTTGTCGCTCACCAATTACTGATGCTCGGTCAACACTAGATTTGATCAACATATATTGGCGCTTGGTTGACACTAGCATCACTCGGCTTAAACTAAATTTCTTTACGTTTGCTTGATTAAGCATATGTTTGCAGTCTTTCTTCTCCATTTGGTGTTAAAGATAAACAACACATTACCTTGTCAATGTGCCAACTAATCAAGTACCCATTGAAGTATCACATAACTCAACCTTTCCTTATGTCCTCTTGTTATCTCCTCTTTTCAAATCCTCTTCATCAATTAAAAGATATGGTACTCTACTAGATAGCAACTGTCTTACCAGTTAAGGTTTGACATCAATGACAATATAACAATTGTTTCAATTATATTTTCCAACAATCTCCTTCTTTGGCATTGATGGAAACACCACATGAACATCACATGATTCATCATACAATCCAAAATCTTTGTGCATCAGATCTTCATTAATATCCTTAGCTTCATTTTGATTCACATCCAAGTACTAGCTCCCTCTTGGATAAATTTTTCTTTTTCTGTTCACTGAATCTCTTTCTTATTCAATCACTCCCTCTTTGCTTAGGGTCATTTATTCTGAATCTCTTTTCTGTATCTATTTCAAGTTTAATAAATTACTCCCTCAATGTTGTATCTCTCTTCTGTATCTCTCCCTCTTTGACAACAATGCCAAAGAAACTTGTATCTTTCACTTGAATCTTTACCATGTAGATGTCTTCATGTTAGTTCTATATGCTATATACTCCCTTAGTCATCTTGCTTATGACTGATTTACATCTTTTTCTTTACCTCTCACAACTCTAGGCAACTCCTAAAGTGTGACCTCTTCTACATCAATTTGTCAGATATTCGGATTAGCACATTTGATGTAGTGCTCCTATAGTTTCTAGGTAGCCTCAGTTAGGGGAATCACCCCTAATTTACCTCTAAGGTATTAATGAGCATCTTTAGGTAACGATTTTGTGAATATATCTACTAATTGTTCCTTTGTATTCACATATTCTAATCTCACTTCTTTGTCTTGAACTAACTCTCTCAAGTAATGATACTTGATAGCAATATACTTAGTCTTAGTGTGCATAACATGATTTTTTGATATGTTAATAGCACTTGTGTTATCACAGAAAATAACAACCGACTCAGTGATTTCCTCCTTCATACCTTTTAACAATTTCTTGATCCACACTAAATTTGAACAATTCACTACTGTTGCTACATATTCAGCTTCTGCTGTAGATTGGGAAATGTAGTTTAGTTTCTTCCTTGTCCACGAGACTAATCTCTTTCCTAGAAAGAGTGTGCCACCACTTGTACTCTTTTTGTCATCCACATTTCTTGTCCAATTTGCATCAGTGTAAACTTTCAGTTCAAACTTATCATTCTTCTTGTAATACAATCCATAGTCCTATGTACCTTTTAGATATCTCAATATCCTTTTCACTGCCATCATGTGACTCTCTTTAGGATTTTTAGAAAATCTTGAAACAATCCCAACTTCTAGGGAAATATCCAACCTGCTATGGACAACATATTGTAATTTTCCAATCATAGATCTATACAGGGTTTGATTGACTTAAGTTGTATCATCAATTTTTGATAATTTTTGTCTAGTTTCCATAGGTGTACTTACTGGTCTGGAATCTTCCATAAAAAAAGTTTTCAATATCTCATTGACATACTTAGATTGATTAATATAGATACCTGTCTTCATCTATTAAACTTGCAAACCAACAAAGAATTTGATCTCCCCAAACATAGATATTTCAAATTTAGTTTGCATCTCATTTGAAAAGGTTTGACATAGGGCATCTTGTCCTCCAAATATGATATCATCAACAAATATTTCAACTAACAATATCCCTTTACCTTTTTCAGTCTTCAAATACAGATTGTTGTTGTCATTTTTCCTTACAAATCTAATCTTTATCAGATAATTATGCAGTCTCTCATACCATGCTCTAGGGGCTTGCTTTAATCCATACAATGCCTTATGTAGTTTAAAAACCATATTCTTCTTGCTTGGGTCACCAAATCCTTCTAGCTGTTCAATTTATACTTCTTCTTCTTCTAATATCTCACTTAGGAATGCAGATTTGACATCCATTTGATATACTTTGAATCCTTTATATGTTGTATATGCAAGTAGATTCCTTACGCCTTCCAATCTTGCAACTGGGGCAAATGTCTCCCCATATTCAATTCCTTCTTCTTGTACATATCCTTTGCATACTAATTTGGATTTGTTCCTAGTGACTTCTCCATGTTCATTTAGCTTATTTATGAATACCCATTTTGTTCCAATAACATTCTTGTCTTCTAGTCTTGATACTAGTGTATAGGTTTTGTTTTTCTCTATCTGCTCTATTTCTTCATTCATGGCTTGTATCCAATATTCATTCTCTAAAGCATCTTTTACTGTCTTAGGATCAAATTCACATAGTAAGCATGTATGATCTTTCAACTTACTTCTTTTCATAATTCTAGATTCTCTATCTCCAATGATTTGTTCAGGCTTATGATGTCTTCTTACATATTGTGCCAATGTAGGTTCAAATTTCCTTTCTACTTGATTTTAATCTTCAGGTTCATCTTGTAGATTCTTTGTCTCTTCTTCTGATTGCTCGAAAACATCCTCTTGATGCTTGATATTTTCTTGCCGTGGTTCGGCAGATTCATGTTGTTCCTTGATATATGGCTTAGGTGCATTACTAGCCTCTCCTTCTTCCATGTATATAAAAGATCTGTAATATTCAGGTTCTTTCTTGTACTCAACTTCATTCTTTTCTACATATTCATCAACTCTAACATTTGCACTTTCCATAATTTTTTTAGTGTTATAATTCAAACACTTGTAAGCTTTTCTCTTAGTGGAATACCCTAGGAATATGCCTTCATCACTTTTAGCATCAACTTTTCCATTCCTATTATCTTTCAATAGATAACATTTTCTTCCAAAGACTTTAAAGTATTTCACATTAGGTGCATATCCATACCATAACTCAAAAGCTATAGCATTTGTACCTTTCTTGATTTGTACTTGGTTCAAGGTATAAACAATTGTACTTACATCTTCTCTCCAATAGTTTTGTGCAACATTCTTCTCTATCATCAATTTTCTAGCACAATCCATAATTGATATGTTTCTTCTTTCTGCTATACTATTATGTGGAGGTGTTCTAGGTGCAGACATTTGTCTTTTTATTCCTCTATTATTGTAGAATATATTGAAATCATTTGATATAAACTCTCCTCTATCAGATCTCAAGCATTTTAATCTTTTACCTTTTTCTTTTTCAACTTTTTCCAAATACCACTTAAACAACTGAAATGCATCAGATTTATCTTTTAGAAACATCACAGTCATCATTCTAGAATAGTCATCAAAAAATAGAATGAAATACTTATCACCATAGTAACTTTGCACACCCATAGCTCCACAAAGGTCAGTATGAACCCATAACAAAATATTGTCAGAAGTATACGTCTTTCTCTTAAAACTAAACTTTGTCATTTTTCCCAATTGACACTGTTTACACATCACATTATTAGGTTTCTTCAATCTTGGAAAACCTCTAACTTTCTTCATCTTACTAATATTTACCAAATTGTCAAAGTTTACATGACACAACCTCTTATGCCATAAAAATACATCATCAAATTGTGCAAACAAATATGTTTCTTCAGATAGGTCTAGATAGAACAAATTACCCCTTGTCTGTTCTCCACTTCCAATTAGTTCACTAGTGGCATCAAATATTTTAGCCTTTCTATGATGAAATTCAACTCGATAACTAGTACTGTTCAATTGTGCAACACTCAGTAAATTATAGTTAAGACCTTTAACCCAATAAGCATTATCACATCTGATCTTATCATTTAATCTCATTGATCCTTTTCCTTTCACAACACATGGTGCATCATTACCAAACTTAACACTTCTACCTTTGTAATGATTTATGGTTTTAAACTTACTTTTATCACCAATCATGTAATGTGAGCAACCACTATCAATAATCCATTTATCACCTTTACTTACAAATGAAATAAGTGCAATTTTCTCATCTTCATCAGAATCATCTTTCATAGCAACATAAACAACCTCTATATCACATTCATCAGATTCACTAGTTTCACTATAAGTTTCCTCTTCAAAAATACAACAACATTTCTTACCTTTATCTTTGTAGTCTTTGTACCTTCGGTGATCTCTATCATCTTTTGTCTTTGTACCTTATTTCCCTTCTTTCATCCTTGTCAGTCCCGTCAGGGCATCTTGCTGAAATATGGCCAATTTTGTTACATGAAAAACATATTATAGGAAGTTTACCTTTGTATTTTCCTTTTCCTCTATGTAGCCTTCTAGCCATAAGTGCCTCAAGATCATCTACATCATCATCAAAAGTGTCACTATCACTGTCGTTGTTACTGTCACTACTCACACATATTTCTTTTCCCTTCTTAGACTTATGAAGAACCATTTGAGACTTGAATGCAGATTCAATGTTGTGAATAGTGAAATTATCAAAATTAGATAGCTCAATAGAAGTAAGCTTGCCAACAAGACTTTCTAAAGTTAGGACATTACCAGGATTACATCTTGATTCTTGTATTTCAGAAACTCTAATAGCATAGATAAGAATAAAATTTCTCAACACTTTATTGATAATAGTTTTATCATCAATGCTTCCATTAGCTCCTCTAATATCATTTACTACCTCCTTAATTCTGCCACAATACTAAGCAACATTTTCACCTTCTTGCATTTTCATTTCATTAAACTTACCTGTCAAAATTTTAGATTTGGCTCTTAGTACATTTGTTTCCCCATCATAGATAGTTTCTAGAGTGTCCCACATTTTCTTTGCATTAGTACAATCCTTGATGTCTTCAAATTCAGGATAGCTTAGGGAAGATGCAATTTCAAACATTGCCTGATTATGTTCTTTTTTTTATTTCATCTCCTTGACAGTTAAAGGTGAAGCAGGTGTTACATAATCATTTTCTACAAAGTATTTCACCCAATCACCAATACCAGCTAGGTGCAATTTCATCAAACTCTTCCATGCAAGGAAGTTCTCCTTGTTCAGCTTTGGTACCTCCTTTTTGTACATCTTGATCATTAGCTTCAAGTACCTTTCAAATTTTTCTCTACAAGAACCAACAGCACTAATACCAATTGTTAGAATGATTTTAGAATAACTGAGAGGGGGGTGAATCATTTATCCTTGGGTCCAAATGTACCAATTCAACTTTCTAGCTCTTCAACAAACTTAGATCTAATCATCAATTCACATGGTTTCTATAGCATATATCAGTTACATAAAACTTGTAGTCCACTGTCCAAAAGTAATCAACTTGCAGAATATAAAAATTTCAACAACATTCACATCAAATAACATTCACACAAGTATAACACCAAAAATTAACGTGGAAACCCAATTTGGGAAAAACCACTTGTAACATGCTACTGATTTTCACTCTTCTGAAGTGAGCTATGTGAGAAGCCAACCCTGTTAAAGCTTTACAATACACACTGTTAGGTGTGACCATGTTAAAGGATTTAATAACCCTTTTTAGAGTGTCCTAGTTAGAGGTCTTAAGACCATTCCATCAAAATGTCACCTTGATTAAAGGGTTTACACAATGACTATTAGGTCAACCGTTATTAAAGGATTTAGACTGATACAATGGTTAGAAAATAATAGTAGGTTCTGATCTGAAATATACAACTCACTTTGAAAATATAGATCTAATTCATTCATATGTTGATTTAATGTCTGACCTTCATTTCCATCCCCATCTTTGATTTTCTCAAAAATACTCTTCAAGCAATCATCACAACTCTATTCAACTCTTCACAACTTCACCTTGGCTTTTTGCTTAGATTCATCAGTCAATAACATCAACCTCTTCCACACTTTGTTTAACCTCACAATTAGGTCATCCTTATACCTCCTTGATTAGGTAGATTAATCTTTTTCTGCTTAATCTCTTCCGTAGATCTTAGGTTTAGGTTAGATTCATCGAATCCTTCCATCATTTTATTTTCCTACTTTTCCTTCTAGATACATCTTCAACTTCTCTTTGAATCTATAAGAAAATGATTTACCATGCATTAAATACTCCATATCATTCATTAATAATGTTAACACATTTTACATATCCTAAGAATTCAACTATGTCGGCTGGGATTCTCAATTCTTTCACAAATTATAAATTACTAACACTCGGTCAATATTGTGTTCATCTCCTCGGTCATTACTGGATATCTCAGTCATCGCTAAAACTTTCCTTCTCAACAAACGTTGTCTTTTCTCGGTTAATTACCCATTGCTCGGTAATTACTGGTGCTCGGTCGACACTAGATTTTCTCGGCATATACTGGCGCTCGATCGACACTAGCATCACTCGGCTTAAACTAAATTTCTTTACTTTTGCTCGGTTAAGCCTATGTTTCCAGTCTTTCTTCTCCACTTGGTGTTAAAAATAAACAACACATTACCTTGTCAATGTGCCAACTAATCAAGTACCTATTGAAGTATCACATAACTCAACCTTTCCTTAGGTCCTCTTGTTATCTCCTCTTTTCAAATCCTCTTCATTTATCAAAAGATATGGTACTCTACTAGATAACAATTATCTTACCAGTTAAGGTTTGACATCAATGATAATATAAAAATTGTTTCAATTTTAGTTTCCAACAGATCTACCTAGCTAAAAACATAATATTTTACTCGAGGACCAAGTATGTTGATGTACAATATTATTTTGTCATAGATATGATTGAATATGGTAGGCTAAAATAATTTAAGGTAGAGACTTTGATGAATGTTGTAGATTATTTAACAAAGGATTCGAGCCTAGATAATTTTACAAGTCTCTTGAACCCTAACAATTAAATCATGGCAATGATACTCCGTTGTTGCAAATTGTTTTAAAAATGATCATTCAAATATTGGGAAAATTGTTGTCTCAACCTTGAAATCAGAACATGTTAATAGGAGCTTAAATGTTATTTAGAAGGGATAAGATGAGGGTGCAACATATTGACACTTGAATGATACTAGTTACATAAGTTGTTTAATTTTACACTCCAAACCTTGACATTCATTAGTGGAATGGCCATACATTCGATCATACACCAAAACAAGAAAAAATCACATGATTTTGTCTACATTTTATCTTTTGTTTTGGAAAAGAGAGAGTAATCAATTCGTCTTGAAGAATGTCAAACTAAATACTCTCTTGTTTAGATGAAAATTTAGGAGAAGAATACATAGATCATGTATTATACAACAGGTGAGGAGATATCAACAAAGGAGCAGGTTGAGGCTAGATAGTTTTTAGAAAAGTGTGATGTATATTTTTCCCAGGCCTTAATTCTTTTTTGCACACATCTTAAATTGTACCCATTTTATCCATGTTTAGTAAGGATTTTAAAAACAACTCCAAATTGTTTTTCCAAATCAAATGTGTGACCTTGTTAAAATGTCAAGAGGAGAGGGTTCACTCTTAGTTTCAATTGGTTTGACAACAAAAGCGCCCCAATCATAATCAAGACATGTGTTGTAAGAAGTAGAGATTGGAATTGTTTAAGGGGAAGCTTGAAAAAATGAAACACTAGGGTCCTTTGAGGCCTAAGCCTTAAATTCAAGAACTTTATATTCTCCAAAAAAAGATGGAGTAAAGTCTAATGAAACACAATTCTTATTTAAGAAATCAATATCAATAGGAGATTGTATTGTAGATGGAACCATAATTTTTAGCCAATATATGAATCCTACTTTTTAAATATCACTTTGCAATCTTGTATCACCCTCTAGTGTGTACATCTCATTGTTGTGAATGAAATTTAATTTCTAATGAAGAGTAGAAGGGACCACTTGCATAACATTGAGCCATAGTCTACCTAGAAGAATATTATATATGAGAGTATTGATATTAACATGGATAGGTGTGGTTAAGATCACATGGCCTACTTTAATAGGAAATTTAATTGTACCTAACGTCTATCTAATAAAATTATCAAAGAAATAAATACAAAGAGAATTTAATTGAATGAGGGAGGTATATGTTTTGATCTTATATAATAAATCAATGTTACAAACACTAAGACCTAATCTATTATCAACTAAGGTATGCCTTATATAATTACCATTGATGAGGAGAATAATCATGAGGGGTTTATACAAAGTTTTAAATTCCAAAGGTGGTAACTCATATTGTTTGAACACTATATCTGACTTTATTCCACGTATATGATCAAACAAGGCTTCTATATAATTTGGTCTAGAAAAAGATGAGATAACTATATTTTGTAAGGCTACTTGGAGTATCCCATGGTATGTAGGAAAAAGCTGAATCAAATCCCATAGAGAGATCTTAACTAGAGTAACAAAAAGCTGCTTAATAAGATCATACTCCTCACTAACATGTTAAGGATGACGGGGTCAAGGAAGAAAAGGTTGAGAAGTGGGAATAAAATTTGAATCTTACTTATTTTTTTTAGTATTATATAGGTGAGATTCTATATGATAATTAGGTTTTTGATTCATCCTATGTTGGTCAATAATCATTATTTTGTTTTGAGGTAGAGGGGAATCTTGACAAAGATGGACAAAAATTTTAGGTTTCACATGATTAGAAACATATAATATTGACTTTATTGGCCTCTTTGTTATCCAAGTATTCATCTATAGAAGGGATTGTTAGGAATGAATGTTGAATATGTCCTATGGGTGAGTATTTGAGTAGTTATGTAGCATTTGTATGTTGATTCATGCCTGTGTTTGTCATTGATGTCAACACATTGATCGACTGGAAATTAGCAGAGAAGCAGACAATGTTTGTATTAGCGCACGTGGAGAATTGCAGATCAAGCTATGTAGCATTGAGGACTTGTTATTTATTATGTCATGAGATTATGGTTAAGATCATGTACAAACATTCAATTATTCATGATAGTTATGAGTAATCTAGTGGAAACAATATTCTGACAATGTTTCTGAGAAGTGGCTTGTGATAACCAAATTGTATCTCCCAACTGGGGTAGAATCTGGACATGCAAAGTTGTACAGAGGTTGAAGAAAATTCAGAGGTGGCCTGGATGAGACAACATAGTCAGAGGTCATACATGTGAAGATCTATTAAGTTCGGAAGCCGATAGTTTTTATGTGGTTATGAAATATTATGTAACGTGTAATGATTTATATTTTGTAATTGGTTAAGCCTAGTTGGATGACTCTATTGTAAATTATTTGAGTGAGGTATAAAGGAAGGATTTTTTTCCTTGATATAGATATGATAAAAAAAAAGGAGAAGTAATATATGATGATGTTGATATTATAGGAGGATATGCAAATTGAGCAGATCTGGTATTGAGATTTGGTAAAGTATTTGGTGTGGTTTTGGCATAGACAGAGGAGTGAAGATAAGATTGATGAGATAAAAAATTATTGGTATTATTCTATTTAGATAATACAGAGATTAGTTGGATAGTGAGTTCATTGATCTTTCCCTTGAAGCTGTTTGGACAGTGGGTCCTTCTGCCTTAACTCTTAACAAGGTTAGAATCTTTTAACATGGATTCAAAGTCTCCTAACAGGGACTGATATGTACTGAATGTATTGCATAGACTCCTAACAAAATCCATCCTCTCACAAGGAATTTTGATATTAGTACATATTTTGTGGGTATCATCCCCACCGGGGTTTACTCTCTGATCAAGAGGTTCCCTAGTTAACATATCTTGTTTCATTGTGTATGTTTACCTTTCTATGGTTGTTGTTTATGTTGGTTACATGTTTGAGATCTAATAATATTATTAAAGTTGCTTTTATATGATAAATGATTCACACCCCCCCCCTCTCAGTTATCTTGGTGGATTATCTTGGTGGGCTTTACTTTCTAATAATTGGTATCAGAGTGGGAGGTCCTTGAAGGAAAAGTTTAACAACTTAAGGATATCTATGGCAAGTCATTTCAGAAAAGAAAGTCCTAAGTTTGATGGAGTTAACTATGACAGTTGGAAAGAAAATATGAAGACACATCTACTATGTTTAGGACCAGGATATTGGTTGATTACAAAGAATGAAAAAACTATCATTGAAGAAGACAAAATTGAAGAATGCACTGATAAGGAAAGAGATCTATTTATGTGTAGCATACTTACCAGAGAAGCACTTTTGTCAGCTCTTCCTAAGAATGAATACAGACAGGTAAAAACTCTAAGGATGTCTCATGAAATTTGGTTAGCTTTACAATCTACTTTTGAAGGTGATGTACATGCTAAGAGAATCAGATTATAGAATTGGATATGTTTATTTCAAGATGCAAAGATGATGGAAGATGAATATGTTAGAATTTATATTGGTAGAAATCAGGGATTGTTGTGGGTATCAAAGCTTGTGAAGGAAACAAAATTGAAGATGAAATTATATGGAAGATCTTAAAGACACTAACCCCTATGTTTAAGAAGACAACATAGATGATTGAACAAGTTATACCTTGTACTGAAAATTTTACCAAAGAAACTCTTCTTGGAAGATTAGAAGCAGTGGAGATAGGCTTGAGATAGTCTGGAGATTCACCTAGAATTGAAATAACATTTAGCACACTTAGTGTTCACCCCACTTTTTCAAAAAGTACAAGTGTCAATGGAGATTATGCTAGTAGCAGTAGATCTAAGACTGAAGAAGACAAAAATATTGAGGAAGGAATTGCCTTGCTTGTGAAAAGAGAGCTAGAAGGTAAGAAAATCTTTAAATGTTGGACATGTCAAGAATATGGTCATTTCACATCTAAATTTCCTAAGAGAGTAAATAAATATAAGAAGAACTTTAAACCTAGAAGGTCTAAAGAATGTTATTATGCTAATGATGAATAATTTGACGCAAGCGTTGATAAAATCTTAAGTGAAAGTGATAATGAAAGTGATGACATAGGATTTGTAGTAATAAAAGAAGAAAACTCTGAAATTGAAGTTAGAAAAGAAAAAGATTTAGTTTCTCAAGTTGAAAAGAAAACTAATTGGATTATAGATAGTGGTTGTTCACATCATATGACTAGAGATATGGAAAAATTTATAGAGTTTAATAATTATGATGGATGAATTTTTAGAGTCAGAAACAATGCACCTCTCCTGATAAAGGGAATAGGATCTATTACTCTTGATGGAAAGAATAACACTGATGATGTTTACTTTGTGGATGGATTGAAACATAATCTTCTAAGTTTTGGACAATTATTTGACAAGGGATATCAAGTTTGGTTACTGAGAAGACTTGTGTGATCAAGGATAAGAATGGTAAGATGGTTGGAACAGGATCAAGAACCAGAGGTAATGTATTTCAGTTGAATCCTACTGAGATGACATGTTTGATTACTAAAATTGATGACAATTGGTTATGGCACAAAAGGTTCTATCACATAAACTTTGATAACATTGTAAAAGAAAGCACTACATTTGTAGTAAGAGAATTTCCTAAGATTATGAAACCTACTAACATGATATGCAAAGAATGTGTTATGGCTAAGCAGAAAAGAAGTTCTTTTCCCATTAACAATTTCACCACAACAACAAAATTGGAAATTGTTCATACAGATATGAGTGGTCCCACAAGGACTAGAGGATTCTATGGTGAAAGGTCTTTCATGATTTTTGTTGACGACTTTACTAGGATGATGTGGATAGCATTTCTTAAAGAAAAATCAGAAGCATTTGACAAGTTTAGATTAATTAAGAACAAAGTTGAGAATGAATCAGGAATGAAGATTAAATGTTTAAGATCTGATAGAGGTGGAGAATTTAATTCAAAGGAATTTAACACTTTTTGTGAAGTGAACATTTGGCATTAAGAGACAACTTTCAGCCCCTAGAAGACCTGGACAAAATGGTATTGCAGAAAGAAGAAACAGACCAGTGACTGATGCAACAAGAGCTATGTTATTTGAGAATGATATAGCGAGGATATTCTGGAGAGAAGAAGTGAATACAACAATATATACAATGAACAAAATACAAATTAGAGCAGACACAGATAAGACACCTTATGAATTATGGTTTGGACATGCACCATCAGTTAAGTATTTCAAAAATTTTGGAAGTAAGTGTTATATTAAGAGAGATGATGACATTGGTAAGTTTGATCCGAGAAGTGATGAAGGTATATTTCTTGGTTATTAATTGAAAACCAAAGCTTATAGATGTTTTAATAAAAGAACTAAGACTATTGTTAAAAGCGCAAATGTTAAAGTAGATGAGAAAGTTAGGAATCAAGAAAGAATACTTGATTATGATTCAGATGAAGAAGTTTTCCCTAGAGTTGATCAATAAAATGTTGAATTGTTTTATGAAACTAACAGTGATTTGCAGAATGAGAGTTATATTGAGGAAATAAGAGAAGAACCAAGACCAGAACAAAGAATTGAAGTAAGAACTGAGACAGTGACACCTAATAAGAATCTAATGGGGAATCATCTTATTGATCAGATTATTGGGAGAGAAGAAAAAGGAGTTATGACAAGAAATAAGGTACATGAAGAACTATGTTTGATTTCTCAAATTGAACCTAAAACTATTGATGAAGCCTGTAAAGATGATAAATGGATTCAAGCAATGAAGAAAGAACTAGATCAAATTGAAAAGAACAAAACTTGGGAGTTGGTCCCTAGACCTAAAGATAAAAATGTTATAGGAACTAAATGGGTATTCACAAATAAGATGAATGAACAAGGTGAAGTTATAAGAAACAAAGCAAGATTGGTATGTAAAGGTTACTCACAACAAGAAGGAATTGATTATGAAGGAACATTTTCACCTGTTACAAGAATTGAAGCAGTAAGAATGTTTTTGGCTTATGTAGCTTATAAGAAATTCAAAGTGTATAAGATGGATGTGAAGTCAACTTTCTGAATGGAGAATTGAAAGAAGAAGTCTACATTGAGCAGCCTGAAGGTTTTCCTTTGACTCAACAAGGAGAAAAGGTATGTAAATTGAAAAAAGCTTTATATGGACTAAAAAAAGCACTTAGAACATGGTATGCAAGATTAGACAAATATTTGGTAAAATTGAGATTTGCTAAAGGCACCATAGACAGTAACTTGTATCTAAAAGAAATTGAGAATGGCTTATTGATTGTAGTTATTTTTGTTGATGATATTATCTTTGGAGGTGAAGATGAAGTGAGTGATAAATTTGCTGACGAAATGAAGACATAATTTGAAATGAGCATGATTGGTGAAATAAAAAAATTTCTAGGATTATAGATAGTGCAAAACTGTGATGGTATTTTCTTATTTCAAATAAAATATCTGAAAGACTTATTGCACAAATTTGGTCTGGAAAATTGTAAGCTTGTTGGCACACCTATGGTAATTGGCCATAAGTTATCTAGCACAGATGAAACTATTGCAGTTGAATAAAAAAAATACAGATCCATGATTGGAGGTTTGTAGTATTTAACTCATACAAGACCAGATATATCATATGCAGTTGGCATTATTGCAAGATTTCAAGCTGATCTTAAAGAGTCACATTATGCAGCAGTAAAAAGAATTTTTTGATATTTGAAAGGCACAACTGACTATGGGTTGTGGTATGATAAATCAGATGACTTTACCCTATGTGCATATACAGATGCAGATTGGGAGGTAATGTTGATGACAAAAAAAGTACAAGTGGTGGAGCATTTTTTCTTGGAGGAAGATTGATTTCTTGGCTAAGTAAGAAATAAAATTGTATCTCACAGAGAACAACAAAAGCATAATATGTAGCAGCAGCGAATAATTGTAATGAGATAAAATGGATGAAAAAAATATTGAAGGATATTGGAATCAAGTTCAATGAGCCTATTATCATACACTGTGATAACACTAGTATAGTAAGTATGTCTAAGAACCATGTGTTGCATTTTAAAACAAAACATATAGAGATCAAATATCATGTCGTCAGAGAGAAAGTTGTAGAAAAAGAAGTCAGACTTGAGTATATTAGTACAAAGGAGTAGATTATAGATATATTTACAAAGTCCTTACCTAAAGATACATTTGAGTACTTAAGAGGTATGCTTTGGGTTATGCCCCGGCCTACTTTTGAGTAGTGATGCAGAAAGTTGCATCAGTCCAGTGGTATAAGAACACTATCCTTTCTGGACTATATGCTAATGCTTCCTCTATGGGGGAGCATGTGTGTTTCTAAGCTGAGTCATGAAGGACTCTTGTGAAAGTATTTTTTGAATAGTGTCTTTTAACATTTGAGCTTGTATTGGATTGACATATTGATGTTTACTTTGTCATTGATGTCAATGAGGGAGAAGGATACATGAAAAACATTTGATGATTGATGAAGAGTACTTGAAAAAATTAAAGTACTGAGGAGAAGGATACATTTGATAATTGATTTGATGATTGATGAAGAGGATTTGAAAAGATAATGCAAAACAACAGTGTTACAGTTTAGTATTCATGGAACTTGGACATTTTTTCATCTATGTTGCCATCAATTTCAATGGGGGAGATTGTTAGGAATGAATGTTGAATATGTCATATGGGGGAGTATTCGAGTAGTTCTATAGTAGTTGTATGTTGCATTCATGACTATGTTTGTCATTGGTGTCAACACATTGATCTACTGGAAATTAGTAGAGAAGCAAACAATGTTTGTATTAGCGCACGTGGATAATTTTAGATCAAGCTATGTGGTGTTGAGGACTTGTTATTTATTGTGTCTTGACATTATGGTTAAGAGAGTGTACGAACATTCAATTATTTATGACAGTTATGAGTAATCTAGTGGAAATAGTATTCTGACAGTGTTCTTGAGAAGCGGCTTGTGATAACCAGATTATATCTCTTAACTGGAATAGAATTTGGACATGCAAAGCTGTACAGAGGTTGAAGACATTTTAGAGGTGACCTGGATGAGACAACATAGTTAAAGGTCGCACGTGTGAAGATCTATTAATTTTGGAAGCCAACAATTTTTATGTGGTTATGAAATATTATGTAACCTGTAATGAGTTATATTTTGTAATTGGTTAACCCTAGTTGGCTGACTCTATTGTAAATTATTTGAGTGAGGTATAAAGGAAGGATTGTTTTCCTTGATTTAGATATGATAAAAAAAAGGAGAAGTAAGATATGATGATGTTGATATTATAAGAGGATATGTGAATTGAGAAGATCTGGTAAAGTATTTGGTGTGGTTTTGGTACAGATAGAGAAGTGAAGATAAGATTGCTGAGATTAGAAATTATTGGTATTAGTTTGTTCAGATAATACATAGATCAGTTGGACAGTGAGTTTAGTGATCTTTCCCATGAAGTTGTTTGGACACTAGATCCTTTTGCCTTCCTTAACTCTTAACAAGGTTAGAATCTTTTAATAGGGATTCAAAGTCTCCTAACAGGGACTGATATGTACTGAATGTATTGCATAGACTCCTAACAGAGTCCATCCTCTCACAAGGAATTTTCATATTATTACATCTTTTGTGGATATCATCCCCACCGGGGTTTACTCTCTGATCAAGAGGTTCCCGAGTTAACATATCTTGTGTCATTGTGTATGTTTACCTTTTTATGGTTTCTGTTTATGTTGGTTACATGTTTGAGATCTAATAATATTATTAAAAGTCACTTTTATCTGATAACTGAATCACCCCCCCCCCCCTCTTAGTTATCTTGGTGGACTTTACTTTCTAATAGGGATAACATAAAAAAAAAAGTGTTAATGATATCATCCTCTTTTCTAAGGTACACTCATGGGTAGGAAAAATAATGGGAGACGGATTTGAAATATCAATCAATGCTTCATCTCTATAGGAGATTTCATGTATGGAAATAAAAGTGAATTTAAAGAAGGTGTTTATGATATCATCCTCTTGCACTAAAGTATACACATGGGTAGGAACAATTTTGGGAGAGACATGATTGATTCAATAATGCTTCATACTTAAAAGGGAGAACATTGATAAAAGTGCTAATGTAATCATCCTCTTGTCGCAAAATATCTTCATGGATAGGAGGATCTTTATGAGATGGATAGAGTGATACGAGGGAGGCTAGGATACTTTTACATCTATGAAAGATATGCATCATGAAACTAACTATTGAAAATACAATTAAAATAATTTACTTTTTTAAATTATAACATATGTTGAATGCATGATATAAGCGATAATTTTGTGCAATTCTATGACTATTTAACCAATGTAAGCACATTATAAACAATAGATGAATGCATCTGAACATAAAATTTCATGCCAAAATTAGATCTAAAACTAAAAATTAGAAATTATGCAAGTTTAGGACATGTTAAGTTCACCAAAATTAAACATAGGAAAATGAAGTATAGTCTAAGAACACAAACTAGGAACCATTTCCAACCAATCGATGACACCCAAATTTAGTACCTTAGGAGAGTTGGGCACATGTGATTGAATGTACCTTTTTGAATGTTGATTGTATATTATTGAATTGAGGATGCAAATAACTTGGTTCATAATGCAAAATTGACAATAATCAACATAAACAAATAGATACATAATTCAAATTCAATTGAGATGTACATAATCAGAAATGAGGTTTAAAAGGAACTTGTGATGACTACTAAAGTTTAAAATGATTGGACACTATGGCTAGGTTCCATATTCTCGACAAGTGTCTAGGTGGAAATAAATGTTGGATATAGGCTCATAAAGCTTCAAACTGCCTTCCCTCTAAATTTTAGGTCAATTTGGGAGGACAAATGGTGCTAATCGAAATAGATTAAGTATTTTTTGTTACTTTTTCTCTAGTAATATCTATCTCAGTTTGCACAATGCTCATTTACCTTCACAAATTGGTACTTGTTATTGAGCCTACAAATGCACAAAAAGAAGAGGAAAACAATGTTGTATTGTATAGGGGCTTGCCTAAGTTAAACCTTTGGTAGGTGTTAACCTCCACTATAGTTGTGATTGATTAGGAAATAAAGCTCACCATTGGTAGAGTAGATGCTAAATCCAAAGGAAATATAGAAATGAAATGATAAAATAAAATGATCATACCTTTGATGGATGATACAATGCTCTTTTTATAAGTCCTCCAAGTATTGATGCAATAACACTATAAATATAAAAAAAAATCCATCATGAAAACATACTTTAAGACAACTTGTTATAGCTTGATGCTCATTGTACTTATATTTTGTCTTTGTTAGAGTTTTAGGTGACTCTACAACACCCCCAAGATCGAATGCAAGACCAAGATAACTTCCACAAGAGATTGACAAGACAATTGAATTAAGATGCAAGAATGATATTATTGATCATGGACATGATTAAAATGTACACAATAGGCCTCCTTATATAGGAAAGGAGATAAGAGACAATGATAAGGAGCTGATAAGCTATTACCTATGCTAGGTGTAATTACATGTCCACCAAATGTGGATCATCCTCCATTATGCAATAAAGTATGTGCAATGGATTAGGATGATAATGTGATAAGAGCACGAAAGGTGGATCTCACACACAAAGAGGTATGTGATAACAACTATCACACCTAAAGTGGAAATTATCCTACACCATGTGCTTGAATGAGGTGCACACTCCTAGGTGTCTCAATCACTAACTACTATGCAATGCATTATCCTAAGTAAGATTAAGTTAAGTGTAATTAGGAATATTTAATTACACCAACACCCCCCCTTAAGTGCAACTTAGAGGAATGCACTTAAACTCACAATGCAAGATGGGTCCCGACAACTAGGCCATGTTAGGTACCCATGTACAAAATGCAATACATGAAATACATAACTCTCATAAAGTGGAGAAAGAGGGAAAACCTCATGGGAAAAACCCTCCCCCAAAAAGAGAGAAGAAAACAAGATGCATGGATGGATGGAGTGCTCAAGACCCCCCAAGAACTACATACATCTTGTATATATAAATAATTATCTCCCCATAAGAAGGATAGTTGGAGACATGATATCCCCCCCATAATGAAGAATCTCCTACAAAAACAGTGAGTGCTTGAAGACAAAGTATATTCCAATGACTACAAACAACATTTCTCCCCTTGGGAAGAAGATATACCAAGTACAAATGTAGGTGTGGTTCCCATTTTGGATAGGAACTAGGAAGTGGAATCCAAATGAAGTATGATGATGATGCCATGAACCAATCCATATCCAAATGAAAGAAGGAAGAAGGTCTCCAAATATACATCTCTGAAGACTGAATAGGAATCTCCAAGCTCAAAAAATCTATCACATCATGTGACAAACCAAGTGAAAAAGAAGAATCAAGAATGTCAATCTCCAAAGAATGTGAAGAAGTATCTCCAACTGTGATGAAACTGTCATCAAAGAGAAGAGAAACCCCCTCAAGTATGTCTTCCAAATCTGAAATATGAGACTCCACAAATAATGAACCAATATCTGGCAAGTAAGAATCCCAATCAGGAAGACAAATAGATATCTCTTGCAATGAATCACTAGGATCACCAACAAGAGATGATTGTGTGATCTCAACTAAAGAAGTACAAGCTACAGGAGGAGCCACTGGATCATCCTCGCTCTCAATTGCTGCAAATTCTTCAATTGCATCTAAAGTATAATCATCATAGGGAATATTATCTACATCATCAAGAGGAATGAGGCAATCTGAAGCAAGATCATCGGGGAATGGAGGAACATGTGGATCACCAAAAATCTCCCAAATGATTGTCCAAATTATGTGTGGACATTGAACACCTCTAAATTTGGGGTAGATGTCATAGAAGAGACACAAACTAATGCTACCAATAATCAAATTTATAATATGAGCATTCTTTTCTCCCCAAACATATTGCTTCCCCTATGACTTTGGCTTAGGAATGAGTCCATAAAGATGAGGCAAGAGATTAAGCCATCTACAATGTGTGATGATTCCTTTCACCCATGACTCATAATTATCCTTAGTCAAAAGTACTACTGCAGGATGTGTTTCATAACCCATGATTACATTAATGATACACTTCTCTCATTACAAATTGAGATCAACAAATTATTACACTCCAAAATCAGGCTATAATAGACTTAGATCATTATGCAAAAGACCAATCTAAGGCTTATGAATTACAAATGAAAAAAATAAGCCAATTTTTTAAAGTATAGTTTCTGGTCACAGTCACTAAAATCTGATTCCAGATCTGGAAAATACAAAAAAAATTATACACTTTCAAAAAAAAAATTACACCTAAAAAGGAGTTCATATGAGCTCAAATGAGGCCTTGGAAGTTGCAAAAATTGAGATTTGCAATTTTTAGAAAAATTCAGGAACATAGATCAGAAACCACCTGAACCATTGTGTAGATCATGAAATTCTACCTCAAAACAAAAAAAATTGCTCAAAAAAAGGAGTCCAAATGACTGAGATATCGCTGTTTGAAAATCACCTCTGAAATTATTTTTTTTGAATCGCCGTCGCCACACTTCCAAAATTCAAATAGCTCTAGATTTGGCCTCGGGTATCCGATTTGGATGAAAGAAAATTTGATTTAGGGGTTTTTGGACCTCCTTAATATGATGCCAACCTCTGATTTGCACCAGCAAGCACCAATATTGACTTGAAATAGAAAGCCACAAAATACAAAACCCCAATTTTTTTCCAAATAGACTATGCAATGGTGATGTCCAAATACCTTTATTCTACACCCGCAATTGAATCAAGCCAAGATTGCAATTCTTAATAAGAGGTCTTCACACCTTAAGAGCTCTAATACCATGGTAGAGTTTTAGGTAACTCTACAACACCCTCAGGATCGAATGCAAGACCAAGATAACTTCCATAAGAGATTGACAAGACAATTGCATTAAGATGCAAGAATGATATTTGCTTCAGGTGCATCACA
The DNA here is from genome assembly GCA_027943335.1 of Chamaecyparis obtusa. NCBI lineage: Eukaryota > Viridiplantae > Streptophyta > Pinopsida > Cupressales > Cupressaceae > Chamaecyparis > Chamaecyparis obtusa. The sequence continues at coordinate 274,497 of BSBK01004744.1, read as the reverse complement.
TCATATGGCATCTTCTATGGATATGATAATGTGATAAGAGCACGAAAGGTGGATCTCACACACAAAGAGGTATGTGATGACAACTATCACACCTAAAGTGGAAATTCTCCTACACCATGTGCTTGAATGAGGTGCACACTCCTAGGTGTCTCAATCACTAACTACTATGCAATGCATTATCCTAAGTAAGATTAAGTTAAGTGTAATTAGGAATATTTAATTACACCAACAGTCTTGAATGAAGAATATATTGTCTTGAACTAGAATAATAGCTTATGTCAGGATGTTCAAATAAATTAGAGATGATGCCTTATATATAGCACTCTTAAGGTATTTTACAGGATATCCAAAATTTGAAACTAGGGTTTGAAATGTTAAGACCACACATGAATCCCACAAGATTTTAGCAATAAAATATGCCCTCCTTTTCAAAATTGAGATAATAGGGTCCTAATATTGGATATGGAATTTAAAATTTTATTGACGTCATATAAGTGTACAATAAAGTGCCTTGAAGATTAAAATAAGATAGTGTTACAAGTAGTAGTTGTCGTTGCACCAAAAGATCAACCTGTTAATGCCTGATACAACCACTAGACTTATAGAAGACACGGGAGGCAGTTAAGCCATGTCATGAACTCCATGAGGGACGTTGGCCCACTGCCAACAATCCCCCTCTCGGCATCACTCGTTGTGGCCTGCGTGGATTCAAACCTGTGACCAAGCTCTGATACCACTTGTTACAAGTAGTAGTTTTTGCACCAAAAGATCGACATGTTAATATTTTCTACAACCACTAGACTTATAGAAGACACATGAGGTGGTTAAGCCATGTCATGAACCCAGCGAGGGACGTTGGCCCACTGCCAATAGATAGAACCCAAATAAACTTCAAAAGACATATGAGAAGGCACACTAAAGTAGGGGCCCAAAGATGACTTGATCTTCTACATGGACTTAATTTGATGTGATAAAATATGGTATGGTTTAATTTGGTCTTGTTATCTTGATATTTTTTAAGAGAATTTCTTAAATCCTAAATTTTATGTCCTCTTAGGTCATACCCTCAAGTGGATCAATTTTATGATTTTGAGTGAAACGAACAAGAATAGTTGGCAAACAAATACACATCCTATAATTATGTCATAAGAAAACAAATGTGAAAGCAAATTCTCCAACTCTTGGATCTAAATGTTTGCAAATACTAAAATGATAGTTGGATCTAAATGTTTGCAAATTCTAAAATGATTCTTAATGAGTGAATGAGTGTCCTTAAATACATCATAACAAAAAGTGGAGCAATTTTCAACATATAAATTTGAATTCTAAAATTTAAAAACAAAAAGTTTAGATTTACAACAATAGAAGTGGCTTGGATTAAATTTACATGTATAGATCTAATTCAGAATAATAAGTAATCAAGAACATAAATCTAAAAATTAATGACCAAAATGGCCATTAATATAAAGTATTACAAATCAATTTTATATAAAAGCGTAAACTACGTATTATATTAATGTAATTGGACATGAGATTTCCACCATTCTATATAGAGAATGAAAAGAGAAATGTAACAAGGCATGCAATTTTCACCATTCCTTATAGAAAAGGAAAAGATAAATGTGACTAGGCATTCAATTTTCACCATTCTTTATAGAAATGAAAAGAGAAATGTAACTAGACATGCAATTTCACCATTCCTTATAGAAAAGGGAAAGAAAAATGAAACTAGGTGTGTGATTTTTACCATTCCTTATAGAAAAGGAAAAGAGAAATGTGACTAGGCATGCAATTTTCACTATTCCTCATAGAAATGAAAAGATAAATGTAACTAGACATGCAATTTCACCATTCCTTATAGAAAAGGGAAAGAAAAATGAAACTGGGTGTGCAACTTTTACCATTCCTTATAGAAAAGGAAAAGGGAAATGCAACTAAACATGAACTTTTCACCATTCCTTATAGAAAGGAAAAGATAAATGCAATTGGGCATGCAATTTTCATCATTCCCTATTGAAAAGGAAAAGAGAAATGTAACTGACATGCAATTTTCACCATTCTTTATAGAAAGGGAAAAGAAATATGTAAATAGACATACAATCTTGGTATTAGATAAATCGTAAACTAAAACGTAAAACATATAAAGAAAGTTTGAAAAAAGTTGAAAAAAAAAAACTAAGTGTCCCCCTTGATAAGATATGCATTTTAGTTTACGATTTAGACGTTGCCTACAATCTTCACCATTCTATATAGAAAAAGAGAAGTGACATATAAATAGACATACAATTTTCACCATTCCATATAAAAAAAGAAAAAAGAAATATAAATAGGCATACAATTTCCACCATTACATATAGAAAAGGAAAGAAAGGTAGGCAACAATATTCCCATCTTCGTAAGACAAGGACAGAATTGGTATAAGATATATATGTGTGGACAAAATTCTCTACTATTCATAGACATAAACCCTTAAGTGAGAAAAAAGGGCAAGGGAGAGTATGGAATGAAGAGATGTCTAATCCCTTCTCCCCAAGTGTTATATGATGTGACCATTGTCTTCCCTAGCTAGAAGAGAAAAGAGAAGAAGCCCCACGCAAACCTAAAACATGTGCTAGAACTAGACGTTATGATGGTTGTGTGGAGAGGAAGTCACCCTATAATCACATCTAATCATTGTAGAAGAGAAGAGCTTTTATACTAATCTAAGTGGGGCTTTCCAAATTGATTGGGGAATAGAAGGCAGCCAAATTGGAGAAAGATTTGGATGGGAATTAAAAGGGCGAAACATGTTTGCAAATTGCAAGGCAAAAACAAGAGACAACTCCAATCAATGCATGAAAATTTGGCCCCACTTCCTTACCCTAATGTCATCCAACATTGTGACAAATTCCGCCTTATCCTCTTTGCTTTGACTTCTCAATACTATCTACGCTTACAATTTTAGTTTTGCCTCACTTCAACATTATTGAGGACTCGGTCAATTTTAGGGTTATTAATAGTTTACACCTTGGCCTTTGCTAATTCATATTGGGATATGAAATTTTTCAGATCTTATGAGAAAATAAAACAGTAAATACATTATTGGGGGTAAAGTCAACTTGCGTGCCTTACATTCTCCCTACATTATCACGTGGATCAACCCCTAATAAGATGCCATTTCTCTTAAGAATATTTTTTAATTTCTCCCCAGGGGACAACATACATATGCAATGACCTAAGACTTTCATCTTGCTCCAAGAACTCAAATGTTTTTTTGTGTTGTTTTTTCTAATGAGAGGATTTGAAGCATTTTGTGAGATTCAATATTCGTATCAGTGAAACTGTGTTTTAAGGTTAGGTTGAGTATGTTGGGAATAAAATAAATGTGTAATTTTAAAAAATGGAAATAGTGCTTTTATAATAAGAGTATGGTTTTGTAAAGGAAGTGTTTAGTTGTGAAGTGAGTTTAATAAAATGTAAAGGAAATAATAATAATGAGGTTATAAGGATAATAATGAAAGGATTTGAAGTATATTACGAGTTTTTTTTTTTGGATGGTATGAGATTGTGTTTTAAAGTTGGATTGGTTTTGTTGGGAATAAAATAAACGTGTGGTCTTAAAAGTGGAACTAGTCACGATATAATGAGAGCATGGTTTGATAAATGAAGTGTTTCCTCGTCAAGTTATAAGTTGAGGAAAATAAAAAAAGAAACAATAACAATTAGATTGCAAGGACAACGACATATGTTTGCACTCTTTAGGGTTAAATTTTATTTTTTAATATCAAATAATGTTCATAAACATTATGCATACAAGTTAGGTTGATTAAGTTGGGAATACAATAATTGTGGATTTAAAATGGAAATAGTCAATATACAACGAGAACATGGTTTTGTAAAGAAAGTGTTTAGTTGTCAAGTTCAAAAAAAAAAAACAATAAAGATGAGGCCACAAAAACAATAATGAATATTTAATCTTTCTAGAATTCAATATTTTTAAAATACCAAATAATGTTCATAAACATTTTTTTAGTAAAGTAATTTCTTTAATAAATAGAAGTTTTGTAAGAGAGTCTTACATTAAATGGTGCCAAAAGTTAAACTTCAGAAAAAATGACATAGGAGCTAAAAGTAAGGATGCTTCCCATAGATAAATAAGCTCATTAAACTCTCTTTATGATTACATATCCTCTCATCTCCATAACACTATCAACAACAAGTATACTATAAACAAGTATCGAAACCTATATGATATCTTAATTGTCTTTGTGTATGAGCCATTAATTTTATCTCTTAAAGGTTGTAAACTAACTTGTATACACTCCTAAAAGCATCAAAATCTACAACTTTATTAGCTAACTTATTCATACCAAACACATCTAGAATGAGTTCTTTCATGAAGAAAATCATTTCATTTTCATTTCCTGGTAAAATATTCCTTGTTATAAATCATATCTTCTTGAAAGTACCTCGACAAATTCAACATTAATAAGAAAATTAGGTTCCACCAATTTGCCCATGTCTAGCACCCACACATTTATAAGAGGGAAGTGTACCAATCCTTTTCTATACCAATGACAAACACGGACCATCCTAACACTAGCAAATTCATATTTATACAACCTCTAAGGGAGTGTTAATCAACTTATCATTCAGACCCCCTAGGTTGTAAAAATTAACAGTTCTTTTGGAAGACCCGAGACAATGCATAAAAAGGTCCTCTTTAAGTCCCCCTTTGTGGTTGAAGATATCTTTGTGGTTGATATCTTTGTAAACATAATTTAAGATATCTTATACGCCATTAATTTAAGATGTCTTTGTGTATGAGTCATTCATTTATCTTAATTGTCTTTGTGTATGAGCCATTAATTTAAGATGTCTTTGTAAACATAATTGAAGATATCAACCACAAAGATATCATACACAAGATATCTTAAGTAAACATAAGAGTAATATGAATAAAATTATCTAGAAATCATAAAAAAAATTGAAGTAGATACCCATACATCCATTCTACCAACTAGATGACTTACATCTGAACTAGCTTTGTTAACTCTCTATCCAATTCTATTCTCTAATTACAAATACAACTCGGTATTATATATATGCGTATTTTCTTTGATGCTTAAAGTTGTATGCTCAAAACTTGCATGTATAAAGTTGCATGTACAATAAAGTTATTGTTAAAAGATACAAGCTACGACAAATCATTATACAAATATGAAAAGGGGAATCCAACTTATTACAAGAGCATAAGATGGTCCACAACATTACTAATACTAGGAAATACAAGTCCACTTTAAAACATGATATTATTTTACCTACTTTTTATAATAGAATAATTTACTTCTTTATACAAAATAACATGTAAGACACTTACTAATTAAACAAAGTGAAAACTCATGTATTCATATGTTATAATCACAATGTATTTCAATTCCATTAGAAGATATTTATAAAAACAAAAGCTTTGACTCATAAAGTTGCCTAGATTATTTTAAGATGACAAAGAAAATTGAAGATGACATTGCAAGGGACAAAATGAAATGCTTTTCTTGTATTATATTCTCTGACAAGTCACTTTCTTAAGTATGACTAAGCGCGTGTCTAAATTAAAATCATTATGGCTCCATAATTAATTTTTTAACACTTAATAAATGAGTATTATGTGGAATATGAATTGTGTCATGAATGGGTAGGTTGATTGTGAGGAAAAATTGCACAAATCTTTGAAACAATAAATACATATTTTAAAAAAGTAAATTACACGTGGCTTCAAAACAATAATAAAAAGCCATAACTTCAAGTTTAAAAATTGCTTGCAACTTTTAAAAGAAGGCACATGAATGGTAGTACACACTTGGAACATCTTTCAAACTCTATTTGTTGTATTCTAGACAATTTGATGCTTGACTTTGGACCACCATCACCTATGAAGGGATATGACCACCATCACCTATGAAAGGATATTCATTGTATATATAATGAAATCTATGCATAATGAATTTAAATAAAAAAAAGTCATTATCATTCCATGTCTAACCCAACTCAAACAAAGCCAAATCAAGCCATTGTCAGACATGATCATATATAAATGACCATTATGTGGCATGATCATATCTAAATGGTCATTGCCTGGCATGATCATATATAAATGAATGCTTTAAAGTAGTAAGAATTTATAACTAAATAAATGATAGTGGGCAATCCACTTCATTATAATAGTTGTCTACATGCCTAAGACAAGGAAAATAATTCTATAGCCATATTTAATTCTTATTTTAAATAGAATAAGAATAAAAATATATAATTCATTGTGTACAGTATTTAAAAGGAAAATTGCCTAGAAGTAAGGATGACCATCTATAATTAATTTTTGTGATCATTTTTTTCATTAATATAAAGATTTATATTGATGTTTTAAGAAAATTCAATTCGCAAAAAGACGAGCATAAACATCCATCAAAGTCATGGAAGTAGGTTTTGATCAAACATTGTAGTTGGAATCTTTACAGTAGACATGCATAGGGAATGTGGAACTCTAGAATGACATGTCAACCATTTGATAGAATGTCCTAAAGAAATGCAAACTCAAGGAGAGACAGTGCACGAACTGTTTGACATAATTCCTCAAAGAAACGAGGTGTTATGGAACCACAAAGCGAACATTCTGTGAACTATTTGACAAAATTCCTCAAAGAAATGTGTTCTTATGAACCACAAACCGAGCATTCTGTGAACTGTTTGAAAAAATTCCTCAAAGAAATGTGGTCTTACGAAAACACAAAGCGAGCATTTTGTCATATGTTTGACAAAATTCCCCAATGATATGTGGTTTTATGGAAACACGAAGCGAGCTTTCTGTGAGCTATTTGATAGAATTCCTCAAAAAATGCTTCAAATATTTTAAAACCCACATCAACAAACATCAATATGGAAATTCCAAAAGAGTTTTGTGTGTATTTAAGGCTTAGACAAGTAAGCTTGGAAATTACTTTTTAAGTGCTAGGTAAGTATAAGATGCAATTATTATTTGTGATTTTTGTCAATGTCAGACGTTTTATTATGCTTGTTGGAGTATTTGTTTTAAAGTTCCAATTCAATATTACTGTGAATCTGACAAACTCTAATTCTAGCAACAAAACTTGTGATGACTACAATTTAAACCTGATAATAACTTGTCTGTAATGTGTTGTTTTGTTCAAACGACTACCCTGTAGCTTATATTGGGAGGTCTTTTGGGCAAAGATAAGAACTTAATTGGTAGTCTTGTATGGCGTCATTCTTGATTGGATTTTGAAAGCAATCATAAACTAGAATGGCTGAAATTATCTTGAAGTATCTTATTTGGGCAACACTAAAGGATAACAAATCTCTTTTTTTGGCAATTTTTTTTTAGTGATTACAAATTGATATTTTTGTCATACTTTACATAGTTTTTTAAAAATATAGGTATGCTAGTATATTCTTTTATACATCACTTTCTTAAGTATGACTAAGTGTGTACCTAAATTAAAATTATTATAACTCACAAATTTATTTCTAACAATTTAAAAATATATGTCTGCCATGCGAAATATGAAATGTGTCATGAATGCATCAGACCTTTAGGACAGTTAATATATATTTAAAAAAATACATAACATGTGGCTTCAAAACAATAATAGAAAGTAATAACTTTAAATAAACAAAATGCTTGCAACTTTTAAAAGAAGGTATGTGAATGGTAGTATACACATGGAACATCTTCTTTCAAATTCTATTTGTTGTATCCTAGACAACTTGATGCTTGAATTTAGACCACCATCATCTATGAGGAAATATTTATTGTATATATAATAGAACATGTGCATAGTGGGTTTAAGTTTAAAAAATCACATTATCATTCCTAGTCTAACCCAACTAGTCAAACAAAGCCAAGCTAAGGCATTGTCTAGCATGATCACATATAAATGGATGCTTTAAAGTATAAGAATTTATAACTAAATAAATGATAGTGGACAATCCACTTCATTATCTTAGTTGTCTGAATGCCTAAGACAAGACAATAATTGTATAGTCACATTTATTTTTTATTTTTAAATAGAATCAAAATAAAGATATATAATTTAATGTGTACAATATTTTAAAGTATAACTGTCCAAAAGTAAGGATGGCTTTTGGGGTCATTTTTTTCATTATAGAGGGTTTATATTAAAGTCTACCCATCTCTTTTAAGGTGGAAATTTTTTAGGGGACAACTTTTATGTTCTTTAATATTAACCAATAGGAGAGACACTGTAGGATAAACAGTTATTTGTTTGGTTGATATGACTAAGAGAGGGAGGGGCTCACTAATTTTCATAGTTTGTTTTATTATCAAAGTGAGCTAATCCCTTCATGTCAAAAAATTACTTAAATACCATTTCATTGAATGAGTATGTAACTTCACCTAAAGGCCAATAATCTCTCTTTCATAAACCTATCAACCAAGCATGTAGCTCTTTCTCATTGGTTGAGCTAACCTTGCATGTCACAATATTGTCAACTTCATAAGGTCCTCAAATCCTTCATCAATCAAGTCCTTAAAGGCCCTCTCTTTATCAATCAAGCCCTCAACTCCCTCCCTCTTCTTAGCCACCATTTGTCAAAAGTGTTCTAATATACAGTTGAGCCTTTATATTAACAAGCATGATTAAACTGATAATTACAAAAATATGTACTTCAAATAATAAAATTATTCATAACAATGCTTAATATATTTATTATGTCAACATACAACATATGATTCTTCTCAAAGCACCATTGTGTTAAAAAGTAATGAATTTTTTATACTAACTAATGGGTTTGTTCTCTAACAAGCTATAAAGTTGTATGGAAGATTAAAAGTGCATACTTCACTCTCTCACCTCTATATTTTGCACTATAATAAATGTGAGTATTTTATATGCATGATTAAAAAATCATTTATTTTAGAACATGTCTAACCTACTTCTTATCATTTTTTCCCATCCTATATAGGCTCTCTCTCTCACACACACACACACACGCGCGCGCACACACACACACACACAAGTTTAAACTAGGGTGTTCTAAAAATTGGGTAAAAAATGTTAGATTATGGGATCAAATTTACCACATTAGTTTGATAAGAGTTTAGAATCCTTGTGGATGTGATTTTAATCGGCTCTCATTATAACATTCATCCAATGTTCCTATCTTTATGGGTTGTTGAAAACAAGGTGAAACAAAGATGCAATATTAAATAATGAATGTGTTTGCAATCTAAAATTTATATTCCCAAAATCATATTAATGTGATTGCACATTCAAAAATAAGATAAGTCTAAATAATAAGAGAAATTAGATCTACATAAAGAAACATTTTTCAAAATAAATATGTACATGAGAAAGAGGGTAAGTAAATTATTAGTCTTCAATAAAAATATGTACAATAAAACACTTCACTACTATCCTTTGATCAATCTAATATTATACTATTAGTTATAAAACTACCATCTCAATGACCCAATTTATAGAAATTTTTGGGGGGAGGGAGGAGGAAACATAATTGATGCAGGAGCATCTTAGGTTCTTGGCAATCTTGCATCAACCAAAAACATTTGGTTTCATTCTATTCATGTTTTCCAGTTTGAGAGAGTGATGCACCGATCTTTCATCTTTGAGATATTTTGGTTGCGGTCTTAACATGTTGTTCAAGACTCTTTGTAGTTCTTATCTTCCAGATCGCACCTCATTTGGTTTAATACTATTCGAGGTATTAAAGTTTTCCATCCTATGTGGATCATGCTCTATTCCTTTAGTTATCTATTCATGGTGACCCTGTTTGCACTCACGTGTTTGTGTGTTTCTTCGACTATGGTCATCATTTATTAATGTGGACATATCTGGGATCATTTCCCTTTGATCACGTCATTTTTGGATCGAAGACCTTCATGTTTGGATTATTTTGGTTGCTTGGGGTAGCGTGTTCCTTTTCTGTCTGGGCTGACCTTGGAGATTGTGCATGCAATCATTTCTCATTAATTGTTAATGTGTGTGATCATAGTGCGTGATTGTTGGGTCACATGTGGACCTAAATCTATGTTCGCACCTTCTCTCTTTTCTTCTAGTGGTCTTGTGATCTATTTTGGGGCCAACTCTTATTTATTTATACATGTTTCATTTTGAAATGTAATTCTTGGCCGACCCTAGTGTTGGAAGTCTTATTGGGAAAGTAAGATACTGAGAGGGGGGGTGAATCAGAATCTATAAAACTTTTACACTTAGAAACAATTTCAACATGTATATCATAAACATAAACTTTAATGTTGAAATAGATCTAATTGCTAATCATATCCATGAAAATGAAACACACAACACAAAGATTTGGTAACCCAAAAACCCTTGAAAGGTAAAACTAGGGTGGGGATGACACCCACAAATCTTCACTACTACAGCAATAAAGTGTTTGTGTTAGGGCTATAAAGTTTTGATCACTTCTAGTGATCTACCATGTGAGGGGTTTGCCCTGCTAAGAGCTTATAGACTTATACAATCTACCTTGATTAAATGATTTAAACTTACAACTAAGTAAGCACTTTGTTAGGAGATTTACGAAGGTCTGTTAGGACCACTCTGTCAAGAGATTTAACCTGATTCACTTGCTAGAATGTATCAATACCTTATCCTTCGGTTTGCACTTCAAATGTTGATAACAGATCTCCTCTTTATAATTCTTATCTAGTCTCAAAATCAAATATAACTTTGTTATGTCATTCAGTGCTCTTCTCGGTCACTCTGCCTGATCTATGCTTTTGACATCCAAAACACTACTTCCTCTGCATACATGTGAAATCTCCTGATTCCTCTAAATTAGGGTTTTGATGTCACCTTAAATAAATAATTGATCAAGATCAACAATCTAGATTCATCACTTTTATCACTTATACATTCCCTTTTTCTTGATTGGTTACATCGCTTGTGTTAGGAATGAATGTTGAATATGTCTTATGGAGGTGTATTCGGAGTCATTCTATAGCAATTGTCTTTTGCATTCATGACTGTGTTTGTCATTGATGTCAACACATTGGTTTACTGGAAAAATAGCAGAGAAGCAAACAATGTTTTTATTAGCGCGCATGGAGAATTGTAGATCAAGATATGTGGAGTTGAGGACTTGTTCTATATTGTGTCCTAAGATCATGGTTAAGAGCATGTAAAGAAATTCAATTATTCATAACAGTTATGTGTAATTTAGTGGAAACAATATTCAGACAGTGTTCTTGAGAAGCGGCTTGTGATAACTGGATTATATCTCCTAATCAGGATAGAATCTGGACATGTGAAGTTGAAAAGAGGTTGATGATATTTCGAAGGTGACCTAGATACGTCAGAGGTTGCACGTGTGAAGAATTATTTAGTTTGAAAGCCGACAATTTTATGTAGTTATGAAATATTATGTAATGTGTGATGATTTATATTTTGCATTTGGTTAAGCCTTGTTGGCCGACTCTTATGTAAATTATTTGAGTGAGGTATAAAGGAAGGATTGTGTTCCTTGATTTGATATAGAAGTGTGGAATGAAAAATTATATGATATTGTAAGAGGATATGTAAATTAAGAAAATCTAGTACTAAGATCTAGTGGAATAGTTGGTACAGTTTGGTACAGTCAAAGGAGTGAAGATAAGTTGTTGAGATCAGTAATTATTGGTATTATTTTGTTCAGATAATATAGAGATCGGTTGGACAGTGAGTTCGGTGATCTTGCCCTTGAAGTTGTTTGGACAGTGGGTCCTTCTGCCTTCCATAACTCTTGACCGAATTATAATCTTTTAACAGGGATTCAAAGTCTCCTAACATGGACTGATATGTACTGAATGTATTTAATAAGACTCCTAACAGAGTCCATCCTCTCACAAGAAATTCTCATATTAGTACATCTTTTGTGGGTACCATCCCCACCGGGGATTACTCTTTGATCAAGAGGTTCCCTAGTTAACATATCTTGTGTTATTGTGTATGTTTATCTTTCTATGGTTGTTGTTTATATTGGTTACTTGGTTGAAATCTGATAATGGTATTATAAGTTGTTTTTATTTGATAACTGATTCACCCCCCCCCTCTCAGTTATCTTGGTAAACTTTACTTTCTAACAATTGGTATCAGAGCAGCAGGTCCTTGAAGGAAAAATTTAACAACTTAAGGAGATCTATGGTGAGTCATTTCAGGAAAGAAAGCCCTAAGTTTGATGGAGTTAATTATGACAGCTAGAAAGAAAAGATGAAGACACATTTGCTATGTTTAGGACCAAGATATTGGTTGATCACAAAGAATGATAAGACTATCATTGAAAAAGATAAACTTGAAGATTGCATTGATAATGAAAGAGATCTATTCATGTGCAACATACTTGCCAGAGAAGCACTTTTGTCAGCTCTTTTGGAGAATGACTACAGTCATGTAAAAACTCTAAGGTCATCTCATGAAATTTGGTTAGCTTTACAATCTACTTTTGAAGGTGATGTGCATGCAAAGACGATCATATTATAGAATTGGATATGTTTATTTCAAGATGCAAAGATGATAGAAGATGAATCTATTAGAAGTTATATTGGTAGGATATTAGAGATTGTTGCAGGTATCAAAGCTTGTGAAGGAAACAAAACTGAAGATGAAGTCATATGGAAAATCTTAAAGACACTTACCCCTGTGTTTAAGTAGACATTGCAAATGATTGAACAAGTTATACCTTGTATTGACAAGTTTACCAGAGAAACTCTTCTTGGAAGATTAGAAGCGGTAGAGATAGGATTGAGACAGTATGGAGATCTACCTAGAATTGAAACAACATTCAACGCACGTAGTGTTCGCCCTACTTTGTCAAGAAGTACAAGTGTCAATGGAGATTATGCCAGTTGCAGAAGATCTAAGACTAAAGAAGACATAAAGATTGAGGAAGGAATTGCCTTTCTTGTAAAAAGAGAACCTTAAGGTAAGAAAATCTTTAAATGTTGGACATGTCAAGAATATGGTTATTTCGCATCTAAATGCCCTAAGAGAGTAAAGAAATATAAGAAAAAAATTAAACTTAGAAGGTCTAAAGAATGTTACTATGCTAATGATGAAAAATTTGAGGCTAGCATTGAGAAAACCTTTAGTGAAAGTGATAATGCAAGTGATGACATAGGATTTGTAGCTATAAAAGAAGAAAACTCTGAAACTAGAGTTAGAGAGGAAAAAGCTTTAGTTTCTCAAGTAGAAAAGAAAACTAATTGGATTATAGACAGTGGTTGTTCACATCATATGACTGGAGATATGAAAAAATTTATAAAGTTTAACAATTATGATGGAGGAATTGTTAGAGTTGGAAACAATGCACCTTGCTTGATAAAGGGAATAGGATCTATTACTCTTGATGGAAAGACTAACACTGATGATGTTTACTTTGTGGATAGATTAAAACATAATCTTCTGGGTGTTGGAAAGTTAGTTGATAAGGGATATTAAGTATGGTTTACTGAGAAGACTGGTGTGATCAAGGATGAGAATGGTAATATGATTGGAACTGGATCAAGAACCAGAGGTAATATATTTCAGTTGAATCATGTTGAAAAGACATGTTTGATTACTAAAGTTGATGATAGTTGGTTATGGCACAAAAGATTCTGTCACATAAATTTTGATAACATTGTGAAAGTAAATACTACACTTGCAGTGAGAGATTTGCCTAAGAAACCTACTAACATGATATGCAAAGAATGTGTTATGGCTAAGCAGAAAAAAAGTTTTTTTCCCAGTAAGAAGTTCACCACAGCAACGAAATTGGAAATTGTTCATATAGATCTAAGTGGTCCCACAAGGACTAGAGGATTCTATGGTGAAAGGTATTTTATGAGTTTTGTTGATGACTTTACTAGAATGATGTGGATAGCATTTCTTAGAGAAAAATTTGAAGCATTTGACAAGTTTAGATTAATTAAAAATAAAGTTGAGAATGAATTTGGAATGAAGATTAAATGTTTAAGGTCTGATAGAGGTGGATAATTTACTTCTAAGGAATTTAATATTTTTTGTGAAGTGAATGGCATTAAGAGGCAGCTTTCAGCTCCTAAAACACTTGAACAAAATGGTATTGCAGAAAGAAAGAATAGATCAGTAACTGAAGCAGCGAGAGCTATGTTATTTGAGAATGATTTGGCAAAGACATTTTGGAGAGAAGTAGTGAATACAACAGTATATACAATGAACATAGTACAAATTAGATTAGACACAGACAAGACACCTTATGAATTATGGTTTGGACATGCACCATCAGTTAAGTATTTCAAAATTTTTGGAAGCAAATGTTATATTAAGAGAGATGATGACATTGGTAAGTTTGATTCCAGAAGTGATGAAGGTATATTTCTTGGTTATTCATTGAAAATCAAAACATATAGATGTTTCAATAAAAAAACTAAGACTATTATTGAGAGTGCAAATGTTAAAGTTGATGAGAAGTTCAAAATTCAGGAAAGAATACTTGATTATGAATTAGATGAAGAAGTTCATCCTAGAATTGATCAAGAAAATGTTGAATTATTTTATGAAATTGGCAGTGATTTGCAGAATGAGAATTACATTGAGGAAATAAGAGAAGAACCGAGATTAGAACATAGAGTTGAAGCAAGAACTGAAATAGTGACACCTAATAAGAATCTAGCAAGGAATCATCCTGCTGATCAGATCATTGGGAGCATAGAAAAAAGAGTTTTGACAAGAAATAAGGTACAAGAAGAACTATGTTTGATTTCTCAAATTGAACCTAAAACTACTGAGGAAGCCTGTAAAGATGATAATTGGATTCAAGAAATGAAGGAAGAACTAGATCAGATTGAAAAGAACAAAACTTGGGAGTTGGTCCCTGACCTAAAGATAAAAATGTAATAGGAACTAAATGGGTATTCAGAAATAAGATGAATGAACAAGATGAAGTTTTAAGGAATAAAGCAAGATTGGTATGTAAAGGATACTCACAGCAAGAAGGAATTGATTATGAAGAAACTTTTGCACATGTTGCAAGAATTGAAGCGGTAAGAATATTTTTGGCTTACGCAGCTTATATGAAATTCAAAGTGTATCAGATGGATGTGAAGTCGGTATTTCTGAATGGAGAATTGGAAGAAGTCTACATTGAGCAGCCTGAAGGTTTTCCTTTAACTCAAGAAGGAGACATGGTATGTAAATTGAACAAAACTCTATATGGACTAAAGCAAGCACCTAGAACATAGTATGCAAGATTGGACAAATATTTGATAAAATTGGGATTTACTAAAGGCACTGCAGACAATAATTTGTATCTGAAAGAGATTGAGAATGGTTTATTGATTGTAGTTATTTTTGTTGATGATATTATCTTTGGAGGAGAAGATGAAGCTAGTGATAAATTTGCTGATGAAATGAAGACAAAATTTGCAATGAGCATGATTGGTGAGATGAAATATTTTTTGGGATTACAGATTGCACAAAACAGTGATGGTATTTTCTTATCTCAAACAAAATATCTGAAAGACTTATTGCAGAGATTTGGAATGAAAATTTTTAAGCATGTTGGCACACCTATGGTAACTGGTCATAAGTTATCTAGCACATATGAAACCCTTGTAGTTTAACAAAAGAAGTACGGATCCATGATTGGAGGATTGCAGTATTTAACCCATACAAGACCAAATATATCACATGCAATTGGAATTGTTGCAAGATTTCAAGCTGATCTTAAAGAGTCACATTATGCATCAGTAAAAAGAATATTTCGGTATTTGAAAGGCACAATTGACTAGCATAAGAATTTGTTTCTATTAAATATAAGATGGGATCATTACATCATGAGTATCATAAACTGGATTCCCAGCTTATCAATGGAGAATAAAAAAAAAATATTACAATTATGCCAGTATCATCAGCTGCTAGTAGTTTATGGAAATTACAACAAAATATGAGCATCAAATACAAAATGTATACTGTAATATGATAGACAAACCTATTTGAACCATGCAGTGCATGGCATGGGATCATCAACCCACTTCAGTCTGTAATCATCCCGAGTACTCACGTTGTACGGGTTACTCGTCAAAGTTTCCCATGGGAGAGGAGGAAGAAATTATATTATGCTACAACTATATATAATTGTTGTATATTTGTAATATTGTTTTATAAATAATTGGATCATAATATCATGAACATTCTAGAAAGTTAGTGAGAGTTTTGATTAGATAAGCACGAGAGGGCTTGGACCCATTACACGTTAACCATGGAAATGGGTTATATATCACAAGACATGAGATTGGAAAAAAAATGAACACACAACTAGAAAGCTTTTGACCGAAGTGAAGAACTGATGGGAACAAGGGCCCCAACCCTAAACTTAAGAATTTTCTTTCACAACACATGAAAGAGTATGAGCAGAGGAAGAAAGTTTCCTCCTATGGACCACGGTCGAAGTGATACTATCGTCCAGGACTTCGTTACAATAGGAGACAAGAGGGGACCCCATCATGGGGGAATTAACATCATTCGAAAGAGGGACAATTGAGTGTCCAAGTGGAAAACTAATAATGACCATAGGAGGAGATTGAATCAAAGAAGCAATCAATACAATAGGAGTCGAATATGTAGCAGGAGTTGTTGTGGGCACAAGGTGACCATGCGAAAGATGGGTATCAACCACAAGTGGAGACTGAGTCAACGAGGAAGCACGCAAAACAACAGGTGTTGAAGATGTAGTGGGGGGGATATTTGATCTCATAAAGTAGGACTCTCATCGACATCCTAGGAAGAGCTATCCTCAAAAGATGCAAGAACCTCGACTATCAAGTGATCTTCGACATTCTTCTACCAAGTAGCAATTCCTTTTCGGCACACAAGAGAGCAATCTGAAGCCAAATGAACAATAGAAAAACATCACCAACACCTAAAAGGGGGGCCCAACAACACCTGAA
This sequence comes from Chamaecyparis obtusa, assembly GCA_027943335.1. Lineage (NCBI taxonomy): Eukaryota > Viridiplantae > Streptophyta > Pinopsida > Cupressales > Cupressaceae > Chamaecyparis > Chamaecyparis obtusa. The sequence continues at coordinate 257,558 of BSBK01004744.1, read as the reverse complement.
AGGGGTGGCCTCATATTTGAGCAGCTACATCCAAGGCCTATCCCCCACCATCAACGCCACATCCCCATAGAGGGTTTGGAAATGTTATTATCAACCAAGATGTGAGCGAGGGTAGAGTACCCTAAGAAGCAACCAACAACAGTGTCGATAACCTCATAACAAGACTCCTCCCATAGTTGAAGGGAAAATATTCGAGACTCAAAACCAAGCTAGACGCAAATGGAGTGGTTCAATGAGGGGGTTGGAGGAAGGAGACCGTGGTTTAATTGAAAGGGAGTGCTCTCCTAAATCCAATGTTGACCCAATGCCAAGATTTTGTCCTCAAAAAAGGAAAATGCAGCAATAAAAATCCCTTTAGCACTAGGGAATAGCTCAGTCTTACTAGCAACAATGGGCTTCTAGGAGGCCAAGACCCAACTATGTAAATCAAGAAGAGAAGGCCAGAGGTTAGGAAAATGACACACCAAGCCTCTACATTGGTAAAAGTCTTCACTATCAACATCCTTACCACAAACAATCACGGAAGAAGTTTTGGCATTTGTGAAAGGCTTGATCACCAATGGACAAGCATGACTAGATCTAGCAACATTTGCAAAGATACAAGTTCGTGCTAAAGAGTGGCCAACAACATCACCTTCAACCCTATTAGAATTTCCCCCTTGAATTGGGCCAAAAAGAACAACAGTGGTGCCCAAGGAAGTAACCCCAGAAGCATCAACTAAGGAGATCCCTTTAGAAACTTTAGTCAACCCTACCCCCAAGTAGAGAGTCAGCCCTAAATTTGTCAAAAGGCATTTCCCCTATACAGACACATTCCTCACTGAGAACAACCAAGGACTTAAGTACAACATCCTAGCTAGACACGAGTGGAAGAACAAGATCACCAACTTGAGTGATAGTTGGGGTAATGTAGGAAACAAGCCCAAATTAATGCACTTGAGCAATATGGCCCATAGCAGGAGCAAACATTTCAAAAGGTTTAGTAACCACAACAGAAAGTTGAACAAATATTACATTTGTATCTGTTTAATTCCATGTACATATACATTTTTATGATATATGAACAATTAATCTCAACTATAATGTGTTATAATGATATTAACTAGAAAACATTAAAAAATGTATATTGCATTCATCAATAACTCACACCTAAAATAATTTTAATGCTTTTCAATTTTCTTTCAACAATTCAACTAGTCTACTTTCAACACTCAACACTTCCTCCCTTAGATTTAGCCATTCTCCATTGTATATGTTCTATCTAATCTATATATCTACTAAAGCAAAAATGTATAGTTAAATCCAATAAAAACCATAAAATAATTAATAAACGCTAGCTCTAAGCACATAGAGACAATTCAACAAGTAGCATCCCACTCTATTAAGTTAATTAGTAGTCCATTAGGTTCAGCCACAACTTATAAATGTTAGGAATTCAAGTTGGAATTTCCATCAATTACCCAATATTTGTTTTATGTTTTTTTCTTAAAATAACTTTTGCTATAGACATTCAATTACACTTTTTTTTAATCAAAACCGGCCTTCAAGGTTGTGGAAGAAATGGAGATCTTTCCTCCAACCAAATAGGTACTGAAAATATTGAGAAAGAGCCACCAGATGCAGGATCTGCACGTTAGGATATTGTAGAAATCTATTTTGACAGATTTTTTAGTATATTTGATGTTGTTGACAACTATTTAAGAGTTCGGGGATTTTTTAATTTTTCTGTTGGTATATGAACAACGCTTTTTGAATGTCACATAAAAGCATCCTAATCAAAATCATGTGATTTTTTATTACATTTGATGTAGAATATTCTAAATGTTAAAAGAAATTGTGTTGTCCAGCCGATATGGAGATAAGGTAGAGAGTATAACCCAAAAAAGAAAGGAATAAAATCTTTAAGAAAAATCCATCAACAGTCTACAACCGACCTTAGCTCACAAGTTGCTCTGTCGGGCCAGTTGTTTATTACATTGTGTCGTTATGCGTAGGAGAATAATATTCTCTTTTCCTAGCTAGCTTTTGCTCGAGTTAAGTGCCAATTCTTCAATTTGCCCTTCTGCCAATATGGAGTTGGCTTCTTTATTACTTTCATTCTTTTAAACGTATTTTGAGCTTTCTGGGTGGTCTAAATTTTGATTCTTTTCTTGGGAGAAGCCAAGTTTCATTCTTTTTATTTCTGCTAATCTTGTCCTGATTAACATGCCTCTTACGGGTTTTCCTTATACAAGTTGACAATGAAAAGTGTCCCCTTCCTGTCTCTAAATGCTACCACAATCATGATAATCAACGATGAGATTTTGAACCACAGGCAAGAAAATTTGCTCCTCCAATGTAAACTTCTACTAGCTATAAACAAATAATTGTGAAATATTTTATGAGATTTGCAACAATGCAGAACGCCCTTAGGTATCCCGATTCGGCCTCCCTAAATGCACAACAAATTGCACCTCCAGCACTTAAAAAGTAAACAATAATGAGAATCTTGTTCAGCATCCTACTTGCAATTATGCAGAAGACTCTCATGTCCCAAACTCAAAGTTAAAGAGGAATTGATTTTGACACTACTTGATTAATTGCCATTTATCCATCCTAAGACAAATTGGTATCTTGAAAAGTTGACACATAAATCCCCTGAAATCAATCCTCCAAAAACAAGCATCACTGACTAGAAGTTAAAAAAGACAGGCAAAACTAATAATTAAATGGAGCCTAATATTCAGATGTTTTATACTTCACTTAAATTCTTCAATAAAGCCTTTACTTAATGTTCGCCTTATTTGTCATGTGTTCTTAAAATTTGTGGCATTGTTTTAAACATTTCCCAAGAAATATAATGCAACTAATTTCCTGGCCATAAAAAATCAATTTGACTTTCACTAAGAGGGGTTGCAAACCATAATTTTTCAAATGATGACAGTTTAGTCAGAAACAACCCTTGAAAAAATCTGAAAGCAGCACAATTAGAAATGTGTGTTCCCTCCTTTTGTTTTCCATCACATACATATTTTCCCTTTTGCCTTTCCTAGATCAGATTTATTGGGTTTTTATTCCTTCTCACTTTTTTATAACTCACATTTCTCAGGATGGGAACATCTTCAAAAATGGTTGTTTCTGCCAGCCCATCAGGAAATAGCCAAGTAAGGTTTACACCCGGAAAACCCATGAATGTTTCCAGAACCAAAAATGGATCAAAAAAGGTGAGGTGAACAATATTAAGATGAGCTAAGTATGAAAACAAAGAATGTGAATGTTTCTCATCTGTGGGCAGTTGTAAAATTGGCATGACTGTTACCAGAAGTCATGCTTAAACAAAATCTAGAAGACATGTTTTTTTGTAGTTTTCTTTTGCAAACCTCTTGTGAAATGCAATTAGAACAGATCACTTTAAGAAAGGTTAAATAGCATTCATAGAAGAATCCCAGCTCATCCTACACGTCTTAGTCTCCCTAAAATTCATCATAAACTGGTGCACCCATCCCCATTTGGCAATTTTTTTAACAGAGTCCGTATGACAACTAACCTTACAATTACATGATACTCTACAATCCGTTCAAAGTAAGACAATCTTGGGTTAACCCAAGGGCCCGACTATTATCTGCAAGAAGCATAGAAAGTTTGCAAGAAAACAGAAATGAATACCCCTTCCCTCACCTACTAGGAACATTATGAATATCCTCCAAAGAAGATATGGGAGACTAACAAAGAAACAAGAATAGAATACAAACAAACTATGATGCATCTAGTATAGGATAGACATGGAAAGCATCAGATCTGCAAATTAAACATGTGCCTGATTAAAAGCATGCAAGGAGAATCTCATTTAGTGTGAATTTACAAGTAGTAACTAAAAAAAAAAACCTAAAAGAAACATTGGACTCATAAATGCAAAAAAAAGAAATATTCTGAGGTACACTACACAGAAGTCAGAACTACAACTAAATGTCAAACATGGCTACAAAAGAAAAAATGGAGCTGAATTGAGATGAAATAAGTTTAAAAATCCTTATTCTACAACTGGGTTGCAGGAATATCTGACTGCAGATCTGTCATTGTGTTTCCATCCCATTTCCTGCTTCCTACTTTTGTCAAGTCAGGACCAATTATGCCTTCCTCTATTCCATTGAGTGAACAGGATAGGCAGCAAACACAACAGAAGATGATGTATTGATTAGTTAAAATCAATTTATCCAAACAGAATTCAAATAACAATTGGACACTCATAGGATGTGGTAACTACAAGCACTCAATGAACAGCAGCAATGATGGTATGTCTATTGAGGAGTCGGAGAAAGATGCAGAGAGCATCTGGACTGCACACTGATATCAGGAACAGAGGAGGGGCAAAGCCGCAGAACTGCTTCAACATCCACACAGGACTGTTCCATGAGAGAGCAGATTTTATTTACTATCGCTGTTGGGAACAGTGAGGATCCCAGAAGATAGACAGGGTGGTTGGGTGAGCCCTACTATTCTCCATTAGAAAATGCAAGCTCATCATTCGTTAGAGTTCATATGGTTTTTAGTTTTCTGTAGCACTGTCATCACAGGTCATAACTACATATGACACAGGCTATACCTGATGATTGATGACATGCTCAGTATAGTGTTGGTGCCCCGTTACAAATTATCAACAGATTTTGACACTCGATAGACAAAAGATTTCTGATGTTTGCTTTGATGTAGTTTAATGTTACTATATGATTCATAAAGCACATTTGTTACACTGGATAAAAATTTGAATTTCCTAAGCCGCTGCTTATGCTTATATTTGTCACTGTGGTTTGAAAGAAATTGAAGTTTCTATATTTCTTTATATTTGCACATGTATTAATATATACATATGGCAGGAAATCCGTTTGTCATTTCTGGTAACATAAAGTTACAAGGCTAATAGAGGGAACCATTAAGGATCTTATATAAGTTGCTTACCAACGAATGCAAGAGAATCAACAGAGTATAGGTTCAATGACACTTGTTCAAATAAGGCATTTCTACACATTCTCCTGATATGATGTATTTCTAGCTTAGAGCACACAATGAAACATAGGTTACAACCCTCCTGGTGAGATTTTAAATAACAATTGGACACTCATAGGATGTGGTAATTGCAAGCACTCAATGAACAGCAGCAATGATGGTATGTCTATTGAGGAGTCTGAGAAAGATGCAGAAAGCCTCTGGACTACACACTGATATCAGGAACAGAGGAGGGGCAGAGCAGCAGAACTGCTTCAACATCCACACAGAACTGTTCCATGAGACGGCAGATTTTATTTACTATCGCTGTTGGGAACACTGAGGATCCCAGAAGATAGACAGGGCGGGTGGTCAAGCCCTACTATTCTCCATTAGAAAATGCAAGCTCATCATTCGTTAGAGTTCATATGGTTCTTAGTTTTCTGTAGCACTGTCATCACAGGTCGTAACTACATATGACACAGGCTATACCTGATGATTGATGACATGCTCAGTATAGTTTTGGTGCCCGATTACAAATTATCAACAGATTTTGACACTTGATAAACGACACTATATGATTCATAAAGCACATTTGTTACACTGGATAGAAATTTGAATTTCCTAGGCTGCTGCTTATGCTTATATATGTCACTGTGGTTTGAAACAAATTGAAATTTCTATATTTCTATATTTCTTTATATTTGCACATGTATTAATTTATACATATGGCAGGAAACCCATTTGCCATTTCTGTTAACATAAAGTTACAAGGCTAATAGAGGGAACCATTAAGAATCTTATATAAGTTGCTAACCAACGAATGCAAGAGAATCAACAGAGTATAGGTTCAATGACACTTGTTTCAAATAAGGCATTTCTATACATTCTCCTGATATGATGTATTTCTAGCTTAGAGCACACAATGAAACATAGGTTACAAGCCTCCTGGTGAGGCTTTAAATACTTTTCTTGCATAGCAATTTTGTGGTGAATCTGTATATATAAGGATATGATTATGATCTGAAAATGATTTTCATAAGCTTTTATGAATGAGATATTCATCTGAAATGATCAATGATGTGTACTCATTGTTATGTTTCCAATAATGTATGTCATAATGTGTTAACTACAAGCGTGTTCTACGATGGAAGCAGGATAAACACCCCACCCTCCGCGAAAAGAAAGGGAAAGCATCACTGGAAAGAGGAGTACAGCTAGGGGAACTGATTAGAGTGCAGTCTGAATTCTTACACATACAAACACATAAGTTAAGAGGTCATGTTAATTTGTTCCTTTATGTGTCATTAAGGTTAAGTGTTGTTGTCTTGTGTTGACCTTGTTAGTCAACCCAACCCTAATGTTAGGGCAATATATCTAACTCTAGTTTGTTTCTCTGAAGTCAAGATTAAGTTATGCGAACTATTTGATTAAAACTTCAAAACACTTTTATTCCTTGATTCATGTATATGCACTGAAGTGCAATTACGTATAACGTAAACATAAATGCACATATGCATGCAAATAGGCAATAAACGTATAGATATGTGCATGGACCTAAATACATAATTATATATCCATGTGTATAGACAATATAATTTTATACCTATTTTAATCAAGATTGAAATTATAGCTGTTGCCAGCTAGCTAAATCTAATAGCAAGTGTTGATGCTTCATTGAGATGGTAAAATACCATGAAGTCTTGTTGGCAAATGTCTTATTACTCTAAATTAACATTCGACTTAATTTATTAGAAAGTTTATTAAAACAAAATGTGAGCGCACTTTATATGGATGTGGTCTTTTAGCCACAGTGGTTGTGTGGGCAAAATTAAAAGAAATAATGCTAACGTGGCAAGTGGATGATGTATTTATCGTGCTTAGTCTAAAATACTGCATCACAGCACTTGAGAAGAATGTTACTAGTTGAAATTTTTTGAACTTCTAAAGTTTGAAAATTATATTTATTAAGCCCTCAAGAAGAATGGAAAATGCTGGCAAGAATACCTGCCATGCACTCTCTGGTCACGATATGCTAAGTTGCGAAGTTTAATTCCTTTCATATTTAATTTGAAACTTCAAATGTTTGGGAGCGAAAAAAATTAATGTCTTCGTGAGGATTAAAAATGGTGGTTCTTGGCACAATGGCCAAAGTTGGTGAATGCAAGCCAAAGAAGGAGATAATCTTGTTTGGCTAAACCAATTCTTGACAGAAAATGCAGATACCTTCTGGTATTTGGAAACTGTAGGAAAATACCATTATTACATACGTCTTTTTCCATCCAATAAGTTCATTATTACGGGCAGACTTGAGAAAAGCAGAGGAGGGATAGCTGGTAAATGACAGAGCAAAAGGTTTCTGAATTCAAACAAAAAAGAGTTGAGAGGGTTTGACTGCAAAATTCGGTAAAACAGCTCGTACTATTCTCCTGAATGGCAAAGCTGTGGAAAACGTTGGAGCTGGTAATAGATAAAGAGTTCCTTTATTCCAGTTTGCTATTGGTTCAGGCATGTAGCTGGTTAAACCCCTGTTAAATTATTTTAGTAATTTCTTGCAAAGATGAACTCTCCAGTTTAAGAAGAAAAGAAAGAAAAACTGTAGACACAAAGCATAGTTGAGCCATTTGGAAAAGTAGAGCAGTGTGTCATTTTTATGAATACATGAATACTCAGCTGTATGAACAGCAGTTAAGTAGGAAGAAGTTAGTTTCCTTCTTGAAGGACAAAAGGAAGTAATATATGCGTAAAGATTGTTTGTTTTGGAACAGTAGATTGTTAATTTGACAGTGGAAGAAATAATGTTTCTGTCTTTCTTGAAGAGAAAATGAAAGAAGAATTAAGTGTAGATATGACTGTCCCTGTTTTAAGAACAACAGAATGCTAAATAGACATTGGAAGAAATAATGTCTCTGTATTCCTGAGGAATAAACGAAAGAAAACTTAAATGCAAACATGACTGTCTTTGTATACAGATTGCAGATTGCTTATTAGACAGTTGAGAGCATGGGCATGTAACACAAACAAATTATAATAATGCAACACAGGTTCTACGTAAGATTTTATAGGCAAGTATACAAACGATTAGGTACGAGGGAAGTACTAATCCTTTACAATCTTGAGTATGGAATCCTACATAAAACTTTTAGTGTGCAGATAGAGAGAAAACAATGGAAACAAAAATCCAAATTTTGAGAACGGCATGTCAATAGTTCTTTTATGTCATGTTTGCTTGGTGGTCAACTGGGAAGCATTGAAACTAAGACAATATTCCAAAGAGTATTTGCTTTCATGGTTGGATAAGGTCCACCCTATCATGAGTATGTGAGGGATGAAGAGCCTTGTTTGTAATCATTTAAGTAACAAGCCGTTGGTTTCACCAGTCAGGTACTTAGAACCCGAGTGGAAACCCTAGTCTAAATGCGAGTACACATTTATAATGATTCCATGCCTAATTTTGTTTGAAATAAACAAAGAAGTCATTGCACAAGCAACTAGGTTGCTGACCACTGGCTGAAAATGGAAAAAAATGAGCCGTGTAGCTGATACCAACAATCTCAACCAGTTTTTTGGAGGGAATGAGAGCCCGGTCAAGCTACATGGTGATTTTGAAAGGGAACAGCAGCTGCCCCCGTGGAACCAAGTATGTTTGACGATCATAAAGTACTTCAATTTAGAGGGCAGATTTAAAATATACTACTTCTATCATTTGCCCCTGTTAATCCACTTTAGGAACCACAATCTCATCCCCTTTCCATTCTTTTTGCTCAATAATGTTCGTTCAAGGAAGTTGTTGAAAATGTTAAGAAACAAGGGAAAAAAGTAAAAACCTATCTCCCTACACCAAGGACCAATCTACCGACTCCACCATTTCCACCTTGCTCTATGCCCCCCCGAGAAAATTACTGTGTTCAGGAAGCCCCTAAGTCGGCCACGCCTCCCCCTGCCAGCATTATTGACACCCCTGGCCCAGCAAAAACAAGTGCATTCGGTATCCTGGAGCTGCTAAAATTAATTATTGCCCCAGGACCCCTGAAACCCCCACACCCTCTATCGTGGCCAATGAGCTCTGTGACTTTAAGCGTAAAGCCCCAATACCTGGTTATGCTAGCAAGAAAAAGGGTAAAAAACCTTCCCCTTTAGAAAAAAGCCCCAAATTAAATACCCAGGAGATTATCAGTGAGGAGGATGCTGGGGAAGAGACCAACAAAAATGAAGGTAACCCAAGACGGTCTCATAGGTTGGTGACCCGTTCGGTGGAGAAAGAAAAAATGAAAAATCCGGTGGATTATGACATGAAAGAGGAGCAGGAAAGTGAAATTGGAATTGGAAGACAAATTGAGTCTCTCCATAGACGAACAGTTCGCTAGGGCCATAGGAATGCAATCTGTAAGACTCTTGTTACAAAAGACAATCGCCCACTATCTCCATAACTTTCCAATCTTGAATGGAATTGCTCCTTCAAGCACATTCGAGGAGATAAGACACACAATTTTATGCAGTTACTCATCGACTTGAGGATAGTGCCTTTTAAAGGATTATTGCCAGGATCTAGTCTTTAAGCTCCGAGTAATTTGCCAAGCCTTGAGGGATGATACCACTCAATTTATTAAAAGAAAGGGATGATAACTGATTGCGGGAAATCATTTTTGCACAGACTACGGTTTTTAAAGGAAAAACAGCATAAAAATCACAGCTTTACCACATTAGAATTGTGTTTTTTCCTGTGCTTGGGCCACGTAGATCTTCTAGCGGGTTTCAGACAGGTTTTGTGCAAGTTTTATGCAAGTATCAGGCGAGCTTTCTACAAGTTCTCTGTGCAAGTTAACATGTGAATCACTCCCTAGTTTGAAAAACCCATGAGTGCTTGGCGAGTACGTAAACCATGGTGTGATAGTTTAATTGTAGCAATGTCGTACTTACCACCATGGTTCAAAGCCTATTGGGGTGTTATTGTTGAGTGTTTATGTTGGAGATGAGGGCCCACATTTGTGACTTCACTAATTCATAATTTCATAGCTCCAGGTCAAAAGCATTTACCCTTAAAAAAAATTAAAATTTATGTATATTTTAAACTCACATGATATAATATCTGGAAACTTGTTTCCTAATCTGGTAGCTTAAGTGTTACAAGCATGGTAGACAGAATCTTCAATATTGTGCACTTAGTTGTCAAGCAGTGAACACAGAAGAATCAACAAGTTGTACAGCTTCAATGGTACTTACTTTTTAAATCAGGAGCATTTTTATATGTTGTGATAACAGGATCTGTTTTTAGCTTGATGCACACAATGAAACCTATAGCAAAAGAGTGATTTGAAATGTCCACATCACAAGAGATGTACATAAATACGTTCTTCGAGACTCGACAAGTTCGACAGCATTTTTACATTTTAACCAAAATAAATTTGATTGAAAGCAAACAAACCCCTCCTCCTCCCTCATTCGAGGAGACTTTAACAAAACAGTTATTTATTCTAAAGTCTGTGGTGTTTAAAGCTGATCAACTGAATGGTGCATTTCAAATTTTCAACCATAACCAAATTCAAACTGCTTGTTTCGGACAAGTGCAACAAAGCAAAACTAGGTATTAGATGTGACTTGTACGTAAGAGGATAAACAAGCGTATTACAGTTTTTCAACTTCAGTAACTAACAGTTAACTAAAATCTCGAAGTAAGAATATTGGGTTAGCTTTGACATCCAATCTAAGATACAAGATTCTCTCAAACAACAGTAAAATACAATTTCATTCATGCAAAAAGGGTTACTGGTAATACCATCTTAACTAAAAAATTTCAAATTATGTATGCATACATTATTGATGCCAAAGAGATTTTTTAGAAATATAGCATCTTTCACTACAACCAGAAGCCCGGGATGGCACTGATAGCCAAAAGAACATGTACAAGTCTATGGTTTAAATAGGATAACCTGCAAATACAAAATAGTAAATACTTCATGCAACCATGTACAAGTCCAGAGTAGAAATAGTAAAATTGAACAATGTGAAACATTCAGTGCACCTGAAATGCCATGGGAGCCAATGGCATAGGAACAATACTTGCTCTTTAAAGTTTGTCTATAACCTGTTCTACAAGTTGATAAACACCCCTCTAAAACCAGCAATTCTGATAGTCCATTGTGATCTGTTCTCCTTTCATTAATAGCTAAAACTTAGCAGAACACCAAGAGATCAGTTTCTTGAACCAATCTCATGCAGAAGGATTGCACAAAAGCCTCATTCCACAGCCTGTCTATTTACATACAGAATGCCTCGCAAGAAAAAATCTATGAAAATTTTTGGGCAAAAGCCCAGTTAAACAATAGCACAATAGGGACTCATCTTGGTCCATTGGAATATCGAACCAAATAGCCCGGCACTGTTGGGGCATTCATTTGATAGTGCACATTCATGAACCTTGGCCAAAGGAGGGATGGGTCTGCTAAAAGAGGGCTATATTTGGCAACATTTCAAACATTTGAGCTTAGCAAACCTTTCACCAACTTTTCTCTATAGAAAAACCCCCTTTCAGATCCATCATTCTGAAATGCATTTGAATCCATTACAGATGCCAAGCCAAACCCCAAAAAGAATTGCACAGACAACCACATCTATAAATAGAACAAGTCTCACATTGCGCCACCACATCCTCTGAGCAAGTTGCTGCCCTTTACTCCTAAAACTAGCACTCTTCTGCAATGACAGTGGTGTTGGCAAAGCGCCACCTGGCCTGTTACAATCCATCACTATCTCAGCCCTATTACTATTTCCCTTATTAATATCCAATGTCTTACTGCTATTTTCCATGACAATATCCCTAATCTCTGTCACATGATCCTTATTCTTCTTCTTATTGACATTCTTCTTTTTTTCATGACCACCCAACAATGGCCTATTATTGGAATCACCCCCAACATGAGCATTGTCATACAATGGCATAGAAGCATCAATAGGAGAACTAAATACCTGGGGGGATTGATGAGTTATTGAACCAGATTGGGTAGTGGGCGCCGTCATTTCCTCCTCCAAAATCCGATCTTTCTCTATTTGTGGAACACCGACGAGAGGGCTTACCAGCCTCTTATAAACTGGTCCAAATTCGTCTCTAAAACAGCAGGAACTAAACAGCAACCCATCAGAGCAGCTGCCCTTGGTCTTCAATAGTTTCTTAAACTCATCCCTGACACTTTCCAGGAATAAAAAAGCCTGAGATTTTCCCAGGGCCTCGTCAACAATGGCAAAGTAAACAAAAGGGCCGTCCATCAAAAAACTGAACATTCTTTTCCTGGTTGTGTGAGTAAATCGGCTGTGCAGAGGAGGGATTTTCTCCAGGCATTGAATAGCTAACTCCTCTAACTCTGCATCGCCTACGCTGTCCTCCGCTAAAATCATGGTAACCCTCGATACGCATGAATAATACACCAAATTTTGCAGAGACTTGGGAGAGGACCCCATTAAATTTCTTCTGGACCAGATCCGAAATGGGTATTGTGATTTCAGCCTCACGGCTGCATTTTTAGGGCCCTTAAAATTGTAAAACAATATTTTGCCTCGATTTCGGACAGTTTATTTAATTTCATACGTAAACTAGCAGTCTGCGTTTTTTCCCGTGACGACTTGGGATCTCTTTTGGATGAGGGTGACCGTCAATTTTGTCAAGAATTTTAAAAATGGTTACCTGACATTGCCTGTCGGCGATAATTCGGATCTGTGGCCCAAACAACTGTTTGATTATTGTTGGAAAACGAATTAATTCGTATTTTATATTGGGAGGTAACATGGGTGGGTAAATTTTGAGAAGGTAGGAGGGGGGCTGCACCTCCAATTTATGGTTTTGCTCGAAATTTTTAAACTGAAATTTCAAGAGTTGAAGGAATGCAATCTTCCTATTAAATTCAGTTATAAGGAATGAGGACATCTATGGGTGAGGAGGAAATGGAGGTGGAAATTGATTTTTTTTATAGTTTATGATATTGAACAGTTCAAAAATAGATATGGAAATGGTTTTTTATAGTCTATGATATTAAACAGTTTATGGATTTACACATGGCTTATAGTAATATGGAACTATGAGAGGCACCTTGCTATACTATAAAGGAGGCACACATACCTTACCTGTAAGATTTGAGCTTATGGCCTCGCTTTCAAGAGTACAAGTTCTCCACCACTAGATCAACTTAGGTGTACTAGGCCAACTCAAGGGTGGGAAGTAGTTGTTACTACTTTTTATAGATTTAGGTTTGACTCAGTTTTAGTTATTTTTAAAAATTATTAGTTTTGTTATATGTCAATATATATAAGTGTTTTATTCTACTTATTTAGTTGAAGAGATTACACTCAATGGTGTACGTCTATATTTTTATATTGTTGTTGGTAAATATATTGTCCTAGCATTTATTTTGGCATATGTAGCACACAAATTGACTCTTATCCCAAAATATATTACAAATATTCTTAGTGTGAATCAATCTTCATTCACATTTATTGCTATCTACAACTAGGATATGTGGCAAAACCTAATCTGTGAATCGAGTCACAGAGTTGTCTTAGTCTACCCCATCAAATTCCAAAATTACCACTATTGAACCAACTCCTTTGAAAACTAATGTTGACCTACATACTAAAAACTTCAAATTATGTTACTAAGCACATGTATTTATAAATATTCCTTAGGCAAACCTATCTATAACAAGGCAATCATGCTTGTTTTAGTAAAGATATAATAGATAGGTATATAGTTCTTCCTTCTTATGTGTTATTTCCTACAAGCTTTCAAGAGGTTAGGCATTTGTCATTAGATTATCATATAATTAAGTTAAGAAGCATTATTCTTTAGACTATCCATTACCTATGATTCATCTATGATTACATATAAGTATCTAACAACTCAACAAACTCCTTGATCATAATTGGGAGTTAATATTACTTAGACTAAATCAAATACATTTACAATTAATTAAGGAACAAAAATAACTAAAGACAACAAAGTTTAGAGTATCTAACGATAAATTTTACATATACATGTATTACAATAGTACACTAGAACAATTTGCATCTTCAATATTTGTTGTAACATAACTAGAAACGCACTCAATCATTTAGAAATAACTTAAAACTTCTCTTACATTAAAGATAGTCCTATTATACTTTTAACACTCTCCTTAACAATAAATTCAAAGCAATATAAGACCAAATCAATTCACACAATCCTTTTTAGAACAATCTAATTCTCTTAAAATTATATTATAATTATTCTTAATTTAAATCTCAAGTTTTAATGCTACTTATATATTATGAACACCAAGAAACCAACCACAAAAGTTAAAGTTGCCACCTCGTTATAAATAAATAAACAACATTATTCTCCCTAATTGCTTATTTTATCAACTCTTGGATAAGTAAATTTAATTATTTGAATATATTGTTTAAATTTATATTATTATATTATAGAATATAAGTGGTATCCTAATGAACGCATCATGTCATCAACTTTTTCCACCTCTTTAATTAAATAGTAATTATTATATCTATTTTCTTACAATAGTTTTCATCAGTTGTATATCCACGTAAGACTATTCCTTTCTAATAATTTAATAAAGAAGTTTCAAAAACATAAGATTAATTTAATGTCAAATGTCGTGAAATTCTTTTCGTGGTATTTGGATGCTAAGGTTTATAGATTTTTTTTTAAATATTAATTGCGTGAATTTAGATTTACTTATTGATTTTGTTTCATAAGAATTAATGGTAATCTTCTAATTTTAAATAGTAATTGACACGTATACACTTATTGTAAGAATATATAAAATGGTATAAGTCAAGACTATATATATATATATATATATATATATATATATATATATATATATATATATATATATATATTGTCGAGAGATATTCTTTTTGAGGCGTCTATTGCACCTTGCAATTTGATGAAAATAGGCACTTCGAGAAGGATATCTCTTGGTGTACATATATATAGTAGTAGTCGTAGCACAACATGGATAATATTTTTTATTTTTTATTTTATTAAGGTTATTTTTCAATTATTATTTTATATTAATTTTTTTAATTTTTATTTTAGGCGTTGTTTATTATTGTAGGTGTAATTAGAGTTAGCATTAATATATTAGGCATAACTTGAAGACATTTTAGGATTTTTAAATTTGTTAAGGTTGGTGTTAAATGATTAAGTGATGGCGTAACCTATATTATATTAGAGTTACGATTACAATAATGCTTAGTAAGACAGTTAGGGTTACAATTAGAGAGATGCAAACATATAGTAGGTATTAGAGTTACGATTACAATCATGCTTAGTAAGACAATTAGGGTTACAATTAGAGAGATGCAGACATATAGTATGTAGTGTGAGATTTAGGCGTAGTGTTGGATTATTTGGTAAGGTTAAGGGTTTGGTAATTTTTTATAACATTGATTAGGGTTAGGGTTAGAAGTAGGGTTAGCATCAATGCGAGAATCAAGGTTTGAAAAGGGATGTAATGAGAGATGACAGTTAGGGTTTAGAGTTAGGATGAGTATTGTATTTATTAGTATTAGAGTCAGTAGGTATTAGAGTTACGATTACGATCATGCTTAGTAAGGTAGTTAGGGTTACAATTAGAGTTAGCATTAAAATAGTAGGTGTAACTTGAAGACATTTTAGGATTTTTAAATTTGTTAAGGTTAGTGTTAAATGATTAAGCGGTGGCATGACCTATATTATATTATAAATTTTAATTTTGTTAAGGTTAATGTTAGAGTTATGGTTACATTTAGAGTTACAATAATAGTTATGTTTACCATTTAACCTACGGTAAATGGAAGGGTTATGGTTATGATTAGGGTGATAGGGACATAACTTAACAATTAATTTGAATAGTTATCATGTTACGTTTAAGATAGAATAAGATTGGGGATGTGATTACTGATCGGATGTAGATTTTAGAGTTAGCACTAATATAATAGGTAGTATGATGTAGGTATTAGAGTTATAATTACAATGCTTAGTAAGACAGTTAGGATTAAAATTAGAGTTAGCATTAATATAGTAGGTAGTGGGAGATTTAGGCATAGTGTTGGATTATTTGGTAAAGTTAAGGGCTTGGTATTTTTTTACAACATTGATTAGGGTTAGGGTTAGTAGTAGGGTTAGGATCAATGTGATAATTAGGGTTTAAAAAGGGATGTGATGAGAGATGACATGCAGGGTTTGGAGTTAGGATCCATATCATACATATTAGTATTAGAGTTACTAATGCAGAGAGAAGTGGATGGTATCAAATTTCTTTATAAGAGTCTCTAAATCACTAGCTTGTCTCCAAATATCACTATGCATGCCCTTCAACAAGGATCTAATCTAAGACCCAACCCACTTGTATAGACCAACCAAGGGTCAAAACATTAACTCTCACCTCCACTAGTCCCCACACCATTTAAGTGCTTACACAAGGTTCCATACTTCAAACTCTGATTCCAATTCACCCTTAATGTTTTGAGACACCCTTAAATTCCTCCTAAGACTCTATTCAACCTTACTAGACCCTATCCAAACATATCATACTCTTTTCATCAATTAAACACAACCTTGGAAATAAATACTCAAAAATATACCTTCTTGTTGTCTTCTTTGACATACATGTATACAGAGATGTATAACTATTGAACCAGACCAAAACTTTTTGATCTCTCCAGTGAGACCTTTCACAATTAGATTCTCACAAACATATATTAATCTTAGCAAGATCCAACAATTCATTTGTGAGATAGGGCCCCCTCACTGAGACTATTTTCCCTGAGACAGTCTTTATTTCTTCTTTTGACATCCAATGCCTTCCTCTATTCAAAATCATGCCAAAACTTGACATGATTCCCCACAAGCATCATCAAAGGATGTTATACATATTCCACATCAATCTAATCCATTTGGGGTTTTATTTCACATAAAATAGAAAAGAAACTACATTTTGTCTATAATTGTATGCCCTAAGCAAGAGTTGCACTGTCACACCAAACTTGGGTAACCTTTGTTAATACTTGATGAAAACAATTGAAATAAAAGCCTAAATGAATATTATTCAACCCTTCATTAAACCAAATGAACAATGAACTAAAATATTAAGTCCCTTACACGAAATAAAGTTTGTAATAGACTGCTATTTTGAGACAAATCATAAATTTATGCAGGAAATCAAAACTATATTGATATTAAATCTGTTACATTGACTCCCTATATCCAATATTGGGATTTTCAAGCATTTTTAAACTCATACCAACTTATGAAACTGAAAACTACCATTTCAACTTCCATGTAATCAATTATTGAATCGGTTTGCTTATGGAAAAACTATTACATATAATGATTCTTTAACAACTTTTTGACTCTTTTCCCAACTTGGAACACGTTAAACTTTCCTATTACATTGTCATGGTCTTAAGCGACCTTATAATCATAAACATAAATCAAAATTATTGCTTAGACTCGTAAACCCATTACATATCCCTTTAGAGCTCACTAGCCCAACTTGGCAACATATGATTATAATGATTGAAACATGAACTCATATGACCTTATTGGCCTTAATTACATCAATGATGGTCTTATTTGACTTTAAAGACTCAAGATTCCTTATAAGGTCCTTGTGGTGACCCCTATTTCTAAGGTGCTCCTGCACCATACTCCCCAAGCTGAAAGTTTTCCAAGTCCTCTTGGAAATGATTACTACAACAAAATAAGTTAGGAAAACAAAAATCTTAATTTTTACTCTTGGTTTGAAAAGCTCATCCTGTGTGATCCATTGCACCCTTGCATGGTGCTTTTCCACATGGCTTTACCATCCATGGGCAAAATATGGACCACTTGTTATTCATTCTTATTCATTACATCTGCTTCATACACCTGCAAATACATCATGTGTACCCAACATACGTACCTCTCTACCATTTCACCAACTTTTCCAATCTCCATGCTTGGAGAAAATATCACCATGTGAGCCTCCTCTTGGCCCAATACCTCCACTAACTCACCTTCATCCTTAGTGTCTTCCTCTGAGACCACTTCTACTATCAAAGCATCTTCATGTCATTCTCCTTGGAATTCAACCACTCCTTCATTCATCTGTAAGGATGCTTCATCTTGAGCCTCTACACCACCTTCAAGAACCTTTTCCTTAGATGGTTCATCAACAACTACTTGTTTCTCACATTCTACATCGGATCATCTATCTAATGCTCATTTTGTGCTTTCATATCTGACTGCTCAATAAGGTCTTTGTCCTCTTGTTGTTTCTTCTCTAATAGTTCTTTCTCTAGGAGTGCATGGATCTTTATCTTAGTTTCCATTAGCTTGGCTTCATTGTCTTCTAGCTTTTTTCTGTAGGTTTCTAATCTCTTCTAGGGTTTGGTTTCTTGCTTCTTCTTTGTTCTTGGCCTCTACTTATTCTCTATTTTTCCTTTCAGAATCTTTAAAGGCTTTATATGCCTCACATATTACCCTTTCTTCTATTGTAAAATACATCTTTACTATCTTTACCAACTACAAGGATCTGTAACTTCCTTGCTCTGATACCAATATGATATGGAGAGAATTGGATGGTATCAAATTTATTTCTAAGAGTGTCCAAATCACTAGCTTCTCTCCAAAGATCACTCCACGGGCCCTTCAATGAGGATCTAAGCTAAGACCCAACCCACTTGTACAGACCAACCAAGGGTCAAAACATTAACTCTCACCTCCACTAGTCTCCACACCATTTAAGTTCTTACACAAGGTTCCATACTTCAAACTCTGATTCCAATTCACCCTTAATGTTTTGAGACACCCTTAAATTCCTCTTAAGACTCTATTCAACCTCACTAGACCCTATTCAAATATATCATACTCCTTTCATCCATTAAACACAACCTTGGAAATAAATACTCAAAAATATACCTTCTTGTTGTCTTATTGACATACTCGTACACAAAGATGTATAACTCTTGAACTAGACCAAAAATTTTTGATCTCTCTAGTGAGACCCTTTGCAATTATATTTTCACCAACATATCTAAATCTTAGCAAGATCCAACGGTTCTTTTGTGAGATGTGGTCCACACACTGAGACTATTTTCCCTGAGACGGTCTTTCTTTCTTCTTTTGACATCCACTGCCTTCCTCTATTCAAAATCATGCCAAAACTTGTCATGATTCCCTGCAAACATCATCAAAGGATGATATACATATTCCCCATCAATCTACTCCATTTGGGGTTTTATTTCATGTAAAAAAAAAACTATATTTTATCTGTAACTATATGCCTTAAGAAAGAGTTTCCTTGTCACACCAAACTTGGGTTACCTCTGTTAATACTTGATGAAAACAATTGAAATAAAAGCCAAAATGAATATTATTCAACCCTTAATTAAACCAAATGAGCAATGAACTAAAATATTAAGTTCCTTACATGAAATAAAGTATGTAAGATACTGTTATTTTGAGACAAATCATAAATTTATGTAGGAAACCAAAATTGTATTGATAATAAATCTGTTACATTGAATCCCTATACCCAATCTTGGGATTTTCAAGCATTTTTAAACTCATACCAACTTATGAAATTGAAAACTATTGTTTCAACTTCCAATATTGATTAGGGTTAGGGTTAGAAGTGTTAGAATAATTGAGAGGGGGATGAATCAGTTAAATCAGTTATCCTATAGTCCCAAACTCTTAGATGTACTTTTCAAAACTATTTTAACAATTTATGCAACTCGGTAAGATAAAATATCAATCTGTCTGTTCATTTACCGAATACCGGTAATTATCCAAACGGTGATTACTGAATAAATCAACTATGTAGTATGTAAAGTATGATATAAAAACAATCATAACAAATAACACATAACACAATGATTTAATGTGGAAACCCTGCTAAGGGAAAAACCACCTACGACCGATAACCCAAAATATTTCACTCTTTTAAAGTGAGCTCGGTTAGGAGCCAACCTTGTTAAAGGATACAATGCACATTGTTAGGTGTGACCTGGTTAGAGGATTTATCACTAATAGTTAACTCTTGACCAGCATTCACTATGGGGTCAACAAGATAAGAATTAACTTTCCTTGAATGTCATATGGTAATACAATAAGACTATTAAGTCCACTCGGTTAAGAGATTTTGTTGAATCAATGGTCAAACTAATACAATTCTGATATGATTCAAATACAACTCAATTGCAAATATTCATATCTATGCTATGCTCATAAAACTCATCTGATCATTAAAAAATTCACTTCCTCAATATTTCCCCAACTTACTTTACTCGGTGTATAGTTCTCTGACGCTCGGTTATGTATACAACTCGGTTCTTTCTGTAACCAGTTTGATTAGGAATGCATGAATAAAGTCTTCACGCGAAATCTTCTGCAATCTATATTTTATCTGGCATGTTTCAATAATGAAACTCATGTCTCTTAAATAGACAAGTAAACCATTTTCATATCAGTCGTCAGATTTTGCCTCTTAATCTCCTTTGTCCATTTTGTCGCTTAAAACTTCCTCAACAGATGTGTCCATAACACATTTCAATCTCATCCTTTAGATCATCTTTGAATTATGTCAGCTATGGATCTTATAACCAACTTCATCCTTTACCTCGAAATCATAACAATTTTTAGCTCATCAATTTTAGTCAGTTGTTCTTAGCATTTAATGTTTTCATCCATACTCGGTTAATACTGAATGCATTAGTGATAACTAACTCGGTTATTACTGTCACTCGGTATACACTGCGCTGGCTCGGTGTATACAGAAGTCTTCAATTACTGACCACATTAACTTGTTCAATTCAAATCTCTTCTTCATAATAGATTAATGTAACATGCTCAAGTCAAAAATATAAATCCATAGACTCATCAATAAGTTACCCAATGTATACCTTATCCTTATCTATCATATCCATATTTTCCTTATCTAGATATCTCATTTCTTCACCTTTTCTTCCTTCTATAGATATTCAGATGTTTGTAACTATCATGATAAGTATAGTCAAAATTAGCTGACATCAATGACAACATATTGAATGATTTAATCATCTTACATATCGCTTTAATAGCTCGGTGATCTCTAATCATTGTTCCTTAAGTTCATATAGATATTCAATCAGTTGTAGGTCATCAATCTCTCTCTTTGGCATTGATGGAAACATAAACAATATGAAATATGTCATACACATACCAAACATCGGTTCTACAACTATCTAAGTAAATTTTGTAGCTTGGTAAGCTCTCCCTAGCTTGATATTTAATATGTTTAATCACTACAAATAACATTCCATGCAAACTCTCCTTGCGGATTTGATCTTTTTCAGCTCTCTGGTTCTTTCTCTCTTCCATGTTCTCATCAATAGATATTTCATATGAAGTTCCTCTCCCTTTGACAACAATGCCAAAGAAAATAAACAGTTCTTCAGTAGCCAAATTATTCTCTATTGTTCGGTCCAGATCAAGTACCTTCATGTACTTATATACAATTCTTTGTTCCAGCTTCTACAATCTTTCACAACCTTAGGAATCCTAAAGTGTGAGCTATGTGCATCAACATGAATGATTTTCTGATAAAGTATAGGTTGATGCAACCTCCTGACCACCTTAGTGACCAATAGATAGGGGACAAACCCCTAGTCTAGTCCTCAAATACTCAAATGTGTCCTTCGGTAAGGGCTGGGTAAAAATATCAGTAAGTTGTTCTTTAGATTTCACAAATTCCAGTTTCACCTACTTCTCTTGAACTTGTTCCCTTAAGTAGTGATACTTAATAGATATGTGCTTTGTTTTTGAATGCATCATCAGATTCTTGGAAATGTTTATAGCACTGTTGTCACAATATATAATCACTGGGTCAGTGATCACCTCATTCATTCCTTCCAAAACTTGTTTTATCCAAGCAATATTTGAACAATTTGTAGCAGCAACAACATACTCTGATTCAGTAGTAGACTGAGAAATGCATGCTTGTTTCTTGCTTATCCAAGTCACAGGCCTTTCTCCTAAAAAGAATGCTCCATCGGTTGTGCTCTTCCAGTCATCAATGTTTCCAGGCCAATCTGCATCAGTGTAAACTCAGAGTTCAAATTTGCCTTCCTTTGTGTACCATAAACCATAGTCTTCAATCTTCTTTAAGTATCTCAGAATCCTTTTAACAACAACCATATGTGAATCTTTAGGATTGGTAGAAAATCTTGCCACAATCCCTACTGCATGTTTTATATCAGACCTACTGTGTACAACATACATCATTTTTCCAATCATTGATTTGCATAGTGTATGATTCACCTCTGTAGATTCATCATCCTTTGTCAACTTACATCCTATTACCATCAGTTTTCCTACCGGTTTTAAATCTTCCATGCCAAAAGTCTTTAACACTTCCTTAATGTATTTTGATTGAGTGATCAAAATCCCATGATTCTATTGTATAATCTGCAAACCTAGAAAGAATTTAATCTCTCCAAACATTGACATCTCAAATTCCTTTATCATTTCATCAGCAAAAGATTTGCAAATCAAATCATGTCCTCCAAAGATTATGTCATCAACAAAAATTTCAGCAATCAAAATATTATCATCAAATTATCCTTTCATGTACAAATTACTATTATCACTTGTCCTTACAAAGCCAATATTGATAAGATAAGCATGTAGTCTTTCATACCATGCTCTCGGTGCTTGCTTTAGTCCATACAAAGCTTTGTGTAGTCTACAGACCATGTTCTTCAGATTCAGATCAACAAAACCTTTCAGTTGTTCTATGTAGACCTCCTCCTCAAGAATTCCATTCAGAAATGTTGATTTCACATCCATTTGATATAATTTGAATCCCTTATGTGTAGCATAAGCAAGTAATATACAGACTCCTTCAAGTCTTGCTACTGGTGTAAAAGTTTCACCATAGTCTATACCTTCTTCTTGTGCATATCCCTTGCATACAAGTCTTGCCTTATTCCTAGTGACCTCTCCATTCTCATTTAACTTGTTTCTGAAAATCCACTTAGTACCAATTATATTTTTATCTTTCGATCTTGGTACCAATGTCCATGTCTTATTCTTCTCAATCTATTCAATTTTCTAATTCATAGCCTTAACCCATTCTTCAGTTTCAAGTGCATCTCTAACATTCTTAGGTTCAAATTCACAAACTAAGCATGTGTTTTGTCTTAACTTACTTTGGGTCATCATGCCAGCTTGCTTATCTCCAATGATTTGGTTCTTCAGATGGTGCCTTCTAACAAATCTTTCCAGCAATTGTTGTCTTCTTTGCTCATTATTCGGTTCAGGTTCATTTTGTTCGTCGGTAGCTTCTTCTTGGTTCTTAGTTTGTATTTGTTGATTCTCGGTAGCATTTTCCTGATGATTGATAGACTCAGCCTGTGGCTTTGATAGATAATCTAGATGCTCAATATATGTAAACCTACCATAGTCTTATGGTTCCTTCATGCTTTCTTCATCATTCTTTTCAGCAAACTCATCAACTTTTACATTTGCACTTTCATCCATTTTATTAGTAGCCCTGTTCAAACATTTATAAGCTTTACTCTTAGTATAATATCCTAAAAATATTCCTTCATCACCTTTAGAGTCAAATTTACCATTCCTATCATCTTTCAGAATGTAGTATCTACTTCCAAAAATTCTAAAATAACTTACATTCAGTGAATAGCCAAACCATAACTCATAAGGTGTCTTGTTCATGTCTTTCTTCAGTTGAACTCGATTCAAGGTGTATACAACAATGCTAATTGCTTATGTCTAGTATATTTGTGCAACGTCTTTCTCAATCATCAATGTTCTGGCATAATCAACAATAGATCGGTTCCTCCTTTCAGCAATCCCATTCTGCTAAGGTGTCCTTGGTGCATAAATATGTCTTTTGATTCCATGCTCATTACAAAAATTAGTGAATTCATCAGAAATAAACTCACCTCCTCTATTAGATATTAAGCATTTTAAGTCTTTCCCAGTTTCTTTTTCAACTTTAGCCTTATATCATTTAAACAATTTGAATGCTTCATATTTTTCTTTTAAGAACATGATTTTCATCATCCTAGAGTAGTCATCAACAAATAAAATAAAATATTTGTCACCATAATAGCTTTGAGTTCTCATATGACCACATAATTCAGTATGTACCAACTCCAAAATACCTTTAGATGAATAGTCTTTTCTTTTAAAACTAGATTTGGTCATCTTTCCTTTTCCGACATTGATTGCACATAACATGATCAGGTTTGTTTAGACTTGGTAAACCTCTAGCTCTTCTATTTTTACTAATCTTAATCATGTTATCAAAGTTCACATGACATAGTCTCTTATGCCATAACCATACATCTTCATTCTTCTCCAATAAACAAGAAGTTGTAGTATTGTCAAGATAGAATAAATTACCTTTTGATTGTCCACCAGTACTGACCTATTTTCTAGTTTCATCAAAGATTTTCATCTTCTTTCTTTCAAATGCAACTTGGTGACCTGAGTTATTCAGTTGTGCTACACTCAACAAATTGTAGTTAAGTCCTTTTACCCAGTATGCATTATCACATCTAATCCTATCAGTCAATAAGATAGACCCTTTTCCTTTTACTTGACAAGGTGTGTCATTTCCTATTTTCACTGATCCTCCATTGTAGTGTTCAAGGTATTCAAATTTATCTTCATCACTAGTCATGTGATGTGTACAGCCACTATCAATGATCCAAATATCATTCTTGCTAACTTTAGAAACAAGGGTTGTTTCTACATACCTTTCCTCTTCTTCTGAATCATCTTTCATTGCAACAAATACCACTTCAATTTCATCATCAGTGTTAGTGTTGGTGTCATTCTCATCTTCTCCAACAAGGTAACATGCCTTCTTGCCTTTGTCTTTGTAATCTTGGTTGTTTCTTTTGTCATAGTGTCGGTTTCCTTTGTTATCTCTTCTGCCAAACTTCCCTTCACCAGATCGGTCATTATCTTTACCTTATTCTTTCCTGTTAGGACATCTAGCAGCAATATGGCCAATCTCTTTACAATTAAAACAAGCTAAAGGTAAATTTACCTTATACCTTCCTTTACCTTTCTATAGCCTTCGAGCCATAAGTGCTTCAAGCTCATCTTCGCCGTCATTGCCACTTTCATTCTTTATATTATGTTTACTGCTAGATTTACCAATCTTCAAGGATGACATAAAAGAAAACTCAACACTCGGTAAAACATTATTTTCATAATTATTCAGCTCAAAATTAGTTAATTTTCTAATCAAAATATCAAGTGTAAGAGTACTACCAAGTGTAGATCTCATTTCATGAATTGCAAATATTCTAATTGTGTAGATAGGCAACAAGGTTCTCAATATCTTACTTACAACAGTATCTTTAGAAATAATACCTCCTACTCCTTGGATAGCATTGAATACCTCTTTGATCTGGTTAGAGTATTGTGTGATGTTCTCACCTTACTTCATCTTGATGTCGTCAAATCTGCCTCTTAAGCTTTCAGCTCTGGCGCTCATAACATTTATATCACCACCATGAACTAGTGCAAGTTTATCCCACATTTGTTTCATTGTAGTTCATTTTTTGACATCTTCAAATTCAACATCAATTAGAGCAACAACAATCTCTATTATAGTTATATTGTGCTCACGTCTGTCTCTCAACTGATCAACTATCAAAGGTCTAATAGTCAGTTGTATGTAGCCATTGTCTAGTAGAGTGATAGAAAATTATCCAATTCCAAATATGTGCAGCCTCATCCTGCTTTGCCATGTCGTGAAGTTGTCTTTGTTCAGCTTAGGTACTTCCCTCTTATACATCTTGTGATCTTTTGCTTAAGTCCTTGAAACTTTCCTCCAAGCAACCAATATGTTATGATACCAATTGTTAGAATAACTGAGAGGGGAGGTGAATCAGTTAAATCAGTTATCCTATAGTCCCAAACTCTCAAATGTACATTTCAAAACTATTTCAACAATTTATGCAACTCGGTAAGATAAAATATCAATTTTTCTATTTTTTTACCAAATACTAGTAATTATCCAAACTGTGATTATCAAATAAATCAACTATGCAATATGTAAAGTATGATAGCAAAACAAACATAAGAAATAACATATAATACAATGATTTAACATGGAAACCCTGCTAAGGGAAAAACCACCTGGGATCGGTAACCCAAAATATTTCACTCTTCTGAAGTGAGCTTAGTTAGGAGCCAACCCTGTTAGCTTAGTTAGGAGCCAACCTTGTTAAAGGTTACAATGCACATTGTTAGGTGTGACTTGGTTAGAAGATTTATCACTAACAGTTAAATCTTGACCAACATTCACTATGGGGTCAACAAGATAACAATTAACATTCCTTGAATGTCATTTGGTAATACAATAAGACTATTAAGTCCACTTGATTAAGAGATTTTGCTGAATCAATGGTTAAACTGATACAGTTCTGATTTGATTCAAATACAACTCAATTGAAAATATTTAGATCTATGTTGTGCTCATAAAACTCATCCAATCATTAAACAATTCACTACCACAATATTTCCCCAAATTACTTTATTCGATGTATAGTTCTCTGACGCCCTAGTTATGTTTGCAGCTCGGTTCTTTTTGTAACCAGTTTGATCAGGAATGCATGAATAAAGTCTTCATGCAAAATCTTGTGCACTCTATATTTTATCCAGCATGTTTCAACAATGAAACTCATGTCTTTGAAATAGACAAGTAAACCATTTTCATATCAACCATCAGATTTTGCCTCTTAATCTCCTTTATCCATTTTGTCGCTTAAACCTTCCTCGACAAATGTGTCCATAACATGTTTCAATCTCATCCTTTAGATCATCTCTAAATTATGTCAGTCGTGGATATTATAACTAACTTCATCCTTTACCTCGAAATCATAACAATTTCCAGCTTATCAATTTCAGTCATCTATTCTTAGCATTTAATGTTTTCATCCATACTCGATTAATATTGAATGCATCGGTGATAACTAGCTCGATTATTATTGTCACTCGATATACACTACACTAGCTCAGTGTATACATAATTCTTCAATTACTAGCCACATTAACTTGTTCAATTCAAATCTCTTCTTCATAATAGATTAATGTAACATGCTCAAGTCAACAATATAAATCCATAGACTCATCAATAAGTTACCCAATGTATACCTTATCCTTATCTGTCATATCCATCTTTTCGTTGTGTAGATATCTTATTTCTTCACCTTTTCTTCCTTCTACAGATATTCAGATGTTTGTAACTATCATGATAAGTATAGTCAAAACTAGTTGACATCAATGATAACATATTGACTGATTTAATCATCTTACATATCACTTTAATATCTCGGTGATCTCTAATCATTGTTCCTTCAGTTCATCTAGACATTCAATCAGTTGCAGGTCATCAAGAAGTAGGGTTGGTATCAATACAATAATTAAGGTTTGAAAAGGGATCTAATGAGATATGACAGTTACGATTTAGAGTTAGGACATGAGTATCATAATTATTAGTATTAGAGTCATGATTAGAGTTGGTAATGTGATGTAGGTATTAGAGTTACGATTATGATCATGCTTAGTAAGATAGTTAGGGTTACAATTAGAGTTAGCATTAATATAGTAGGCATAACTTGAAGATATTTTAGGATTTTTAAATTTATTAAGGTTAGTGTTAAATGATTAAGTGATGGCATAACCTATATTATATTATGAATTTTTAAAATTGTTAAGGTTAATGTTAGAATTATGGTTACATTTTGGGCTACTATAATAGTTATGTTTACCATTTAAACTATATTAAATGGCAGGGTTATGCTTATGATTAGGGTGATGGGGAAATATAAACAATTAATTTGAATAGTTACCATGTTACGTTTAAGATAAAATAAAATTAGAATAAGAGTAGGGACGTGGTTACTGATCGGATGTAGATTTTAGAGTTAGCATTAATATAATAGGTAGTGTGATGTAGGTACTAGAGTTACGATTATGATCATGCTTAGTAAGACAGTTAGGGTTACAATTAGAGTTTGCATTAATATAGTAGGTAGTGGGAGATTTAGGCATAGTGTTGGATTATTTGGTAAGGTTAAGGGCTTGGTATTTTTTTATAACATTGATTAGGATTAGGGTTAGTAGTAGGGTTAGGATCAATGCAAGAATTAGGGTTTGAAAAGGGATGTGATGAGAGATGACATACATGGTTTAGAGTTAGGATCAATATCATACTTATTAGTATTAGAGTTATGATTAGAGTTGGTAATGTGATGCAGGTATTAGAGTTTTGATTACATTAATTCTTAGTAAGAAAGTTGGGCTTATAATTAGAGTTAGCATTAATATAGTAGGTAGCGTGAGATTTAGGTGTAGTGTTGGATTATTTCGTAAGGTTAAGGGCTTGGTATTCTTTTATAACATTGATTAGGGTTAGGGTTAGAAGTAGGGTTAGGATAAATGCAAGAATTAGGATTTGAAAAGGGATGTGATGAGAGATGACATGAAGGGTTTAGAGTTAGTTTCAGTAACGTACTTATTAGTATTAGAGTTTTGATTAGAGTTGGTAATGTGATGTAGGTATTAGAGTTATGATTACAATCATGCTTGGTAAGATAGTTAGGGTTATAATTAGAGTTAGCATTAATATAGTAAGTAGTGTGATATTTAGGTGTAGTGTTGGATTATAGGTAAAGGTTAATGGTATGGTATAGTTTTATAACATTGATTAGGGTTAGGTTAGAAGTAGGGTTAGGATCAATGCGGGAATTAGGATTTGAAAATGGATGTGATGAGAGTTGACATGCACGGTTTAGAGTTAGGATGAATATCATACTTGTTAGTATTAGAATTATGATTAGATTTGGTGATGTGGTGTAGGTATTAGAGTTACAATTATGATCATGCTTAGTAAGACAGTTTGGGTTACAATTAGAGTTTGCATTAAAATATAATAGGTAGTGTGAGATTCAGGTGTAGTGTTGGATTATTGGGTAAGGTTAAGGATTTGGTATAGTTTTATAACATTGATTAGGTCTAGGGTTAGGATCATTACGAGACATAGGGTTTCAAAAGGGATGTGCTGAGAGATTACATGCAGGGTTTAGAGTTAGGATTAGTATCATACTTATTCTAGTATTAGAATTAAGATTAGGTTAGTAATGTAATGTAGGTATTACAGTTAGGATTATGATAATTCTTAGTAAGACTGTTAGGGTTACAATTAGAGTTTTAGTTAACGTTAATTATGGTTGTCATGAAATATATCATGTAGGGTTCCTTAATGTTAGTAATATGGTATGTTTAATTCAAGTTGATGATTTGCGTTAATTTTAGTGAAATAATGATTACACATAGAATGCATTTATAGTTTGGATTAGGATTAGGCTTAGAATTAGCATATGGGATTTATACATAATTTAGTACCTAACATATCAATGAGATGTATTTTGTAAATATTCATTCACATTTATTTGGCACATCCATTGAATGTATCCATTAATATTAGAAATACGAAGTTCAACAAAACATGTTGCAAAATATTGCAAGTATACTTGTAAACATCACTTGAATAGTGAAAATAATTTATTATTCTCTTGTTCATAAAACTTACATAGCTGAAAGGGGAAATATAAGTCCCATTACAACTATTTAGTTGAAGTAAAAAGTGTTAGGATTAACAAGTCAAAAATAACAATTATGTGCAAATATAACCAATATCAAAAAATAATAAACCACATAGAAAAGAACATAAGACACAAAGATTTAACGTGGTTCACCCAATCCATGGGCTATGTCCACCAACAACGAGTCCAATATTATTATTATCTAGTGATTACAACCTGATTACAATCTATAATCCCTTACAACTCAATTTCGTCGCAAGTACTAAAATCATACATCATCATGAAATCCCTAACCCTAAGCCAATATAACAAGGCTTATGTCGGTTAACAAGTTAACCCTAAAATACTTGATGAGTCAACCTAAGAAAAGGCTTGATGAGTCAACCTAGGGAAATATTTGATGTGTCAACTCCACGATGAATGAAAAGTGTATAGTAGTTTCTTGGATAGTACTTTCCTGATCAGTCACCACAAGCTAACAATCTCCCACTTGGGGACTGATCAAACTCCACACCAAACAACAATCTCCCACTTGGAGACTGATCATGTAGCTAAACCACTACCCTGTGAGGCTCCCACTGGATCCAACCACCCTGGACTCAACTATCCCTTTATTCTGTTTAGTCTAGTAGACCAACTGAAGTTGAACAGGAGTTCAACTTCTCCCTTGTTACTACCTTTGTAAACATATCTACTGGATTATCATCTGTATGTATCTTTTCCAGCTTTAACCACGCATCATCCAAAACTGACTGAATGAAATGGTACCGCAACTGTATGTGTTTTGTCTTTGAGTGCAAAGCAAAATTCTTCACAAGATAAATGGCACTTTGGCTATCTGTATGTAGAAAATTACCCATCTGAGGATGTCCCAATTCTTCCATGAAGAATTGAAGTCATATCATCTCCTTGGCTGCCTCTGTAGCAACAACATACTCTACCTATGTAGTGGATAAAGCAACCACCTTTTGTAGTCAAGAAATCCAACTCACTATTGTCCCACCAACAGTAAATACATAACCTATAGTACTCCTCCTGCTATCTATATCTCTTGCCAAATCTAAGTCACCATAGCCTTGTACAGTAGTAGTAGAACCCCCAAAGTGTAAACACTTACTGGATGTACCTCTCAAATATCTAAGAATCCATTTGACTACATTCCAATGCTCAATACCAGGGTTACTCATATATCGGCTAATGACTCCCACTGCGTGTGCAATATCTGGCCTAGTACATACCATAGCATACATTAAGCTCCCTACAGCTAAAGCATAAGGTACCTTAGACATTTTATTCTCTTCTTCTGGTGTCTTGGGACACATATCCTTAGTCAATTTCAAATGACCAGGCAAAGGTGTGCTGACAGCTTTGGCAGTCTCCATAGAGAAATGTTTCAACACCTTCTCAATATAATCACCCTGAGATAGAGACAATTTCCTATTTTTCCTATCTCTGCAAATTTTCATACCAAGGATTTATTTTGCTGCCCCCAAATCCTTCATAGCAAATGAATGTGCTAACTGTTGTTTCAACCCCTTAATGTGATCCATGTTAGACCCAGCTACAAGCATATCATCAACATATAAACATAAAATAATGTAGCTGTCATCATCCAACCTCTTAAAATAAACACAATGGTTAGAATGACACTGACTGTATCCATGCTTATTCATAAAAGTGTCAAATTTAATATACCATTGCCAAGGTGCTTGCTTCAAGCCATATAAACTTTTCTGCAATTTGCACACCAATTTCTCCTTACCCTTGACCACAAATCCTTGTGGCTGGACCATATATATTTCTTCATCCAAATCACCATGAAGAAAAGTTGTTTTAACATCAAGCTGCTCTAAATGCAAATCTTCAGTAGCCATAATACTTAAAATAGTACGGATAGAAGTCATTTTAACAATTGGAGAAAATATCTCATCAAAAGCAATACCCTTTTTATGTGCAAATCCTTTTACAACTAATCTAGCTTTAAATCTTTTCTTACCTCCATCTTCTTCTTTTATCCTGTAAACCCATTTATTCTGTAAAGCCCTTTTACCTGCAGGTAACTTACATAAATCCCATGTTTGATTTTGTAGCAAAGAGTCCATTTCATCTGTCATTGCATACTCCCACTGAAGCTTTGTATCCACTTGCATAGCTTCATTATGACATTCAGGTTCACTAGCATATGTTAATAAAATAGACTACAAAGAGGGAGAGAATCTCTCTGGAGGTCTACTTAGCCTTGTTGACCATCTACCATTCACTGGGGTGTGTGGTATTTGTTGTTTCTATTGTTGCGGAGCATAAGGAACTACTAGAACATCAACTTTGGGAGTATCATCCAGTACTACATAGTCATTTTCTTTCTTCTCATGCTGTTGCAACAGATCTTTGTACAATACTTTCTCATTGAATATGACATCCCTGCTTCTTACAATTTTATGATTTTCAAAATCCCAAAGCCTATAACCAAATTCATCAATGCCATATCCAACAAATACACATTTCTTTGACTTAGCTTCCAGCTTGGTTCTGTTTTCAGAATCTATAAGTGCAAAAGCTTCACAACCAAAGGTTTTGAGAAAAGAATAACTCACCTTCTTACCACTCCATGCTTCCTCTAGAATACCACAATC
This sequence comes from Chamaecyparis obtusa, assembly GCA_027943335.1. NCBI lineage: Eukaryota > Viridiplantae > Streptophyta > Pinopsida > Cupressales > Cupressaceae > Chamaecyparis > Chamaecyparis obtusa. The sequence continues at coordinate 225,321 of BSBK01004744.1, read as the reverse complement.
CAAAGGAGTAGAGGGGCCTCTATTGATTAAATAAACAACTGTGTTCATAGCCTCTACCCACATATTTTTGGGCAGCCTAGCATGCAACCTTGTACTCCTTGCATGCTCCATTATTGTCCTGTTCATGCGTTCAGCCACTCCATTTTCTTGTGGAGTCCTTGGTACAATTTTTTGCCTATGAATACCATTAGAGGAACAATAATCTTCAAATTCTATGCTGCAATAATCACCACCATTATTAAATCTGAGACATTTTAACCTTTTACTAGTCTCATTCTCAACCAAGCATTTCCATTTCTTAAAATTTTGAAATACATCATATTTCTGTCTAAGGAAATAAATCCATACTTTTCTTGTTGCATCATCTATAAATGTAACATAATACAGAGAGCCACCAAGGGAAGATACCCGAGCTGGTCCCCATACATCTGTACGCACAAGCTCTAATTTCTCATTTTTCTTTTCCTTCCCACTCTTCAGAAAACTAACTCTCTTTTGTTTTCCATAAACACAGCTTTCACAGAAATCCATATTGACACATTTTAGACCAAGTAAAAATTTCTTTGAATGAAGTAATTTCATACATTTTTCACTCATGTGCCCAAGTCTATTGTGCCACAATGCTGTGTCAGAATCTACAGCAACGGTTTGATGTTCTTCCTGCTCAACTGCAACCATTGTTCCTGAACATTCATTATCTTCTGAAACAATTAAAGTAGAAGGAACAGTATGACCTGTACAAAGATATAAGGTGCCTACTTTCACACCTTTTTCTACTACTAAAGAACCTTTTGAAACCTTCCAATTTTTATCATTAAAAGTAATTATGCAACCCTCATCAGTGAGTTGCCCTGTTGAAATTAAATTTCTACTCAGCCTTGGAACATGTCTTACCTCTTGTAGTAGCCAATGATTCCCATTGTGCAACTTAATCTTGATTTTCCCTTTTCCAACAATTTGACAGGGTTCATTATCTCCCAAATAAACTAGCCCAAAATCCCCTTGGACATAATCAACAAAATAACCTCTATGGGGTGTAGCATGAAATGAAGCCCCCGAATCTAACACCCATGAATCATCAAAATTTTCTAAAGAAGAGAGCAAAGCATCCTCTTCGGATTTGTTACTTACCACATTTGCCTCCTTGTTTCCATCATGTTTGTCTCCTTGATCTTTCTTTTGAGACCAACAATCTTTCTTCTTATGACCTGGTTTTCCACAGTACTAGCAATCATTTGGCCCTTTGGATTCAGACCTCTTTCCCTTTGATTTTCCTCTTGATTTCTCATGATTTCCAGAGTTGTTTCCTCTATCTCTTGTTCTACCTCTACTTTTTGGGTTTAATACACTACCCGATGTGGATGCCCTTGAGCTTTTCCTATGAATTTCCTCACTCAATATAACACCAATAACATCATCAAACTTTAGGGTGTTAGAACCAAAAATAGAATTACTAACAGCCATTACCAAGCCATTCCAACTTTTTGGCAAAGAACACAAAATCAAGAAAGCCCTAACCTCTTCATCAAAAGTATTTTTAACTGAGGCTAACTGACTTGTAACTGTATTAAACTCATTCAAATGATCAGTGACTGATCCACCTTCTACCATTTTCATGTATTAAATAAACGCTTCATAAGAAATACCTTGTTTGAAGCTAAAGGCTTTTCATACAACTTCACTAGGGTATCCATCAAATCTTTAGCTTTCGTTGCTCCAATAATATTGAATGCCACCGATTGTGCCAAGCATAAATGAATACTCCCCAGTGCCTTCCTGTCCAAAATATCCCAATCTTCCTAAGACATTGTTGCCTCTTTCTTGGCTATTCCCTCTAATGGCCGCCATAGATCCTTCTGATAGAGATAGTCCTCCATTTGCATCTTCCATAAATGGAAGTTCTACCCATTAAACTTATCAACCTTCAGCCTACCCTCGTCTGCCATTTCTCCCACTTAACCAAGAGACTCTCCCACTAACTCGTGAGACCTGCTTCAAAGAATCGATGAAAGAATGAATGAAATAACCTCGCTCTAATACCACTTGTTAGGATTAGTAAGGCAGAAATAACAATTATGTGCAAATATAACCAATATCAGAAAATAATAAACCACATAGAAAAGAACATAAGACACAAAGATTTAACGTGGTTCACCCAATCCCTGGGCTATGTCCACCAACAATGAGTCCAATACTATTATTATCCAGTGATTACAACCTGATTACAATCCATAATCCCTTACAGCTCAATTCTGCTGCAAGTATAAAATCATACATCATCATGAAATCCCTAACCCTAAGCCAATATAACAAGGCTTATGTTGGTTAACAAGTTAACCCTAAAATACTTGGCGAGTCAACCTAAGAAAAGGCTTGACGAGTCAACCTAGGAAAATGTTTGACGTGTCAACCCCATGATGAATGAAAAGTTTACAATACTTTCATGGATAGTACTTTCCTGATCAGTCACCACAAGCTAACAAAAAGTGGAAAAATCCAAGATAAGAATGTATTATATAAAAAACATTTCTTCGTAATGATGTAAGTACATCACATATTCTTCAACAATTAAAATGGTATTACAACCTTTATTTGAACAATGATCACAATAGACTTATTTCATCATGGACGAAGATACATCTACTTTTTCAAATCTGTCACACACAAATCTCACAACATCTTCCATCTGCATTATTTTTAGTTCTTCTACATAATCAATTGACAACATTGTGTTCTCTACAACTTTGATTATATTTGTGCATGACTATTTAATTATTCATGCACACTTGTCAATTTTAGTCTCAAAGAAATGATTTGAGACCACTAAAACAGTTGAGATTGTATCAATAATGTTTGACTCTCTATCAGAGGCAACCATAACTGAAATCATTAATCAAAGAAACCATTGAAATCACTATAGATAATTAAAAGTACTTTATTATTCCAAATAATAAAAAATATTTTAATCATTAATTTAAGAAATTATTCAAATCACTATAAATCATGAAAATAACCTTAATGTTCCAGATAATACCTTAAAATTATTAAGATTATTAATATGACGACATTGCCCTCCACATTTAAATAATTTAAAAGATTAGTAAACCTATATTAAATCTAACTATTTGAATCAAAAAATTATTTCTAAAACTAAATACAATACTACAACTAAATCTAATACTACATTTTTTTTTGCTCAGTAATAAGATTTATATTTTATTATATAGAAAATAATATTTACAACAAGGCTTAAAGCCATAAATCTGATCATAAGGAAACTGCCATCTAATCCCCGAACCACCCGAAACCATTACATTTCTTCATTAGCCATAAACCACAAACCCCCCAATAGACCCCCCTTTACAAATTTTCAACAGAAAAAACACCTAATCTATTTTGTAGTAGAACAAAATAGGGCACTGCTATGATAAAGCATCAAAGTCGGGGCCTCCATTACAAAAACCTTCACAAAAGTGCTTTAAAAAGGAGTGAAGCACAGTTACGGCCAAACAAGCCACACAACTCTTCCTCTGTAGCGCGGGAGAGATGAACACCTCCTACGCGGGTGTCCCACTAGAAAACCCACCACTCTATGCATTCCAGATTGTTCAAACTTGCGGATTTCATCTTTCAAAATCTCCCATTCAGTCGCAATCCTGCCTTTATAAGCCTCCTTATCCACTTGAGAGGGCCACCATAAGAAAGAGAAGATCCCTTTCTCCCAACCTTCAACCGAGTCATCAAAAAATTCACTGTAATTAAAACCAAACCCAACAAAGGCCCATTCAAGAAAAGAATCTAGACCCACAATCAACTCTTTAGGAAATAGTGATGTTACCACCCATTTTACCGTGTCAACATTATCATTTAATTCCAACCCCCACGCCAAAACCATCGCAGCAATGTCTGCATTAACCTTCCAATGATGCAAAGAGTCTTGGAACAAATCACCCAATGTTTGCTTGATCGCCTTGATCACGCATGGTGTCGTGCATTTTAACAAATGCTTCAGTTGAAGATCCACTACCGGCCCAAACAACGCCTTCTGTTGCAGGAGAGTTTTAAAGGTGAAAGTCAGCTGCATATTTTTCCACCCGTCACATTCACCAGATAACTGCAAAAATAAAACCACAGTCTCCAATTTAAAACCATCGACACACTCGACATTAATTCCATTCTTGATGAGGACATCACCTCACCAACTCTAACACTGCCAAAAATAAACTTTGCACCCCAAACAGATATGACATTTCATAAAATCATAGCCTGCCTACGTCACCGTAATCATCGCTCACCCATGTCATCATTTCCTAGTGTAACTAGAGAGTCTAGTTACACTCAACTAACTAACTCTTGAATCGGGGACCAACCGTTAAAGAAATCCCAACGATTACAAATTTTGAAATTTAGAAACCCAACAGGAGCCAAAGTCACTACCCATTTTGATAAAGTGTCCGCATCACCATTGCCTTCCCTCCTTATATGGCTTATTTTAAAATCCTCAAACTCTGAAAAGAGTGAGTTAATTAGTTTTACACAATTGCTTAGATGCCAAGCCTCCACTCTACATTGTCTAATAGCCTCAATGATCACAAGAGAGTCACCTTCTAGGTGTAATTTAGTGACCCCAATAGCTTTTGCACACTCCACCGCCCATAACACTTCCTTTACCTTTGCTAAATTATTAGTTCCATTAGACAAGCACTTAGCACCAAAGGTTGCAACCGAGCCTTTGTCATCTTTAAGAATAATGCCTTCCCCTGAAGGACCCAGATTTCCTTTAGATGCCCCATCAAAATTTGCTTTTACACATCCACACTCAGGGGCCTTCCAAGAAACAAGCAACTTCTCCTTTTCCTTGACAACATTTCTAATGCTACTATGAGCATGTCTAAGCTTAATATTCAACCATCTATCTAGCATCCTTCCATCATCTGTAGTGAAAGGAAATCTCCTAGAGGATTTCCTTAAAAGGATTGAATTCACCACTTCTGAGATTGCATGTTCAATTTTCCATAGAAGTCTTTCCAAAGGTTCAGAAAGATCCTGAAAGATCCTTCTATTTCTCTCTTTCCATATTTCCCACACTACTAAAGAAGGGCAAATAACCCACAAACATGACAGGAAAGACTTCATTTTAACCCAAGGCCAACTCTCTAAAAAAACATTTAAATTAGGGAGCCATGGCCCCTGCCAGTTGAGCTTTTGTTGAACCATCAACCAACATTGCTATGCTATTGGGCACCTTAAGAAAAGGTGGTCAGCTGTCTCCTCCTGACACTCACACATAACACACTTGGTTGGGCCCAAAAAACCCAAATGCTTTCACCTCTCTGCTGTGAGAACACGATTTTGGACTGCCAACCAAGTAAAGGCTCCAGCTTTAGGGAGGCAATCTGAACTCCAACATAAATCAGCAACTACAAACCCATCCTCTTCCACACTGGATAACAACTTATACCCAAGCTTTACCGAGTACTCCCCCGAAGTAGACCCACACCAGAAAACAACATCCTCCTCATTCACTACACACACTTCCCTATTCTTAAAAATATCCTTTATTAAACTCACCTGTACATCCGAGAGGCCTACCATAGTAGGATCCTTCCACTGCGATGAACCACCCAAGGGAGATTCCTTCCAAGCCAAATAATCCCCAACTTTACATCCCCAATTTTCACTTAGAGTAACCTCTAAATCTCTTAATTTGTTGTCATATCTTAAGATGGGATAGCAATTCCAAGAGTCTACCCAAAAGTGAGCTTTTAAACCATTGCCTATTTTCCATGAAATGTGATCAGTTATGACCTATCTGCAAGAAATAAGAAAATTCCAAATTGTTGAGCCCACCGGCGGATTTCTTATAGTAAAGATCCTTTCACTATCTCCACAATCCAAATATTTTTCTTTAAGTATCTTCACCCATAACTGATCATGGCATTTCTACATCTTCCAGCAAAGCTTTTCCCCAAGGGTAGTATTCATAACACTCCAATCCCTTAAACCTGCCCCCCCATAGGCCTTGGGCCTATAAATTTTCTTCCACGCCAGCAAAGGCATCTTATCTGTTTCTGAAGAACCACTCCAAAAAATTTTTCTCATCTTCTGTTCAATTACCCCTAACACTTTCTTTGGAATATTCAAACACATCATTGAGAAAATTGGGACCGCAGACACCATAGATTTTAGCATGAGAATGCATCCAGTCATCATAAGCCATCTTCCCTTCTAGCCTTCCAAACTTCTAAAACATTTGGAAATAAGATCTTTCCATAAAATAACCTTATTTCTACCTTGGAACAAAGGAATACCTTAATATTTCCCAGGCAGGGAACCTCTTTTAATATTTAGGATTCTGCAAATAGACCTTTGAGTGCTAGGGGGAGAATTAAAAAAGAAAATTTTAGATTTTTGCCAATTAATCACCTGTCCAGAAACCTGCCCATAGACATCCAAAGTTTTTTTCATAACCTGAGCTTCCCTTTCCGAGGCATCCCCTACAAGAAAGGTGTCATCTACAAATTGAAGATGGGTGATTGCCTTAATCCCAACAGCCACCTTAACACCTCTCCAAGACCCATCACTCCTTTTGCAGGAAATCAACTTGCCCAAGACCTCTGCTAAAATAATAAATAGAAAAGGGGAAAGAGGATCCCCTTTCTGTAGGCCTTTCGAGAGCTCAAACAACCTCTGAGGGATTCTATTAACCAAGATAGAGAACCTAGGGGTGCTAATGCAACTATACACCTAGGAAATCCAATGCTGATCAAAACCAAATTTATGCAGAATTTTAATTAGAAATTCTCTATCAACCTCATCATAAGCTCTCTTAATATCAAGTTTCACCATCATTTTCTCCAATTTTTTTAATCTTATAGAATGGATTAACTCATGAGCAATAATAACACCTTCATAGATTGAATGCCCAGGAGAGAAGCCACTCTGTTCAGTTGAGATCACCGCATTGAGAACTTTTTTCAGCCTATTGGCCACGACTTTGGAAATAATCTTATAGATAGTATTGCAAAGGGAAATTAACCTAAGATCATCAAAGGACACCACCTTATCTTTTTTAGGGATGAGGGAAATAAAGGTATTGTTAATGTCTTTGAGAATAAACCCTCCTTTACGAGACTCCTTCACCACCTCCCGAATATCTTTAGCTAGCAGATCCCAAAAGGCTTGAAAAAAAAGAGTCGGGAAACCATCAGGACCAGGTGCCTTATCCCTACCAAGACCCCATAAAGCACATTTCACCTCCTCTAAGGACATAGTCTTAGTCAACATTTTATTCTGATCCTCCAAAACAGCCCTTGGGATACAGTTGAGAATCTCATCTACCAATGAAGGTGGATTTGGGTGACGTTGCCCCTGTTTAGTAAAAAACTCTATGGCTACCTTATTAATCTCCCCAGGATCCTCCACCAAATTACCATCCCTGCCAACAATAGAGAAAATTTTATTGCATGCTCTGCGTACCTTTACTGAGTTATGGAAGAATTTAGTATTGCGGTCACCATCAGCTAACCATGTTTCTCTTGACTTTTGTCTCCAGAAAATCTCTTCCTTAGCAAGAACCTTTGCATACTCCTTGCTGAGAATTTTTTCCTCCTCAAAGTCCTCAGCCATCATTCCATCAGCAATAATCTTATCATTCAAAACCTTTAAAGCCTCTTCCAATCTTAACTTTTGGGAAAATAGATTTTGAAAGTGAACCCGGTTCCAAATTTTAAGTTGTTCTTTTAAAAATTGCAATCTTTTGAAAAAAGAGAAAGCACAGTTACCTTCAAAGGCAGGGGCTTGCATCCACCATTGTTTTACCAAATCTTTAAAACCTTCTGCTCTTAGCCACATCACCTCAAATTTGAAAGGACATCTTTCGAGAGTTGATTCTTCCTATAGATGCAAAGCTATAGGAAAGTGATCTGAGCCATGAATGGGCAAAATGACTGCCTCAACATTCCAATTACTATTTGACCAATCCCCAGTCATCAGGAAATGATCCAACTTTTTTGCAATATGAACAAACCCCATTCTCTGATTCGTCCACGTGAAATCACCTTTCTTAAAAGGAATATCAAAGAGACCATTATCCACCACAAATTTATTGAAATCTGCCTGGCTCGAGAGCAACCATCCACGATCACCCTTTTTTTCTGCAAGGCATATAACAGTATTGAAATCTCCCCCTAACACAACCATCTCCTCAGTTAACACACCTAACAAATCTGACAGCTCTCTCCACACCTTTCTCTTTTCTCGATCCTGAGTAGGGCCATACACATTGATGAGATTAAAGGAAACTCTGAGTTATTTTGAATTCACCTTGCACCATTGCCAGTGAGGATTTTGTTGCATAACTACAAGCTCAACTGAATCCTCCTTCCAAAGAACCCCTAATCCTCCTGAGGCTCCATCCGTTGGAACCCAAGAGCACTGCCATCTGCTAAAACTTTTGCTAAACCCAATAAAACTATCCTGCTTAATCTTTGTTTCTTGAAACATAACCACATCTGGCCTTGCTTGATCCAACCCACGCTTGACCAAGCGCAAATTTTTAGAGGCATTGCAGCCTTTGACATTCCACGAAAGTAGCCTCATTTCTTTCGGGAAGAGACATATGCTCTTCCCAATCTCAGTTTTCTTTGACCCGCTGCACTGCCAGCTATTTGAATCAAAGACTTGTTTGATTTGTGTCCCTTCTTTTTTTGTTCTCCCACCTTGAACTTAGAGCCTAAAGCATCCATTTGAGAGAGATTCCTTTTATCATTAAATCCCTGATCCCCACCTAGACCTAGAAAATCCTCTTCCTCTAAGTGGTCCATCTCATTTTCCATGTCTGAATCCAGACCACCATCACTCAAATCCTATTCAGAGTTAAGAAAATCAAGATTACGAATAGGGGAAATTTGGATATCTTTAAAGACATTCTCCTTTGGAGAGTTTGGATTTAAGACATCAGTGTAGAGATGCTCAAGATCATTTGGGTGATCATTCTCCTGATTCGCAAAACTCTCTGAAATGTTTTCCTTTCTCACCTCCACACACTATATCTCTTCCTCAATAGTAAGATGAGAAGGAGCACCTGAGGGCTCAACTGGTGTGACCCCTTTGTCTAAGAAAGCATCCAAAGAAAGCTGAATAGGTTCTTGCAGTTGAGCATGAGAAACATCACACACAGGATGATGCATAGCAAGCAAAGGAGAAACAACATCCTCAAAAGGCAAAAAAGATGACTTTGGAGAAAATCTTTGCTGAAATCCTGGGGTAATCTCACATTCCCACACCACCGACATAGCAATCAGGTCCTTACAACATTGCTCCTGCTCCCCTTCAAGCTTTTTCGATAGCAACACTGCCTGGTTAATTAACTGTGCCTCCATTGAATCTTTACCTTTACCATGATTCAAACTTGCACAAGCATTTGATTCATGCTCTTCACTCAGACACACCTCACAAACCTTAAGTTCATCTTCAAAGGAAAGAGGTTGTTTCCATTTTCCTTCCAGAGTGATCAATTCTAACATCTCCGGTAGAGGGTGACTGGCATTCCAAAGAATACAAATCCTTGGAAATATCTAGAGGGAAATCTTATTCACCATCTCCACTGCTTTAACAAAGGTTCCCAAATTTGCCCCTATGCATTTATAAGACTCCTCATTCCAATATTCTTGTGGGAGGCTTCTCAGACCTACCCAAATCGGATAGGTAAAGATGGTTTCCTTTGTCAGATCAAAGTTTTGCTCCTATTTCTTAAGATAAAACCCTTTCCTGTCTAAAAAATATGGTCCATTATTCAAAATCGAGTCTCTATCTAAGGCGCTATCAACAAAACTATCATGAACCCATTCTCTAAAACTTTAAAACCATTAACAGAGCCCCACTGTTTATCACACCAAGCCTTAATCTTTCTGACTGTTGGCCACTCTCCCCCCCATTTTAAGAAAAAAATATGGTTTTGCAGGAAGCTTACCGATTCCATAACCGAAGGGTTTGAGATGTTCACGCCTATCACCATGCAATGTAAAACAACAGGATCCATATCCTTCATTTGGTCTTGTTTTACCGTGATCTTTGGTCTCCAAAATTTCTGAGCCACTTGACTGAAATCCACATTGCCACCCAGGGCTGTTGATGTGAAGCGCTTAACTGGATGACTTCCTAGTCCATTTCCATTGCTCCTATAGCCAAAAAACTTTCCCCGCTGGAAGATTGCTCCAACTGTGACTGCACCAAAAACCTCCCAGCCTGAGGTTTGATAAACTTCTTCTGAAAAAAGGGTCGATAAGGCCATCTAGTCCCCCTATAATCCAAACCATTGTGTCTTCTAAAAGGAGCACATTCATTGTGTGCCTTCTAGTTCCTAAACCCCTGTTGTGAATGGTTGCCATGTCTGTGAGGCGGTCCTAGACTAGAGCCTTGCCTCCAATGATCCATTTTTTTAGGTGATAATTGTGATGTATTTGAAAAAGTACCCTAATACTACATTTTAATCAAAACGTGAAAAGAATATTTAAATCTAAATATAAAACCAACATTTAAATCTAAATCTAAATACAACATTTAAACCTAAATTTAAAAATAACTTTTAAATCTAAATATAAAAACTACATTTAAATCTAAATCATAAAACAACATTTAAATCTAAATTTAAAAATAACATTAGAAACTAAAGGCTTACTTTGATTTCTTTGTGCTTACTCTTCCCTCCTCCAAATCTCTCTCCTTCTCAAAATCTCTCTTTTAAAAAAATCTCTCTCCCTCTCCTTCTATGCTCCTCTTTGCAAAGAAAAAATGAAATGTTAGAAGGCCCATTTATAATCTTTCTAGATCTCCTCATCTTCTCAAAAAAATGACTCTTTGTTTTCCTCGTGACTTTTTGTTTGCCAGAAAATATGCCTCTTAGAATTCCTTTTAAATTTGAATGCCCATATGTAGGCATTTTTGTTCTTTTTAAAAAAAATAAAAAAATAAATTTAAAACCACTATAAGTGGTTCATGTTTTTTATTTAAATTTTATTTTTTTAATTTATTTTTTAATTAATTTATTTTATTTTATTATTTTTTTAGCGGGGGGGGGGGGGGGGGTTACGGGGCCACCAAGGTTGCCTGTCACAAGTCAACCATGCTCGGGTGGAATGAGAATGCTCAAGATTGCTTATTACAGAAAGGTTGGTTGTGGAATGGCCCTAATGCAATTATAATATATCTTGGCATCCCTTTTGCAGTTGAGCCTACACTTAAAGATAAATGGTAGTGGATTTATTTCAAAATTGAGAAGAAGCATATAAAGTGCAAACTCGCATATCATCTCTAGATGGAAGGGTTCAACTTGTACAGAAAGTATTGGCATCTCATGCTATATATTATGCTTCATCTTGGTTGTTTACTAGAACCAAAATAATAAGCTTGAAAAAATTCTAAGATACTTCCTTTGGTATGATGGAACGGGTACTAAAAAATGACATTGTGTTAAGTGGGAATAGTGTTGCACTCCGAGAAGGTTAGAGGGGCTTGGTCTCATGGATTTACAAACACATGGGACAATCCTAACCTCTAAATGGATTTTGAATAGCCTTTTTGGAGAAGAGCCTTGGAAGGTTTTCGTTAGGAATAATATTCAAAAGTCTATCATCAAAAAAGATAAAAAATGGAAAAATGTGCCTCTTATTGATATTGTTTTTGGATAGTTTGAAATAAAGTGCTTTGGCTTCAAGGTTTTTGCTTCCATCTGGAAGGAATAGACTTAGGTGAGCGTATTGCTTTGTTCTAAGAATGCCATAGGGAGCTCTCTTACATTCTTTGTTTCTAACATATCTATTTGGTGGGGCATTTACATTAATAACAAGCCTTTGGCTCTTACTCAAGGCTTCTTTGCTAAGGTATGGAATAATAAAGGCATTTCTCTTATTAATGATGTTCCGGTTGACAACAGGTTGAGTAGTTGGAAGGAAATTAGTGACAAATTTGGGGTGCCCTTGACCCAAAAATAAACATACACTATGTTGTCTAAAGCAATTGGTTCTTTCTTTCTTGGTAAAATTCTTGATACTAATCATGCCATAAATCAGATCAAGTGGGTTGATGGTGGTTTGTTGTTTAACGCTTCTACTAAATCTATTTATAATATGCTTGAATAAAGGTGGAATGGATTCACCTTTATGGGTAGGGTAATTGTGTGTGTATGGGGTTGAATAGTGGTAGATAAGATAATATGATATGCAAAGGGAGAATATATGATCTATCCTTAATCCAAATTCCCAGAAGGAGAGATCCAAATGGATTAATCACAAAGAAGTGATCAATGCACAATTGAATCAAACAATGGAGGACATGAATAAAGGAGGAAATCCTATAATCTACTATAGAAAGTATGTACTTGAAATCTTAAATAAATAGAAGGAAAATACTAACCTCAAAATAGGGCGAATCTGGAAAATGTTGATTTCTGATGTCTGTGCATAGTTTTGGGAAATTCTGCAATTTGATCCGTATTGGAAATGTCGAGACAGAGAGAACCCAAAAAACTTTTGTCTTTTTGGAAGCAGGTTGTCCTTGACCCAGATGGTGGGGCAGGTCTTACCTCGGGGCAATATCCTACCCCTCATTGAAGATTGTCTCTGACAAAAATTTTGTTCGGGGATCTCAAAAGTTCGTCAAAAAAGGTATCTAGATCTGCACTTCAATTCATTGTCCTGTACTTGTACCTGCAAGAAAATTGGTTTTTATTTTTTTGGATGGGGGATTTGCCTTGGTCAAACCCCAATTTAGGAATTAACCTTGAAATTGAATTGAAATTGTAATATGTATAAACAAAGTAAATGGAACTATTCACTTTGCTTATGTTGAAGTCCTTGTGGAGGATTCGAATCCTTGAATCCACAAGTAGGGATGCTCCAAATGAATGTAGAAATATGTAGGATGTCTCAAATCAATGGCATTAGATCTTCAACACCAATCTTGAATGTATCTTTGCATAGGAAGAGGCTTGGATGAATGTGGATGGAGAAATCTTTAAGGGGGCTCCAAAGAGATTGAATCCTTCAATAGCTAACAATGGATCTCCTTGATGAATGTTTGAATTCTTGGCTTGAAGATGAATGAATTCTTACTTTCTTTCCTTCTCCTTCTTGCTTACTTGATTTTGAATGCTTATAAAAAATAGATGCAATTGCTTGATTGTGGATGTTCTCACCAAAAACGTGATTGCACTTGAGGGATGATCAAAATGAGAGAGGAAGGCTTCCTTTTATAGTGATCTAAGGCACAAACTCCTAGAGAAGGCCAACATTGGAGAATTAAATCCCAATTAACCTTAACCCCTATAAAAGGACCTAGATTAAATGCAATTTAAGAATTTACCATTCTGAAACCCAAAATAGCCGACTCGGAAGCGGGAAAATAAAGTTTTTTGAAACCGGACATCCTGAAACTTTCAAAATTTGAAAATTAGACCTGGGGTCAGGGATGAGGTAGTCTTTGCCTTAGGTCAGCGATAAGGTCATCCTTGACCTAGGTTAGGGACTAGGTCATCCTTGACCCATCAGGTCGTCTTTGACCTAGAAAGTCAAGATCTTTAGATTCTCAGAGAAAGTTGCCAGAAATGAGGTTGGAAACAGGGAGAGAGAAGAAAAATAGGGGGAAACATCTAGATCCATGCAAAGACCCAATCAAGGCTCTTAACATGACCCCAGACCACTTACTCAGAGGGCTAAACACTCTTATCATGGAAGTTCTTCCATTTTAAGATGATACATTAAGCCCCCACTTTAGCAAGAGTATGGACTCGATGCAAACTCTTGGTAAAGGAGATAATAATGAAAAGATAATCTTATCATAATCAAAGGGACAAAGGAAACCTCAAGCCCCCAGGGACTCAAGTCTTCATCAACTCCAAGATCACAATAAGAGAGACATCTCTAGAGAGAGAGAGAGAGGGTGTGATTATCTCACCCAATGAGAACTTATGTCCCATTGTGAACCACACAAGAAAATAGTGCAACTAGAAAGATGGAATTGAACTGCCTAGTGAATGTGGCTACTCACTAGTCAACCCATCAAGGTTTCACCCTTAGGAATATTCTATTCCATAAGAGTAAAACCAAAAGCAAAAGAGCTCCAGTCTTAAGGACACCTCCGACCTTAAGGGATCAAAAATTTGAAACTGGAGGGATCAAGAGATCCTAAAATATAAATCCATGCTTTAAGGATTAGTCACTAATCCAAAAAGGGAAAAAAAAGGTATCTTGAAAATAATATATGTGTATCGAAAAGTGCATGTGTGCAATAGGTGAGTAGAGCATATGCCCCCATGTTAAAGTCATTGCTAACACTTTAACAGGAGAAATGGCTTTAATGGAAACATAAACAACTCCACTGATTACGTTTCCACTACGAGATGCCCCCAGACGAAGACAAATCAAGGGAAATACCACGTAAACATATAGAGAACACAGAAGGGAACTACCTATCATGGGGTCAATATGATCATAAGATTATATATATATATATATATATATATATATATATATATATATATATATATATATATATATATATATATATATATATATATATATATATATGATATTATTGCAAATGAATTGACATCATTCCCCAAAGAAAGTAGAACTACAATCACAAAGGAGGAAAGATCACATAAGATATACAAGGAAGAATCTTTCTGGACCATGACATGGAGACCAAAAAGAATTAGTGCTACCAAGTTGTAGATCCAAGCAGATTACAAAAGGAAACATTTACGAAAAATAGCACAAGTACAACATAACATGAAACAACATATAGAAGAATAGAGATACATATAGAGGAAAATGTACAACAAGTTCGATTCCTCTATCACCTTGCACCAACAGAGCAACAAGGGTCATATAAAAGAATCTAACAACATTTAGCAAACACATCATGGGAGAAGCACAGTACAACAAGAAAACACACAACAAAGCTACCATAAAGGACAAGCCGATCAAGCGCACCACCTACTCTCCCCATCTAGTTCTATATCATTTAGGGAAGGTGGGTAACTCGCAAGAGGGACTATATCCAAAATAGTAGGAATGATAGCCAGTTCCAAACAAGGATCCTCTTGAGAATCACAATGTTCGATACTAGGTGTAAGTGTTAATTGTGATGAAAGCATATTAGATAAATCAAAGTCAATGTCAATAGTCTCATATTAATCATTAACATCATCAAGAGTATCTTCATCCAGATTAATCAAAATAGGATCTAAGATACGAATAGAATCATCATAATCATGCATCTTAACATCATTATTAGTAACAACATCATGCATAGGCTTATCAAAAGAAAGTAACGAATTTTGAAGAATAGAATTACGAGCTTTAGCTTGAGCATGATGCTTTTTATGACATTCATTAGCAGATTGATTATGTTTTTCTTTTCTTGAAATATGTTGAGAACTAGGAGGAACAATCACAAGATCCTTCATAGGTTCTTTAGGAAGATTAATACGATTATTAGTAGTCAGACGATCAACAATGGGAACATGATTAATAGATGTAGAAGCCATGGATAAAGGAGGTATACAA
This sequence comes from Chamaecyparis obtusa, assembly GCA_027943335.1. Lineage (NCBI taxonomy): Eukaryota > Viridiplantae > Streptophyta > Pinopsida > Cupressales > Cupressaceae > Chamaecyparis > Chamaecyparis obtusa. Next base: position 209,752 of record BSBK01004744.1, on the reverse strand, counting down.
GGTGTAGGCAAAAGACCATGATTAAGATTGATTGGAGGTACACTTAATTCAAGAATCTTACGATGTTTATAGGCTTGATATGAGTGGAAAAGATTATCAGGTCGAGAAGGACATGAATTAGGTAATGAAGGCCAAAAGAAATCAAGAGTAGCACAATCCCTGGGCCTAGAAGGTTGATATAAACTATGATTAACCATCTTCACTTCTTCATCATGAAAAAATTTAAGACATTTATGGATAGGTGAAGCAACAACATGCATGGCATTTAACCAAGGCAAACCAAGCTTAACTTGAAACTGATCAGAAGTAGGAACAACAACAAAGGTAGTGTTCACAATTTTACCACAAAGTTCAACCGACAAGTTAATAGAACCAAATAATGGATAAAGAAAACCATAACAAGTTTGAATCCACATATCAGATGTATCATAAGAATCGCGTTGCAAATTTTTCATAAAAATATTTTCTTTAGTAATAGCATTGACTAAGGATGTAGGATCAACAAGACAACCACGAGTAGGTATCTGATAAATCCTAGCATAAATATAAAGGGGACCATTAGGAGCTTTAATAGTCTTAGAATCATCAAAGGTAATCAAAAGTTCCTGAGGTCTTTTATTCTTAGGTTGTTGTTGAGGTTTAGGTTGAGTTTTCAATTTAGGCTTATGTTTTGGTTGAGGTTGAGATGGAACTTGAGGTATAGTTTGAAGCTGAGGTGGAGATACAGATTGAACAACATGCTCCACTTGATTAACAATGTGATTAAGATCATCCATCTTTGAATCATACACAATATCCATAGAAGATGGATGAGCAATGGTATTAGTATCATGTCCAGCTAAAGGATTCATATAGATTTGAAGATTTTGATTAGGAGGAGAGACAAATTTGTTCCCACTACCATCAAGATTATCAACAGATAAGGTATTAGAATCAATTAAGACTTGAACCTTATGTTTTAAAGAATAACATTTCTCAGTATCATGACCATTCTGACGATGATATTGACAAAAATATTTATGATCAAAATATTTAGATGCAATCATAGTAGGTAAAAGTGGTCGAATAGGAGGTAAAGTAATCATATTAGCAGTTAATAACCTATTCATAATAGAATGTAAAGATTTAGAAAGAGGAGTAAACATACGATTTAATCGAAAAGCAGTGGATGCAAAAGTGAATTGTGAGATGCGACAAAAACTTGATCATCAACTGCATTCACTTGTTTGTTTATCTTGACATAGTTGTTAAATTTTTTAAATTTGTTTGGATTAGGAGCAACATCACTCTTATCAACTGGAATAGGAGCCATTGGAGTGTTTCTCTCAAATTGACTCACTTGTAATTGATAATGATGAAGCACTGCACAAAGTTGTTGAAAAGAGGTAAATTCAGTAAGCAGAATCTTATCTCTAATATCCTTTTGCAAATTTGAAATAAACATACATTGAATATCAATATCAGGAACAGGATAGGAAATCTGAGCATGCAAATGCTTAAATCTACCAATAAATTCAGTCAAATTTTCCTTAGCACTTTGTTTACAATACATCAAATCAGTCAAAGACACTTGCGGGCCAATGTTGTTTTGAAATTGCTGAATAAAAGCATTGGCAAGTTGTGGAGATGAGTCAATAGAATAAGGAGGCAAGGAACAATACCATTGTAAGGCCTTGTCATGAAAGGTTCTAGCAAACAACTTGGCTAAAATCATATGGTCATGAGCATAATCACTACAGAGGATTTGAAATGTTTTAACATGATGAACGAGGTCTCCTTTTCCGTTATAATTCTCCAGATGAGGCATATCAACTTGCTGAGGAACAGGAGTACGAATGATATCTTGAGACAAAGGACTTCCCATGTCACATGTAGGAATGTTAAACTTGTTTTTAGTCAAGGATGCAAGTTTTTGTTGTAAAGATGACACGGTTTGAGCCAAACTAGTTATTGTTGAATCATTAGAAGAAATAGGAGGAAGAGCAACATTAGAAACACTAGGTAAAGTGTAAGAAGATGCAGGAATGGAAGACACAACTGGAGGAACACTTGGAACTACAATTGGAAGAGGATTGGAATAGGTAAAAGGAACATTATGAGAAGAAGGTTGTGATGTAGATAGGGACACATGAGGAACACTCATAGGAACAGAGGGAACCATCACAGTCACCAAAGGAGTATAGGTAGGAACACTAGGTAAAGGAATAGAAGAAGGTTCTACACTAGTGATAGGAGGAATCAACCCTAAATCTTGAGCGAAAGGTTTAAAATTTGAATGCACGAGGTGAGTAATACCACGCAAGAGATTAACACCTTGATCACTATCACAAAGAACTTTCTTAAGAGCCTCTATAGCTTGAATAGAATCTTGATTATGGTTTTCTTGAATAAGCCAATTACCCATTTTATCAAGATCAGCTGAAAGTTTTTGGACTTGTTTAGGAGGAACTCTTAAAGCATCATCCTCATCATGAGATGAGTGAGAAGAGTTTTTCTCCATAAGGATTGGAATCATGAAGAATCAAATTATCATCTGGGATCCTAAGGAAAGGAGAGGAAGATTCAGGATCAAAGGCACCCATGAGTCTACGAATTCTTCTAATCGAAATGTTATAAGTAGGACTAGTAGTATTAAAGCTCATAAACCAATGAAATACAAATGAACTAAACTAAGAAAACATAAAGCATGAATATTTTTGTATTTTGAAAGAGATTTTGTAATTTTTTGTATTTTTGAAATATAGAAGCAAGAAATATAATTAGCATGCAATATTTAACATAAAAGACAAATCGAACACGAACAAAATAATATAAAGGGAAATCTAACACCACAAAACACAATAGGGCATCTAATTCCACAAAAGAAAGGAGGGTAAGTATGTCGGGTTCACCAAAATGAATAAAGGTGGAATGGATTCACCTTTATGGGTAGGGTAATTATGTGTGTATGGGGTTGAATAGTGGTAGATAAGATAATATGATATGCAAAGGGAGAATATAGGATCTATCCTTAATCCAAATTCCCAAAAGGAGAGATCCAAATGGATTAATCACAAAGAAGTGATCAATGCATAATTGAATCAAACAATGGAGGGCAGGAAGAAAGGAGGAAATCCTATAATCTACTATAGAAAGTATGTACTTGAAATATTAAATGAATAGAAGGAAAATACTAACCTCAAAATAGGGTGAATCTGGAAAATGTCGATTTTTTATGTCTGTGCATAGTTTCGAGAAATTTTGCAATCTGCTTCGGACTAGAAATGCTGAGACAGAGAGAACCCAGAAAATTTTTGTCTTTCTGGAAGCAGGAAGTCCTTGACCCAAATAGTGGGGCAAGGTCTTACCCCAAGTCAGGATCCTACCCCTCACTGAAGATCATCTTTGATGGAAATTCTATTCGTGAATCTCAAAAATTCACCGAAAAGGGTATCCAGATCTGCACTTCAATTCATTGTCATGTACCTGTACCTCTAAGAAAAATGGTTTTTGTTGTTTGGATGGGGGTTTGCCTTGGTCAAACCCCAATTTAGGAATTAACCTTGAAATTGAATTGAAATTGTAATATGTATAAACAAAGTAAATGGAACTATTCACCTTGCTTATGTTGAAGTCCTTATGGAGGATTTGAATCCTTGAATCCACAAGTAGGGATGCTCCAAATGAATGTAGAAATATGTAGGATGTCTCAAATCAATGGCATTAGATCTTCAACAAAAATCTTGAATGTATCTTTGCATAGGAAGAAGCTTGGATAAATGTGGATGGAGAAATCTTCAAGGGGGCTCCAAAGAGATTGAATCCTTCAATAGCTAACAATGGATCTCCTTGATGAATGTTTGAATGCTTGGCTTGAAGATGAATGAATGCATGCTTGCTTTCCTTCTCCTTCTTGCTTACTTGATTATGAATGCTTATGAAAATTAGATGCAATTGCTTGATTGTGGCTGTTCTCACCAAAAACTTGATTGCACTTGAGGGATGATCAAAATGAGAGAGGAAGGCTTCCTATTATAGTGATCTAGGGCACAAACTCCTAGAGAAGGCCAACATTGGAGAATTAAATTCCAATTAACCTTAACCCATAGAAATGGACCTAGATTAAATGAAATTTAAGAGTTTACCATTCTGAAACCCGAAACAGTCGACCCGAAAGTGGGAAAATAAAGTTTTCCGAAACCTGACATCCCAAAACTTCTAGAATTTGAAAATTATACCTAGGGTCAGGGATGAGGTATTCTTTGTCCTAGGTCAAGGATGAGGGTCAAGGACTAGGTCATCCTTGACCCATCAAGTCATCTTTGACCCAGAAAGTCAAGATCTTTAGATTCTCAAAGAAAGTTGCCATAAATAAGGTTGGAAATAGGGAGAGAGAAGCAGAACAAGGGGGAAACAACTAGATCCATGAAAAGACCCAATCAAGGTGCTTAACATGACCCCATACCACTTACTCAGAGGGCTAAATGCTCTTATCATAGAAGTGCTTCCATTTTAAGATGAAGCAATGCTCAAAGAGGACACCTCCATTTTTAATAGAATTAATCACAGTTGGGGCTTTAATTGGTCTTTTTATAGATGACACTATGTGTTTGATTTGCTTTGTCACTCCCATGTGGAACCTAAACATCTATGCTTTAGATGGATTTTGATGCTTAAAAAACTTGTTGTGGGATCTTGTTTGGCCTTTGTTGGTTTGGAACTTGTCATTTATTTTGTTTGTGATTGTTGTCCTAAATCTTTTGAACATCTTTTCTTTGAGTGCAAGTTTGCATCCAGAGTTTGGTCTTTATTTCTTGGTAATCCTGTCAAGTAGAATAGTAGACCTAGATTGTCTTGGCAAGAAGTCTTGGTGGATTTCACAAAGCCCTATGGTCTTTCTCTTAATAAATTTTGGTTTTCTCTTACCGCTGAGGTTTAGTGGTTTATTTGGAAGCGAAGAAATGAAGATATTTTGCAACAGAGGAAGAGGGTGCTTACTGAGTTTAATTGTAAAATCACTCATTTTCATATTATGTCTTAGGTATCTACAGTCCTAGATGTCCCTAAGGACAGGTTCATGATCTTGGTGTGCAAAGGAGCCATGATAATCTATAAAGAAGATATTATGCTAGCTAATTATTTTGACAACTATGTTGATGAATTGAATAAGGAGGAGCTGGATAATTTCAAGTTTATTAGAGAGAAACATATTGACATTGGGAAAGAGAAGATATTGATTAGAAAGATTCTAGATGACAAAGGGTTGAGCTGGCGAGATGCAAAAAATATCCCACCCATTGTGGATCCACTCATTGGATCCTTTGACTATGACAAGGTTGAATGCAACAATAATATAATAGGATTAATCTTTATGTGAGAAAAGGAAGTTGTAGTTTTGTTTTGATCTCGCGGTATATGATATATAACTATGTAATTGGGACCCTAGTTATAGATTTGTAATAGGTGGGTTGGTATCATTCTTTTGACTAATAATGTTGATGATACTTATGTGATGTTATATCCATCTTCACAAACTATTTTAATATATATATAAAAACATTTAAATCTAAATCATAAAACAACATTTAAATCTAAATTTAAAAATAACATTAAAAACTAAAAGTCTTACATTGATTTTCTTGTGCTTACTCTTCCCTCCTTCTCCAAGTCTCTCTTCTTCTTCAAATCTCTCTCCTCAAAATCTCTCTCCCTCTCCAAATCTTTCTTCTCCAAATTTATCTCCTTCTCAAAATCTATGTTCCTCTTTGCAAAGCAAAAATGAAATGGTAGAAGGCTCATTTATAATATTTCCACATTTCCTCATCTTCTAAAAAAAATGATTCTTCATTTTCCCTGCGACTCTTTGTTTTCTAGAAAATGTGCCTCTTGGAATTCCTTTTAAAAAAAAATTGAAAGCCCATATGTGGGCATTTTTGTTCTTTTTTAAAACCAAAATTAGTGGTTCATGTTTTTTATTTAAAAAATTTATTGGGGGGGTTATAGGGCCTCCACCCCCCTTAACCCCCCTAGGTGCATATAACGTGGCCCCTATGGCAGGTGGGTTTCCCCATGCTACCGCCACAGGGAGGTTGTCGTCGACAATGTATGATGTCTAGGTAGTAGCCTCACTATGGCAACAACGTGGGGGAAACCCCACCTGCCGTAGGTATGGGGGAACCCTAATGCACGTGGGGCCCACAAGGTACCACATGGCATGGGGGTTACCCCCACATACCTTTTATATATATATATATATATATATATATAATGGACACACTCCTCATTCAAGACCTTTTATCTCCTATCCATTATTGACCTTAATGACCATGGATGGATTCATGCTCAATTCCCCTTTTTCTCCTGTTCGCCTTGTTTTTCCCACTTTCATCTATACAGTATATAAGACCTTAGAGTGATCTCCCAGTGAGCCAACCTTGGAATAGGTCAACCAAGTTGACCTGTTCCTGGAATGTTAACCTATTCTTGGAATTTTAACCTATTCCCTAGGGTTTGTGAGCCTTGAGCCCAATGTTGTCTCATGGATTTAATTCTCAAAATGTGGTGACCTCATCAGCTTGCTTTGTTTTCCTACCCGAAAACTAGTATTAAAGGAAGCCTAGGCACCTCATTTTGCAAGAATTAAGCATGAAAGAAAGAAGAAGCAAGGAGGAGAATTCATGATAGCAATCTAATGTTTAAGAATTCAAGCATTCAAGTCTTCAAAGATTCAAGGATCCTTTGTGGGAATCTTTTCTCTTTAAGCTCTAGCATATTATTGGCCATCAAGGGAGGATATATACATTGAGGCATTCATCTTCTTCTTCATTTGATGCACACTTAAATCCATTGCTCCATGAAGTGATTTTGTTAGATCCATAGCATTGTGAAGATTTCCTATATTGCAAGTTCAAGATCAACATACAAACACAACAAAATCCTTATTGACAAGGGTTTCTTCAAGCAAGGTGAATATTTACATTTGTCTTGTTTCATTTATATATTTACATTTCAATTCAAGGTTTATTCCTCAATCTAGGGATTGACCAAGTAAATCCCTTATCCACCCCAACCCCAAAAACCTACTTTTCTTTGTGCAGGAGCATGATCTCAAAATTGTAGGTACAAATCTAGAAGTTGTAAACAAAGATCTACCAAAAAAATCTGGGTCAACTTTAGTAAAGTGCCCCGGGAACACGGTGACTTGGTCAACATATTCCAGAACATAGTGACCTGTTTGAATTATTCCAGAACATAGTGACAGGGTTGACCTGTTCCCGACAACATGATATTTTTAGCATTTTCTGGGTTTTTAGCCGTGATTGTAGATCCACAGTCGAAAATTCAGCTACAGGTTGAAAACAATAATTTTTGGAGCAAAAAAGCATAATCCTCTTCATATTTCAAGGTGATTACTTCATTATCTATTTCATATATTTTCTTAGGTATTTTTTTACATCTTAATTGGGTTGATTGCTTACATTTAGCACCTAGATATCTATTGCTTATCTTGCTAAATCAATTAGTTCAATTTTACAAGTGCATTTATACAACCTTAATCAAATATTACATTGCATGAAAGAGGAATTTATTATGTACTTCCTTAGTATAATTTGGGTTTAGCATTGGCATCCCTTTATCTCCTTGGGTTTTTCTAATCTAACTTAGGTTATATTGAGAGTTACGCAAGGAAGCCCTTCTTTCTCTTGTATTTTGAATGTTAGTGTGGAAATGGTTAATTAATGAATACATCACACATAGTTTACATTACTAAATTCATTGACACCATTTACCCCCTAAAAATTTTGGTGAACTTGATGTCCTACAACTTCCTTTTGATCTTGGTGTTAGATTTCCCTTTGCATTATCTTGTGTGTTCACCTTCACTTAAACATTTTGGTGAACCTGACGTGTCTCCACCTTTTGATTTTAGAGTTATATCCTTTGATCTCTCTTATTTCCTTCTTCACATCAGGTGTTCAACTTATTTTGGTGAACTTGACGTCTTACACCTCTTTATTGCATTTTGGAGTTATATTTTTCTACCTTGTTTTGGTAATCTTTTCTTTGTGAAGTTAGATTATTTCTTTGTGCATCTAGATCTTCTATTTTTTTATTAGCAGTATTTAGATCTTCTTAGCTAGATATCCTATTGATGGAATTTACATAATTGAGTATGTACTTTTCATGCCTTATTTTTGAAATATTGATTAGATCTTGCATACATTCCAATCACAAAATAGTTAGCTGGATCTACTCTATTTGCACTTCTCTTTTTATCATGTTGCACAAGTCATTTAAAGCATTCTCTAAACATCATTCCATTATATTTGACATAAAACACCACCCTCCTATCAACTTGTATTTATCATGTGATCTTCCTCTTTATGGAGATGAGTGGTGGATTGATATTGTCCCTTCTCCTAATATAGGCCTTGACTATGGGAATACTTTGGTTGAGGGTGGTCCTATATCTTCTTTCAATCCTCCCACCTTTTATGAATTCCACTTTACCTCATGACTATTCTATGGTGTGCCTTATTGATAGACATGTTCCTTCCACTCATAATATCACTATTTGGGATGAACCTCTAGATGATAATGTTGACTATTTGTATGAAAGAGAAACCTTTTCTTTTAAACATGACACACTTGATGTTTCTCCTTCACCTAAAAAATACTCTCCTTTTAGGGATATTTTAGAGAAAGAGTAAGACATTATAAATACTTTTATCAATATAATTTTTCCTTCATTTAATGCTCCTAGTCGAGATGAAACATTAATGGAAGTTTACAATCCCTCTTCTAAGGATTCCTTGGGACAAGAGGATAATATCAATGTCCTTAATGCTCTCCCTTCTAGTGATGATTCTATGGAGAAGAAATATCTTAATCAAGTTAATGTTGTTCAACCTATTTTCACTCTCAAAGGTTACCCTCCATCAAATAAACCTCTTATCACCCTTAAAGATTGTCCTTCCATAACTCTTAAGGGGTAACCTAGAAATTCTTTGTATTATCATGCGGTGTCTCACACCTATCGTAGAAGAAATAATCCTCAACATACTAATTTTATCCCACCTTCTTAACCCATTATCCCCCCTCCACATCTTTTTTCTCAAAATCTTGGAATGGAATATGATTTGGTAGCACAATTATATAATACCCCCACCAAGATTTCTCTTTGGGAACTTCTTCAAACATTGTCTACATATCATGAAGCCTTGAAAAAAGATTTATCGACTCTTCCAATTTCACCTCCTAATCAAGATAACATCAATGTCCTTTAACAATGCATGAATGCTACACCTACTCCACCTCAAATTGTGTTTACTCATGATGATTTTCCTCCTAAAGAGATTCAAGATTGTTATGATGCTCTTATGGTAGTCGTCCTTATCAATGGTAACCTCATTCATAGAACCTTAATTGATAATGGATCCAGGCTTAATATTTGTAGTATGGACATGCTCAAAGAAATTAAAGCCAATCTTTCAAATATCAAACCTGATAATGTGCCTATACATGGATTTGATAACATTTCTAAGAAAACCTTCGGCATCATCACTTTACCTATCAAAGTAGGTCTCATTATTTTGAATAATCCCATTCATGTCATTCATGTACCTCTTAATTACAACCTTCTTTTGGGTAGACCTTGGTTACATGATATTCCTTCAACTCTTCATAAAAAAGTCAAGTTTATTTACAACAATGTGATGTACGCTCTTCATACAGATACCAAACCAAATAGTTGTCTAAATATTTAGGAAAAACAAGATCAAGAGTCTAATGATGATCCTCCTTCTACAAGTTTTCTTTCAGAAGATGATTGGGGATCCTTAGATTTCACACCAACCTTTATTGGAGAGTATAGAGTTAATGATCTTTCATTCATGAAATCTAAAATAACTCCTCTTTCTAATAACTTTGTTGCTACTTTCACTCATGATGAATCTATAAAACCTAGTGATATGGCCTCTTGTTATGGTTATCATAGATTCATTGAGAATGACTTCGGTAAACAACAAAAAGAAAATCAAATGCCCTTAGGTAATGGGGGGCATCAACATTCTTTCAACACTATCGTCGATCATAATTCAGGATGTGTGCAACACAGTGTTGAATCTAATTCTTTGTCCACATCCTCTCCTTCATCATATACCATATCTTCTCCTATTAATCAATAAATCATTTTACCTGAACTTATTTGTGCCAAGGTGATTACTAGACCTAAACATAGTAAAAAATTTATGAATCTTCCATTTTGCATGTATCACCGTTATCATGATCACTCTACTAATGATTGTCAAGCTTTACATTACAAGATTCACCAACTCATTAATAATTAGGTTATTCACATATCTCCTTATGATGAGAGCTATTTCAATCCTGATTTCTTTAAATAACATTTAAGTCCCTATTATGTTGCTCCACGCCATGTAACATTGTTAGCCTATCTCTTGGGGGCTCATTGTCATGCTTGGTATGCTTTGTGAGTAGCTTAATAGGTCCTCTTTTCTCGTGTTCCTACACTTTGGGGGTAATAGAATCATATTCATCTCTCTCATTCTCCCAAGGATCCACTTTTCCTTTGGTTATGTGTTATTTTTTTATCATGTGACATCTAAATTTACAATTGGGTTTCCATGGTAGATAAGTCACTTACCTTGGAGCCTCACAAAGTGTGTATCCTTTACAAGGATTTTCTTTTTCACTTCTTTCATGGTATCTTGTTGCATTCTTCCCTTATATGGCCTTATAGGGGCTGTGACCTCTTTGGCTTGGACTGGTTGTTGCTTGTGGATACTATCAAGTGAACCCGCAATAGTGGGTTACACTTTTTTGCCCCAACGGACACTGAACTCTACATTTTGAAAAAAACTTTCAGATTCAGATGCATATTGCCATTGAACCGTTCAAAATCGGAGGATGAAGTAAATTAGAGTCTTTTAGGATTTTCTATCTAGATTTGAAATATATATATATATTTATTTTTTATTTATTTATTTGAATACTTTTTTCTTTCTCCCACGAAAATTGGTATGGTGTTGAAACCGTCATTTTCAAATAGTAACATTATTTTCATAGAGCATAACTTTTTTTGTAAAATAGATATGAATGTGATTCTTTCAAATTTAGTTTCATAACATCCATACAGAGGGCATGCAATTGGTTTGATGACATTATCATGATTATTGCATATTTTATTAACATTTGAAGTTGAATAAACCATAATTTTGACATACCTTAACTACATAGCTTATAACTTGTTGTGTATTTATCGAATTTCAAAAAAAAAAAAATTGATAGAAAGTAGACTCGAAGATGGAGGGCACTGTTATTTTTCAAAATTTTCCCTTTTTTACTATGTTTCATTAAACGTCAAACTCAGAGGTTTATATTTGATAAAAAACCTATATTTGATTAACGTCGAAAACCATACACATAATAAATTAAAAAATAGTCGAATATATAATCGTTAGAAAGCTAGTTCTGAGTACGTGTTGTATGAAAAATGACATCTTATTCTTCCATTTGATCACCATGCTTGAGGCCCGAAGCCATGAAATTCTCAAAATTTCTTCATAGCTTGCAAACATGGCCTAAAGCAGGTACTTTCGATAGAAAGTACTTTCAAGTTTGATGCCAAGTTTAACCATCACTAACTTACTTTAGATAGAAAGTCAACTTTGACTTTTGATAGAAACCTAGGTCGACCTATTTGGTGTCATTTTGGGTTAATAATGATTACATATAAATAAATGTATATTTTTCTCGTTTCATTAACCTGAAAGCTGTAAAATAATTCACATTTAGGAGAAGGAAGACATTTTGGCATGGAACAATTTTGTAAGTTGTGATGGGAAATAAAAAGAGAAGGTTAAACAAGAGTACATGACATTATTCAGAAGAGGCTGAACAAAGACTATGTGAAGAATCACGAGAAAAATATTATCGTAGGAAATAAGGTATGTCTAAGTTGTCTCTCTCTAGATATTTTAAGTTGATGGTTAGGACTCATCTTAATGAATCATGTAAATGTGATATTGTAATACCTAATTTTAGAGCTAATTAGACCTAATAAGACTAATTATTAGTAATTAGGACCTATTAGGACCAATTAGAGGTCTAACTAGACCTAACTAGACCTATTGACCTAACTAGGACCTATTAGGACCAATTAGATAGGTAACTAGACCAATTAGGACCTATTAGGAACAATTAGGACCTATTAAACTTAACTAGACTTAACTGTAGACCCATTTGGTCCTATTAGACCAATTAGGACCAATTAGACCTAACTATCTACCTAACTAGAACCTATTAGGACCTATTAGACCAATTAGGACCAACTACCTAACCTATTAGGACCTATTAGGACCAATTAGAGGTCTAACTAGACCCAATTAGACCTAACTAGACATGTATTAGGATCTATTAGACCTAACTAGACCTAACTATGACCTATTAGAACCTATTAGACATAGCTAGACTTGACTAGGACCTATTAGGACCAATTAGACCTAATTAGACCCAATTAGACCTAATCAGACCCAATTAGACCCAATTAGATCAATTAGACCAATTAGACCAATTAGGACCAATTAGGACCTAATTAGGACCCAATTAGACCCACTAAGACCCAATTAGGACATAATTACACCCAATTAGACCTATTTTTACTTAATATGAACCTAGTTAGACCAATTAGACATAATATGAACCTATTAAGACCTAATATGACCTATTAGAACCCATTTAGACTTAATTAGACCAATTAGGACCTAATATGACCTATTAGGACCCAAGTAGACTTAATTAGAGTAATTCTAGGACCTAATTAGACATAATATGAACCTATTAGGACCCAATTAGACTTAATTAGACCAATTAGGACCTAATTAGACTTAATTGGACCAATTAGGACCTAACTAGACTTAATTTTAGGCCAATTAGGACCTATTAGGACCCAATTAGGACCAATTAGACCTAATTAGGAGCTAATTAGACCCAATTAGACCTATTACGACCAATTAGGACCCAATTAGACCCACTAGGGCCCAATTAGGACCCAATTACACCCAATTAGACCTATATTAGGACATATTAGAACTAAAATATGAACCTATTAGGACCTATTTTGACTTAATATGAACCTAGTTAGACCAATTAGACATAATATGAACCTATTAGGACCTAATATGACCTATTAGGACCCAATTAGACTTAATTAAGCCAATTAGGACCTAATTAAACATAATATGAACCTATTAGGACCAATTAGACCAATTAGACCCAATTAGATGGGCAATTAGACCAATTAGACCCAATTAGAACCAATTAGGACCTAATTAGACTTAATTAGACTGATTAGACTCAATTAGAACCAATTAGGATCTAATATGACCAATTAGGACCCAATTAGACTTAATTAGACCAATTGGGACCTAATTAGACTTAATTCTAGACCAATTAGGACCCAATTAGACCTATTAGGACCAATTAGGACCAATTCTAGACCTAATTAGACCCAATTAGACCTAATTAGACTTAATTAGACCAATTAGACTCAATTAGAACCAATTAGGACCCAATTAGACTCAATTAGACTCAATTAGACTAATTAGGACCTAATTAGACATATATGAACCTATTAGGACCAATTAGACCCAATTAGACCCAATTATAACTAATTAGGACCTAATTAGACTCAATTAGAACCTATTAGGACCTAATTAGACTCAATTAGAACTAATTAGGACCTAATTAGACCTAATTAGACTAATTAGACCCAATTAGACTAATTAGACCCAATTAGAACCAATTAGGACCTAATTAGACTTAATTAGGCCAATTAGACATAATATGAACCTATTATGACCTATGAGGACCCAATTAGACTTAATTAGACCAATTAGGACATAACTAGACATAATATGAACCTATTAGGACCTAATATGACCTATTAGGACCCAATTAGACATAATTAGACCTATTAGGACCCAATTAGACTTAATTAAACCAATTAGGACCCAATTAGACTTAATTAGACCAATTAGGACCTAATTAGATTTAATTAGACCAATTAGGACCTAAGTAGACTTAATTATACCAATTAGGACCTAATTAGACTTAATTATAGACCAATTAGGACCCAATTAGACCCAATTAGACCTATTAGGACCAATTAGGATCAATTAGACCTAATTAGGACCTAATTAGACCCAATAAGACCTAATTAGGATCCAATTAAACCCAATTAGACTTAATTAGATCAATTAAGACCTAATTTGACTTAATTAGACCAATTAGGACCTAATTAGACTCAATTAGATCAATTAAGACCTAATTTGACTTAATAAGACCAATTAGGACCTAATTAGACTCAATTAGACCAATTAAGACCTAATTTGACTTAATTGGACCAATTAGGACCTAATTAGACTTAATTAGACCAATTAAGACCTAATTTGATTTAATTAGACCAATTAGGGCCTAATTAGACTCAATTAGACCAATTATGACCTAATTAGATTTAATTATAGACCAATTAGGACCCAATTAGATCCAATTAGACCTATTAGGACCTAATTAGGACCCAATTAGACTAATTATGACCAATTATGACCAATTTGACTCAATTAAACTAATTAGGACCTAATTAGACTTAATTCTAGACTAATTAGACCAATTAGGACCAAGTAGGACCTAATTAGACTCAATTAGACCAATTAGGACCTAATTAGACTTAATTATAGACCAATTAGGACCCAATTAAACCTATTAGGACCAATTAGGACCAATTAAGACCAATTAAGACTAATTAGACCCACTAGGACCCAATTAGGACCCAATTAGGACCCAATTACACCCAATTAGACCTATTAGGACTAAAATATGAACCTATTAGGACCTATTTTAACTTAATATGAACCTAGTTAGACCAATTAGACATAATATGAACCTACCTAGACTAATTAGGACCTAATTAGACTTAATTCTAGACCAATTAGGACCTAATTAGACTTAATTAGACCAATTTGGACCTAATTAGAGTTAATTCTAGACTAATTAGACCAGTTATGACCAATTAAGACCAATTAGACTCAATTAGACCAATTAGGACCTATTAGAACTAAAATATGAACCTATTAGGACCAATTAGACCAATTAGGACCTAATTAGACTTAATTCTAGACTAATTAGACCAATTAGGACCAATTAGACTCAATTAGACCAATTAGGACCTATTAGGACTAAAATATGAACCTATTAGGACCAATTAGACCAATTAAGACATAATTAGACTTAATTATAGACTAATTAGACCAATTAGGACCAATTAGACTCGATTAGACCAATTAGGACCAATTAGACTCAATTAGACCGATTAGGACCTATTAGGACTAAAATATGAACCTATTAGGACCAATTAGGACCAATTAGACTCAATTAGACCAATTAGGACCTAATTAGACTTAATTCTAGACCAATTAGGACTCAATTAGACCCAATTAGACCTATTAGGACCAATTAGAACTAATTAGGACCTATTCAGACCAATTAGAACTAATTAGGACCTATTAGGACCAATTAGGACCCAATTAGACCCAATAGGACCCAATTAGGACCCAATTACACCCAATTAGACCTATTAGGACTAATATATGAACCTATTAGGACCTATTTTGACTTAATATGAACCTAGTTAGACCAATTAGACATAATATGTACCTACCTAGACCAATTAGGACCTAATTAGACTTAATTCTAGAATAATTAGGACCAATTAGGAGATAATTAGACTCAATTAGACCAATTAGGACCTGATTAGACTTAATTCTAGACTAATTAGACCAATTAGGACCTACTAGGACTAAAATATGAACCTATTAGGACCAATTAGACCAATTAGGACCTAATTAGACTTAATTCTAGACTAATTAGACCAATTAGGAGCAATTAGACTCAATTAGACTAATTAGGACCTATTAGGACTAAAATATGAATCTATTAGGACCAATTAGACTCAATTAGACCAATTAGGACCTAATTAGACTTAATTCTAGACCAATTAGACCAATTAGTACCAATTAGGACCTAATTAGACTCAATTAGACCAATTAGGACCTCATTAGACTCAATTCTAGACCAATTAGGATCTATTAGGACCCAATTAGACCCAAATAGACCTATTAGGACCAATTATGACCAATTAGACCCACTAGGACCCAATTAGGACCCAATTACACCCAATTAGACCTAATTAGACTCAATTAGACCAATTAGGACCTAATTAGACTCAATTAGACCAATTAGGTCCTAATTAGACTTAATTCTAGACTAATTAGGCAAATTAGGACCAATTAGGACCTAATTAGACTCAATTAGACCTATTAGGACTAAAATATGAACCTATTAGGACCTATTTTGACTTAATATGAACCTAGTTAGACCAATTAGACATAATATGAATCTATTAGGACCTAATTAGACTTAATTACATTAATTAAGACCTAATTTAACTTAATTAGACCAATTAGGACCTAATTAGACTCAATTAGACCAATTAGGACCTAATTAGACTCAATTAGACCAATTAGGACCTAATCAGACTTAATTCTAGACCAATTAGACCCCATTAAACCTATTAGAACCAATTAAGACCTATTAGGACCCAACTAGACCTATTAGGACCTATTTTGACTTAATACATGAACCTAGTTAGACCTAACTTCATTCAAAAGTTTTTGTTTAATATTTTTACTTCGTATGTAGGAAATGCTCAAGAAGCACAACCTTCTAAAGTTGGATAAGGGTGATCACAAGCTCAATAATCCCAACCTTTAGAAATTGGAGAAGGGTCATCACAAGCTCCACAAGCACAACCTTCAGAAGATGAAAAAGGGTCATTGCAAGCTCAACAAGCATAACTCTCAGAATATCAAACAAGTACACATCTCTCTCTCTCACTGACTCTCTCTCACTGTCTTGATTTAGTCTCTTACTGGTGAATATGCATTTTGGGTCTTTCCCCTTAAGAAGTTATTATTTTTGTTGTGTACATGCTGTATACACCTAAAAATGGTCACCTAGACTATTAGCCCCTTTTGCTAAATCATAAATTGCTTATTCTTGATCAAATCCTAGTTCTATCATTTATTCGATTATTTTCTATGGGCTAATCATTTTATCCTAAGTTTTTATTTATTAAAAGGAATATTTCCTCCCCTTTTAATAAATAAAAATCCCCCACTTTTCCTCTTATCCTAAGTTGCACAAATAAAGAATTATTCTTATTTTATAAAAAGAGAAAAAACACATTTTGTCTTTATGGACACAAAAGTCAACTCTTATTTTCTCATTGGAGGATATTTGTGCACAAGGATCAAGCTTCCATTTTTCTCCATCATTGATTAAGTCTTTTGCCTCTTAATCTTGATCGTCCATTGATTTTTTATTTCTTATAAAAGGAGAGCTTTCTTCTTCATTTTCATATCTTAGGTTTTCATGCTAATGTTATGTTGCAGGTTTTCTAGGTCACTTTGGAGCTTTTGAAGATTTGGAGAATTCTTAGATTTTGCATCTACATGTTATCATAGTTTCATTTCTTGCATAATAGCTTCATTTTCATGGCATTCTTAGCTTAGATTTCCTTTGTGCTTTAGATCAATTCATCTAGCTTAACTAGGAGGCTTGGTAATACTTGTTCTTTCATTTTCATAGCTTAGCTTGCATTTCAATTTCTAGCATAGCATTGCATTGCATTTTCATTCTTGATTCTTGAGGATATTGGCATTCTTGCCCTTGTCTTCATTGAATCTCCCATTGCATGGTTTACTAGCAAGGTTATAGGCTAAATAGCTCTAGCTGAGAGCATTCTTAAAACCCTTGCACTCCATGCCTAGGGAGCTACGGATCAATTTTTGAGACCTCATTCTTGAGTGTTCTTGAATGTAACGATTCATAGAAGTGTGGTCACATTTTCACCATACACATGCAACCTTTGATGATGACAATATTGGACAAGGGGCATCCCAAGTTGAAGTAATGGACTTTAGAGAAGGGTCAACCCAAGGTCAAATAAGTATGTGTTTCTCTCATTAGTTTATAAATTATTAACTTTGACATTCAAGCTTGTAAATACTTATTTCATGAAGGTCCCCTTAAGATGAGATATTAAGATATATTTTATATTTTGTTTGTAGAGGAAGTGCAAGAAACATATGAGAATGATAGTCTACTCAAATAGTTGAAGAGAAAAATTAATCGTAAAAGCATATATCATTTAATTAAAATGGATGTGGAAAAATTGAGAGATTATGCTAAACAACCCATAAATATTATGAAGAGGGCATTGAATAAAAAGTCTAAGAAAATAATGAAACAATTTGAGAATCTTGGTACACTTGAAAAAACTCAACTGTTATCAATTACACTTCTTAAAGATGAGTTAAAAGAGCCATTAAAATTGTTGGGTGTAGATGCAAGTTTGAAAAAGTTAAAATCATGTAACATACAAAAAAATATTATTGGTAGTGTTAAGGAAGGTTTGCATTCCATTGGAAAAACAACTAGATCTACAGATAGGTCCATTTCAAGAAGAGTGATACTGACATCTGTCTTAAACAAAAACATATCCCAAAGAAGACAAATTTCTTCACTTTCATCTCAGATTGGGTACAATAGGAAGACAATGTCACATTATTTTAAAAGAAGCATCAATTTGGATGATACTACATTGGAAGGTAATTGGGCACTAATGTGTAGAGCTCCTCAGTCTGATAGGATTAATGAAACAGTTAGGAACTTAGTTACATCATTTTGGACTAATCATACTCATCCTTCACCAAATACAAGAGATGTTATCAAGAAGAGGACTGGGCCTAAGGAATATTTATAGCACACAAAACATTGGTTGGACACCACACAATATGAATTGTATCTCTCATTTTGTAACTCAAATCCTGACATTAAGATTGGAAAAACAATGTTTGAAAGATTAAAGCCATTTTTTTTATAAATATAAATAAATCTTTTGAAACTTGTTGTTGTTGATATCATACTGAATTCGATCTCTACTATCAAGGGTTTAGAAAGATGATAGAAGAAAGTGGTGGTTCTCAAAATGATTTTCCTAAATGTCCAAGCCAATTCATAGCATCAATCTTATGTAACAAATCAATTGATCATGAAATACTTGAAATAGATTGCATAAGAGGAACTTGTCAAACATGAGGGGATTTTGCTAAATTTCCTTTGAGACTTGAAGATACTGACATGAAGAGGACGGTAAAATTTAAGAGATACAAGTACATAAAGTCTGAAATAAAATTTAGGAAAGAATCAACAAGGTTGGAATATGTAGAAGATGAGATACATGTTGCAACATTTATGGAGAATTTTCATAATTTGATTCAACCATACACACGTCATGTTTTTTTTTGCTAAATGATAGGCATAACAGTTCCAAATACTAAAAGAAACTTTTCCAGTTGGAAAATTTTTATCGGTTGTTGATTTTGTAGAGAATTACTCCTTTGTTTCTCAAAAACAAATTCAAGTAGAATACTACTATACAGAGGAGGTGATGCAGGAGCACCTAGGTTCTTGGCCAACCTAGCTCCTAGACACCTAAGTTTTTGGCTTGTAGTGACTCTAGCCTAGTCACTATCCTTTAAGGACTTTTGTTTTTGTGTCTTAGTTAGTAAGTTTGTTAGTAGTCCTATAAGGTCCTTAAGTAGTTAATTTAAGTCCTAGTGATGGTCTTGATAGTCTTGGTGAAGACCCAAGCATGTGGCTTGTATGCCATTAGAAGTTGCTAATTAGTCAAAGGTGTATCTTGATTGTAGAAAGGAATTTAATGTGTTTTTAAGTGGAACAAGGGTCTTAGAGGTCTTAGTATAGGTTTGAGAGTCTTTTTAGACCTCATGATTCAACCTTGACAAAGTTGTCAAGCAAAATGTGAAAGTTGTCATGACAACAATTTGGTTTAAGCCTGTCTAAGAAAGGAAGTTAGTTATAGGTCTAAACCCGACCAAGATTGGTTATATAAGCCTATTTATGGCTTGTTTTTTGTGAGACCAAAGGTTGGAGATTAAGTTTTATGAGCACTATTTTAAGTTTTCATGACTGTCATGACTATACCCATGAATGAGATGAATTAAGAGCTTAGTTATCCTATCTCATGGATTGAACCTGATAAAGAACTTTGCATATTTGTTTTCTTTATGTTTTGACCATTTTATTCAAGCTTTGTTTTAGTTCTTTAGGTTTCTTTAAATCTTTGTAATTAAATTCCTCCTCTGAGACCAGCTTGCTGGATTGTTCAGAGTAGAGGCTCTTAGAATCGCTCTAACTTGAAATTCCATGGTTAGTTTTGCACGGCCACCTGGAATATGTTAGAGAAATGTATATACATTGTAAATATGTGTTTTTTTTCTTTAGTTTGTAGATGAATTAATTTTGAAATCAAACCCTAGGTAAGCCAGAGCTAGCCCGGTTAGGGATCTTGCTTTGATCCAGCATATGGGAGAGAGTTTGGTGATTGGGAGAGCCAATCCAAGACCTGGATAGTATTCTAAAATGTTAAAAGACTCTATCCTATGAAGGAGATCTCATGAAAAACTTGGAAAGGGGTGGAAAGATCAAACCCTCATTGAGAACTAGTGAGGCCTAATTGGGCCTAAAAATAAGGCTAGAAGTTAGGAAGAGGTTGTACGAAAGAGTTGGAGGTTTAAGGGTTCTTTATGTTAGAGTAATCATACTTTATGCTTATTAATTAAATCACTTTGGTTTAATTAATTAAGTCATTTATTACTCTATTTACTTAAGCTATCTTTTAGGTGCATTATAATTAATATATTTATTAATTATAATGTGCAACCTAGCTTTATTTTTTGCTTTATACCTTTAGGGTTTTGGTATCCTTTTATAAGGATTCCCTCTTTGTATTTCATTTATTCACTTATTGGATCATAATAGAGATAATCTTGGAATACAATTGCTCTTTGCATGTCCATAAGATGTCTCTGACTTTTTGGCCTCCATAGATTTTTCTTGCTTCTGTTCTTTGCTTCTTCCATGTGACAAGGTTATGCATGCAGGTGTTCTTGGGAGATTAGTATTTCACCTAATCTAACATGGTATCAGAGCCATCTTGCTGCTCGCTGTTCATGTTTTGTTGAAGTGATTCAGATGCAGGAGGGTTTCAGAAAAATTTCAGTTCTGGTACTCTCTGCAGGACGTTATTTTTTGTTTCTTTTTTGCCTGCAAAAAAGAAAATTTTTTTTGGAGGTATTTTGAGCAAAAACGGACGCCGCCATTGCGCTCAGAAGGTCCGGGAGAGTCAAAAATCATATAAAATTTGAAATTTTTGGCCACTGTGACTTTTGGGAGAAAATTTTTGCCCTCCTAGGGCCGTACAGCTCGAAAATAAAAAAAAATCAATTTTTAATTGATTTTTGCGTTAAAAATAACGTAGCCTTTGTTTGTAAAAGGCACCGCCCAGCGGCCACCAGTGCACCACCGAGCAGCCACCCCGCGCCCAGCCGCGGCCTCCACAGCTCCTCTGCCACCGGCTGTGCCTCCAGCGCGCCCGCGCTCCGCCCGCCAGAGGCCGCTCCGCTCTGCTCGTGTGCCCGGCTCCGCCGCCCTGTTGGCCTCCTCCGCCGCCTCTCGGCCTCGCTCCGCTCCGCCCTGCCGGCCCGGTGGGTTTTAAGCCCCGCAGTGGTCACATGGGTGACCAGGAGTTCCAGATTTAGCCCCCTGCGCGCGCCATGTGCTCAGGGGCTTTGTGTTTTCCAGCCCCAGGGGCTTAAACATTTATTTTGAAGCCTTTCTAGGGTACCTGGGCCTTTTTTGCAATATCTTGAGCATACGGAGGTTTTTTTTGGACTTCTTTATATCGTCGGAAAGCTCTTTCCGAGCTCTTTCCGATTATGGAGGTTAGGATTTTTTGGATCTTCTGTTTTGACAGTCTTTTTTTCTATCAAAGGTGATGTTTATTTTTTGCCTTCCGGGAGCCATATCTCGCTCATCCGGACTCATTTTTGGGCTCACCATATATCGTTGGAAAGCTGGTTCTATGAGTTATTCAGTTGTAGGGGTTTTTTTTATCCAGATTATGCTCCAGGTTTTCTCTCCTCTGAGTTTTGCACTTTCGCACTCTGGCGGATTACTTGGGTTCTACAGATCCTGGGATCTCTCCTTCTGTTCTTCTGGCTCACTCTTCTTTCTGACTTCTGAGCATTGTATGCTTCTCTTTTGTTGCATTCTTTTTCCTGTAAACGCACTGAGATAAAGTGCCTGCTTTTGCATATTTGGGATCTTGTACTCGTGTTTGTTTGTACTCACACTCAGTTATAAAGTGCCATGGGGGGTTATGATGTTTTGCCTTTTGTGCTCATCCACCTTTGTCAAGTGAGTGTACCTTCCACGACATTAGCCCATGCTGTGTGTCCAGAAGATCTATTCTTCTTCTTCGACACCACCCTTTATCTTGTGCGTGTACTTCTGTTGCACTGTTGGTGTTCCTGATTCTTCTTCTTGCAGATGTTTCTGGCATTGCATTTCAGTGTTCCTGTCACCCCTCTCCCTGTTCAGCATTATGGGGGGGGTTCACCTGTTGGTTCTATTGCTTCCTTGGTTCGATTGAGTGATCTACGTATACAATTTTTGTTCCTATGTACTAGGCGGATGCAGTGGCTAGGCACCTATGCATTTCGGTGAGATGGATCATCTACTATATAGACACTCATTCATTCCTACTTTTGGAGGCCACCTCTTCGATTGATCAGCTCTTCAGACTTTGTCTTCTCTACCTGGTCATGCACTATTTCAGTGGGGGTTCCAGCAGTTTCTTCTGACAGTGTTTGCAGTTTCATGCTTCAGAGATGCTTCATGCTCTTTCTTGTTCCTTTCTTTGGGACATTCCCTAGATTGGAGGCTCTGTTTCCTTCATCTAGTTTATTTCTTGTACTTGGGTACCTGATCAGGCCTTGTTGCCGGGACCCATTGCTCTTTCTTGCATTTTTGCTTTCATAGCTATGCTAGGTTAGCTTCCCTCTTGAGCTATGCTTAAGGGGGGCTGTTAGAGTAATCATACTTTATGCTTATTAATTAAATCACTTTGGTTTAATTAATTAAGTCATTTATTACTCTATTTACTTAAGCTATCTTTTAGGTGCATTATAATTAATATATTTATTAATTATAATGTGCAACCTAGCTTTATTTTTTGCTTTATACCTTTAGGGTTTTGGTATCCTTTTATAAGGATTCCCTCTTTGTATTTCATTTATTCACTTATTGGATCATAATAGAGATAATCTTGGAATACAATTGCTCTTTGCATGTCCATAAGATGTCTCTGACTTTTTGGCCTCCATAGATTTTTCTTGCTTCTGTTCTTTGCTTCTTCCATGTGACAGGGTTATGCATGCAGGTGTTCTTGGGAGATTAGTATTTCACCTAATCTAACACTTTAATCCTTTGCAACTTTGAAAAGGGTGTCTAAAAATACAATCCTTTTGACCACTTGTGTGGACAGATGCAAAATTAAACCCTGATTTGTGTGTTGGAAGACCTACAAGGCCTAGTAGCCTTTTTAGGCTAAAATTGGAGATCAGGTAGTAGTAAAAGGATACCACAAGGTAAAGCACCCCAAATTGAGACAAACATAGAATAAAAGAGTCCTCTCCCATGTCTATCATCTAGAAATAAGAAGTTGGAGTAATGGATGAATTCCTTAGTTGAATTCATTGAAGGAGTTGTGGGAACTAGAGTGAGTTTAAGACCTTGGTAGTGAGATCTTATGGAGGAGAGGAGATTAGGTAGAATCCCTCTATTTGAAGGGTCATAGGAAACCTAAGATAGGTCAAGTGAAGACCTAGAGAAGTCCTAGAGGAAGTAGGGCTAGTGCAAGGAAGATCTCCCTATTAGCAGGTCACTATCATGGTACATGTGTCTTATTGATATGCACAATTAGGTTTAGATGTTGTTGAAAGTACATATCAAGCACGGGTAATAAAGAAAGAATACCACTTTTACATTAGTGATGATAAAGATCATGACATACATTTTTTTGAGCATTTCTTTAAGACATCTTTTGGATATTTGGAAAACAAAGGCATCAAAATTGAAAAGCATTTTATTTGGTCGGATGGATGTGTAGTACAATTTAAATTAGCAAGGCCATTTTATGCACTATGTAGATATCATCAATACCAAAAGATACCACATATTTGGAGTTTCTTTGAGAGTGGACATGGAAAAGGAGAGCATGATGGTGCAAGATCTTGTATCAAACGTGCTTTAAGAAAGTATCAACTAGACTATCAGGGATATCATATAAATAATGTGAGCATGATGTAGTTGAGTGGTGCAAGATGCATTTTGTGGTGCCAAATCATGATAACACATCATCAAGATCAGATCAAGTCATACCCTTCTAAGTATTCTAGGAGATATTAGGTATTAATTTTCAACATCACTTGTTGTCTACTTATAATTTATGTATGTGTGCTTTAAATTTATTGATAATTGTTTAGTTAACTTATATATGTGTACATTATATATATACATGATTTTAACTTGTCTTCAATTTTTACACATGTCTCTCTATCATTCAGGTGTTGATAGAAGATCAATCCATGGATGCAAAAGAGTAGACAAAATAAGATCCCTCCATTCAGTAATGAGTACAGATAGTAATGTGTGGTCATTGTACACTAGAGATTACTCATGCTTTTTGTAAGAATTTGCAAATAGAAAATATTGAACCAAGGATCTAGAGGTTTAAGAAAAGCACAATACATAAAAGATGAATGCAAGGATGGATTGAATAGATCCAATGAATTGTTCAATGAAATGATTACATAATAGGCCTCCTTATATAGGAAAGGCGATATGAGAGAATGATAAGAAGCTGATAAGCTATCACCTATGCTAGGTGTAATCACATGTACAATATGCAATAAAGTATGTGCATTGGATTAGGATGATAATGTGATAAGAGCACAAAAGGTGGATCTCAAACACAACGAGGTATGTGAAGACAACTATCACACCAAAAGTGGAATTTCTCCTACACCATGTGCTTAATAGATGTGCACACTCCTAGGTGTCTCAATCACAAATTACTATGCAATGCATTAACCTAAGTAAGATTAAGTAAAGTGTAATTAGGAATAATTAATTACACCAACACTTTTGTTATGACTGCATTTCTAAAAACTATGATGAATGTATCAAACAAAAATGTGGATATGTTAGTGAATGGAATTTGGTTCCACTAGATGTTACAAACACAAATGATGAAGTTTAGGATGAAAGCTTTGATGACATTCCATTGATTTCTACAGATTATGACCATATTTCAAGTTTGATCAAAATTGGTACGTGTGTGTTTATGTACATGTATATATAAAAATATAAATAAATTTAAAAAGGATTCATAAACTCAATTCATAAATAAAGTTTGTTTAATTTATATTTACAAACCTCAAATTAAAAGTTCTCTTTAAAAGCAGGACATATTTTTGCAGTAGTAGCAGAGCCTGGAAATGTGGAAGGTGTTAGTTACTATTTATTACATTGCTACAAGGAGAGGATGAAGCTAACATATAATGAAACAAGTGATGGAATTATGTTTTCCATAGGTTCTAGTACTGTATTTAAGTTTCATAGCATGTATTAAACTCTAGTGAGGTCCAACTT
This sequence comes from Chamaecyparis obtusa, assembly GCA_027943335.1. Lineage (NCBI taxonomy): Eukaryota > Viridiplantae > Streptophyta > Pinopsida > Cupressales > Cupressaceae > Chamaecyparis > Chamaecyparis obtusa. Next base: position 184,054 of record BSBK01004744.1, on the reverse strand, counting down.
TCAATTTTCTTATACATTTGTTTATATGGTTAATTTCACATCTAGATATATATTTAACATTATTGAACTTGTCTGTGCAGGTTCAGTTGTTGTTCAAGGAACATATTTGAAGAAAATAAAAATACTTAAACATGGGATTCATTTTGTTGATTATCAACCTAACAATAAGGTTTATCACCATAGCCATCTTGTAATTGCCACTTTCCTATCTCTTCTTCCTGTGACAGGATGTGGCATTCATAAGTGGAGACTTGATACTGATGACCATGAGAGAATATTAAATGTTATTCGAGAGAGATATGAACCACTTGATGTGGACTAAATCACACATGAAATATGATTTGTACTAAATTTGTCACGGGTGAGACCAGAGGTTTTCTTAGCTCCATTCTTTCCTACTGGTGCCCATAGTGAATGGAGCAATTAAATTAAAAATTTATAATATATCTAAAAAATGTCTTACTTGGATATGATATATTAATTATATACCTGAATATGAAGTACTCTAACTTTGGAATATGAATGTGTGTACATTGAATTTGAATGTTACATTAGGACGTGCATGTTTTAAATATAAAATCTACTTGAAGTACAACAACATTAAATTAAAAGTATGTGCACACCTATTATTGAATGTACATTTAAATATAAGTAAGATTCAATCAAACATCTAGGTCTCAATTATATAGTTCACATGTGTCAAATTTACATCATTCATAACTTTCATAAACATGTAATCAAACGTCATTCATGTGTTGAATCAAACACATGTACATGTATAAATTTAAAACATAAAATTCATATATAATCCAACATGTACACATGTATTTAAATTAAACATGTATGTAATCTATTGAAAGTATTGAATTTACATTTATAAATTTAAAAACACATAATTTGAATTTACTTATATCAAAATCACATGAACTCATGAAGAATCAAACATGTGTACACATGTATAAATTGAAAACACGTAGATTGAAAGTATGTACAAGTTCATCACACATGCACACGTATATAGTGAAAGTATATATATAAAATGCTAGAAACATCAATCATGTAGATCAAGTACTATATTTATATGAAACATATGGATCAATCAAGTGTCAAACATTCTATCAAAAGGGTCTATAAATGAAATATAACATCAAACACATCAATCAACTCTAGAGTCTAGAAATGAAATATAGTTCATCAAACACATGAATATATATGTAATATGTAATATGTAATATGTCTAGATCAAATATGAAAGTGCCTAGGACTCATCATGATGACTCCTCACTAAGTGGTTAGACCTAGAGTGACTATCATGCTATGAAGGATGTGCAGATCCCTACAGAGAAATAGATATATAAACATTGTACACATATTAAGTTTGATAAAATGTTGTACAAGAAAACATGTTATAAAGTGTGTACACACATCAATAAATTAAAAACTCACTTGTCCACTACTAATGTCATCATCAAGTGAGTCCTGACAACGTACATGATCAGTGCTCAAAGGAGTAACAAGAGGTATATCCTGGTAGACAAAAAATATACCATATATATATACATGTACATATATATGTGTATTGATTGAAAATTTGAAAATAAATAAGTTAAATTGTAACATTAAATATATATAATCTAATTTATACCTGTGTAGGTGGTGGAAACTGATAGTACTCAGACTCCCTAGCCTCAATCCTATCAACCAAGGTATCAAGATTTTGTTGCGTCTGGTCTAAGCTCAACTTTGCATCTGCAACATGAGTAGACCACACATGCCTCTCTAATGATGAATGCAATGGACTAACCAAATGAGATGGTATAGAAGTCATATCATCATATATTAAAAAATATAGGTAACCCATAGTGGTCATGTTGAAGTCAACATCATCAAGGCCAACAGTAGAGAGCTGGTACCCTGCATTGACTGAAGGGTCTGTATGTTGTGCCTCTCCATGTGCAGCAATATAGTGGTTAATAGGTGGATCCTCATGAGCACTACCACTATGGCCACGGTCTAAGTAAGAAGGATGTGACTGAGCATATCTAATAGTACCCACTTGATCTCTAACATATGATATGGGGATATCATGCTCTGCTGCTATAAATGCATATGCATCCAATAGATCCTCAGCCAAACTAGTCAATGTGACATTTGTCATCTCTCTAGTAAGTCCCTCAAGGCTAGAAAGTGAAGGGATATGTGCTACACTATACATGTCATGTGTGGTCTTGCTAGAGGGTGCTCCACCTGACAATCCAGAGTGTCATCGAGACATCAGGTACTAACCAACCTGATCACTAGATATGGATGCGACGACAACTGCAATGTCCCCCACACTATCAATCGCACCTCAAAGTTGGGTGCTATGATTAACATCATCTGCAATAGGACCCAATGAAGGAGCTATAGTAGGTGCCCTCTGACCAACAATTGCCCTGTGTACTGGCCTCTGTCGATCAGCTCGATGAAAAGCATCTCTATTAGCAAGTCTTTCATGTCCCTGTCCTAGATGTGCTGGAAAATCAATGTAATTAACAACCCTCCCTAAACAAACCTCAACAAAAATCTATTGTGCAAAGTACAATGAAATCTGGTCGTTATTCAGATAACAACCATGGGCAGCTAGAAATCATTGGTATATCAATGCTGATATAGCAAGACCTTGACACCTGGTAACCTGATATCCCTTCACATACTGTAAATATGCATAAGATGGGAAAGCTTCCTTTTTTAGGGTCACTTTAGGCACTAAATCCTGTACCTCCTTAAGGGAAAGACCAGAGCCAACTTCTTATCTCTTCCTCTCAAGTATGGCCTCTATAACATCTGGGGCATAGGGAGTGGTACCATGAATGTCATCCCTAATGCTAATCAAGCTAGTAAGTATGGATTGACATGTGCTCTTATAGACACTAGAGCTAGTCAAATTATTTATGGATTATTGCAACTGTTTGATTTCTCTATTAGTGCATGCAAATAGTTTCACGGGGGGAATCGGTACATCTGCCATGTGTGATGTGCAATAATATGTCTGATAGTTAGAATATATGTATACCTGAAAGATTTTATTTACTATCAAATGAAGTCTACATATATACGTTTTCCTAATTTAATTGAAAATAAAATTAAAGTATGCACATTTCGCTACATTATTTCAAATTAAAATCAACTACATTTAAATGTAAATAAATGTATACTGTACATATGTACGTGCACACACACATGCATATATACATGTACACATATGTACATGCGTATATGTACACATGCATATATATACACATGTATATATATGGTCCATGTACATGTACATATATATGACATGTATACATGTCATATATATACATATATTGTAGTGTGGAAAATATGATGGAATAGATAGGGTTTATAATAATGCCCCTAATAGAGACCCTAAACCAATATTTATCACAAAACATATAAATTTAATGATATGGAATATAGATCTAGAAATGCTTGTAAAGAACACTGAAATTAGATAAGATGAAATACATACCTCATAATAAAGATGATATGGAAATACCTATTTTCTGGTGTCTGTACCTGATTTTAAGAAATTTTGCAACTGGATCTGGGACAGGAAACAGAGATAGTGGAAACCCAAAAAGCTTTTTCCTTTTTGAGACAGGTCAACCTTGACCTAAATACAAGGGCACGATCTTACCCCGGGGCACAATATTACCCCTTTATGTCGACCTTGACCTGCATTGCTGTGACATAAATTTTATTCTCAGATCCCAGAAGTTTGCCGAAAAGGGTACTTAGCTATGCTCTGCAACTCCCGAAACAACGACTGTAGATATCTAAAAATGGTGTTTTGGGGTGGCTATATAGGGTTTTTCCTTAGTCAAACCCCCATTTTGGATATCTCCACCTCCATGAATAGTTGAATATAATAGAATATGTGTGTATATTGAGTGTGCAATGCCAAGATCTAATCCTCTAGATTAAAAACCCTAGCATAAATTGATATGAGAAAGAAATGCATAGATTTGAATATGATAAAGAAAGCATACCAAGCCCCCAAGGCTAAAGTACTCCTACCAAAATCACAGTCTGTAATTGCTACCCCATGATTGTATCTTTGAATTCTTGAATGTTGAAAATGGTGGATCAAGGAAGAAGAGATCTTTTCTTGCTCCAAAGGAATTTCCACAATAATTTGTCCACAAAAATGCTTGATATCAACAATGTCTTGATTTTCTATATCATCCTCTTGCAATCTTGCATAATCACTTCATCATCACTTTCTTTCTTGAAGTTTCTTGATGAACTTGGTTGTTGAAAATGAAGGCAAAAGAGAGTGCTTATATAGAGATTTCAAGGCAAGGCTCCTTGGGCAATGTAAGGGCCCATAATTCAAATTTCACCTCAAATTATTGTCCAATCACACTAACCAACTAAGGAGGGAAAATAATTAAATGAATTTTAAATTAAAACCCTTCCACATTTCAGATCCTAGAGGCCTAACATTAATTTTAGGGCCCGCTGTGACCATAATTTGGAAAGGGGGACCAAAACCCGATAGGAGTCAAGGTCAACCTTGACCTTGACCTAGGTTAGGGTCAACCTCAACCTTGACCTAGGTTAGGGTTGACCTCAACCCTGACCCAAAGGTTCAGGCCTAGTCAACTTTAAAAATAGGGAAGTCTTGGGGTCGGCCAGAGACTTGGAATGATGAGAAAATAGGGCAGAGTGCCAAAAAAGGGCACAAAGACCTAGAATGAATGTGATGAGGACTAAAAGGACCAATACATAGATCCTACCTAGAAAATATATCCATAGAGAAGGTAAATCAAGGAGAATCCTCAGGATCCTAACCCTAATTTCACCTAGCAACAAAGAATCAAGTGCAAATGCATCCTAAATGCAAATTTATCCTAAAGAATGCACTAAATGAGGGTGATAAACCTATCAAGATGGAAGTTCTTCCATTTTAAGATGATACATTTAGCCCCAACTTTAGCTTAGATATGACACTACGTGAATATGAAAGCTAAAGTAAGAAAATATCATAGTGAATAAAAAGGATATAGCCAAGTCCTCAATGTAGAGATCATGCAGAAAACCGTTAGTACCTACAGCACACAAGGTTAATGAAAATCCATAAATCACCTAAGACTTACTAGAATGAAATTGAGAAGTGCATAGATCCCCTTATACCCTCCCCTGTTTTGGCTTTCTACTTTTGAAGGGTGAAACAGGGTGATAAGGATAACCTTATACACTGGATATGTAGTTTGTTGATAAAGTCTTTTCCTAAACCAATTATAAGGATTACCATCCTTCCTAAAATAATTCAAGGGGTTAGGTATCTGAATCATGATTCCAACACTGCTAACGACACTAAAAATAGAGTTATCAAACTCAAGTTATGATGAAAAGAGTGAATGTCTATCTAAATGTATATGAAGGGAAATTCAAATTTAACCCAAGTAAACCCTAACAAAAACCCTAAAAAAAACCATAAGTTTGACTATAAATAAGGAAAGAGAACTCATTCTTACTCATTCTTACCATTTGTAGATTCGAAGAGAGAAAGCAGAATGTCGAGCAGAGAAGAACTTTGAGCGACATGCATGGAGCTCCTGAGACAGTGCCTGGCTACCAGATAGCTATTTCTCAAGGTGAGTTTGTTGTTATTGATTTTTTCACTTCTCAAATTCTTATTTTTTTAGGCAAGGTCAACCCTAACCCTTAAAGGTCAACCTTGACCCAGTTATGTCAACCTTGACCTAAAAAGGTCGACATGAACTAGAAGGTCTTCACCTTTTCTGGAATGAGGTCTACCTTGACCCAAAAAGGTCAACCTTGAACCAAGAAGGTCAACCTTGACCCAACAAGGTCAATCTTGACCTAACTAAGGTCAAACTTGACCTAATCAAGTTGGATTTACAGATTTGTTGTTCTAGAATGCTGATATGATGTTCATTTGTGCTTATAGGAATTGGTTCATCTTCGAGAGCATCCCTTTGTAGGGTTACTAGTGGTTATCAAAGAGAGATTGTTTGAGCTAAGTAAGGATGAGATATAGTTATTAAGAGACATAGGACTATACTGGGTAACAATCTTAACATAGATTAGACTTCACCGAGCCATGTTATCGGCTCTCATAAAGAGGTGGGATGAGGATACTTGCTCCTTTCATCTTCTCTCAGGTGAGATCATTGTGACACTGGAGGATGTATACAGGATCCTATGACTTTCGATATGAGGTGAGCCTATTATACTAAGAGTACAATGAGTTCTTGAGGACATCCACATAAATGAAGAGTATTGCTTGGGATGGGTTCCATAGATGTGAACCTGGGCAGATTAGATCACTCTATCATCCATACTAGCAGGCCCTACACCCTTGGTACGAAGAGTGATGCTATGTATACTATCCTTGGTTGTAGTACCCAACAAAAAGGGTACAATATTCTCAACACCTTTCACCCATCTTGTACATAGGATGAAGAGTGATAGGACTATCCTTGCATGGGGCCGCAACATGCTGTACACACTAAAAAGGTGCACTTCTATGAACCATTACATGCAAGGTTGCTCAAGAATGAGGCCTCACAAAGCGGCTCATAGCTCTCTATGCATGGAGTTGCAAGGGACTATGATGTGTTTGCTCTCAGCTAGAGCTACAAGCTTGTAACCTTGCTAGTCAAACACACAATGAGAGATTCAAGTGAGGACAAGGGCAAGAGTGCCAATATCCTCAAGAATCACTATGAAAATGCAATGCAAGCTATATGATGATGTAATCTAAACTATGAAAGGAAATAGCAATGGATTACAAGGCCTCCTATTTAGACTATGTGAACTTATTCTATTGCATAAAAAAAAATCTATACTAAGAATGCCATTATCATGCAACTAAGAAAGCAAATATGCAACTAAATGATGAAAGCAACAAGTCTTCAATATCCTCAAAAGCTCCAAATGCACCTAAAACCTACAGCATAACATTAGCATAAAAATATGGCCTATGCAAATGGAGGAGAGAGCTCTCCTTTTATAAGAAATGAGGTGAAATGGACCATAGAGATTAAGAGGCAAAAAGTCTTAATCAGCGGTGGAGCTTGAAAGAGGAGCAATTTATGTGCACAAGTATCCTCCAATAGGAAAATAGGAGTTGACTTTATGTCCATATGGGACAAAAAGTGCTTTTTTCCTTTTTGTAAAATAGGAATAATGTTTTATTTGTGCAACTTAGGATAAGAGGAAAAGTGGGGCTTTTTATTTAATCAAAAGGGGAGGAAATATTCTTTTTAAATAAATAAAGACTTAGGATAAATGGTTAGCTCATAGGATAAAAATCTAATATATGATCAAAATTAGGATTTGATCAAGAGATTGATATTGTTGAAAATATTGATTATTGATAAAAATGATTCAGGATTGATAAATCAAATAAATGGGGCCCAAAGTCTAGGCGACCATTTTAGGGTGCATACATTTGCCCCTCTTTGACTAATGTGTGATCGATTTGAGAACACATGCAGTCAAAGAAGAATTGAAATGTGAGATCGATCTGGGATCACAAAACAACTCAGATATGAGGTCGATTCGGGATCATATCTAGAAAAAACATAAACAAAGGCCTTTGAACATGAGGTCGATTCGAGATCACATTCAAAGTAGGAGATAAGAATTTCAAATTTTGAGCGACAGCTCACAAAAGATGTCTGAATTAGGAAAATCAAGGAAATCAGGGATGAGAATCCCATAGGTATTGCCCCCTCAGAATCGAAATTGAAATTAGGTGGAGAGGAGAACAGTGAATTGATAAGGATTTGATCGAATCAGAATGAAATCATAATCGAAGGTAAGGGTCAATTAGGTTAACCATTAGGCAATGAAGCATGCCCCAGCCTGATTGAAAAGATGTGGTCAAATGTGAGAAATGAAGGAATGGAATGAATATGAATGAAAGACTAGAAGTTTGGAAGACATGAAAATGAAGAAATGATAATGCCCCAACAAAGATCGAAGGATTAGGCCTCAAAAGACCAGTCAACTGCGCAGAAGAAGGGAAGATTTTGAAACATGATTTTGACTATGAAGATTACCTTGGATTTCAATTTCGAGTCCGAAAATGGATCTAGGACGTCGAAATTAGTTAGGGGTGCAATTTTTGCACAATTTCGAGGTGTTTTGAAAATGAGGTCAAAAAGTCAAAAGGCTATAAAAAGGGTCAAAATGTCATTTTCAAAAATCATTTGTCTTTTAGTGATTTAAGAATTTTCAGGTCTTTAGAGAGAGAAAATAGCCCAGCAAGCAGGAGTTTCCGTCCATAGGCATCAATTCGAGCACGCCTGATTGCACAACCGGCCACCACACTATCCTGCCTCGGTATGTTTTCGAAAAACTTGAGTTTTTTGAGTCATTTTTTGCATTTAATAGCTTTTTTTAGCACATTTTTCAAATTTTTAAATTTCAAAATTTTTGGTTGAGTGAACTATCGCACGATACTTTAGAAGTATCGCGCCCTTTGGGGAGAAATGTCGCGTGATACTTCGCGGGTCCCTAAAGTATCGCGCGACCTAAGGCACCAGTATCGCATGATACTGGGTGAAAGATCACATGATACCGGGTGAAGTATCACGTGGCATAAGGTCTATCGCCCTGCTATAGGGAGAAGTATCGTGCCCTTTGGAGAGAAATGTCACGCGATACTTTTTGGGTCCCCAAAGTATCGCACGACCTAAGGCACCAATATCACACGATACTGGGCAAAAGATCACATGATACCGGGCGAAGTATCACGTGGCATAAGGTCTATCGCCCCGCTATAGGGAGAAGTATCACGTGATACTTCTCCAAAAAAGAATATCACCCAGGTTAAAAGTTTGATATTTAACGCATTTTTGAGCAAAAATGACATGGGTCTAGACAATGTTACGCTTTAGAGATGTTTTATACTGAATTTTTAGACATCCATCATGATATGTGCTAACAACTGGCTTGGTTTTGGCTTGCAGGAGGTATTTTCAGTGCTGATCATCAGAGCGCCGAAGGTGACTGGGTTGCGGTGTGTCCGAGATCTGGATGATCTGGGCAATGCCGTTATTAGAGCTATGGGATTCAGATATCTATTGAGATATCCGTACATCAGAGAAGACCATGGGTTGTTGACTGATCTTGCTGAGAGATGGCATAGTGAGCACAACACCTTCCACCTGCCTACTAGAGAGGCGTTGATCACTCTAGAGGACGTCTACAGGATCTTACGTGTGCCATGTCATGGCGAGCCGGTGAGTATAATCATGTTTTAAGATATAATCATAAAAGTAATGTTTGCATATGATAAAAACTAACATGATTCATTTGTTGACACAGGTGTACTATGATCAGGATGCCACTGAGGGGCGCCAGCTGGTTCAGGAGATGTTTCAAGATGTCACTATTCTGGATAGGCATATCAGCTGGGAGAGGCTGATAGATGATTTTGGCAGAGACTACCTAGTGCCATGTATAGTGGCTTTCATTATCTCACAGATCCTTATGACTGATCGTAGTCAGAAGGGATTCCCGCTCGGATGGGCTCGGCTATTGGTTGATTTGGTCGGCAGGCCTCAGCGGATGGCATGGGGTCCTGCTATATTGGCAGAGATGTACCATAAGTTGCATGAGATCATCTATAGAGACGGTTAGACATGGGCATGCGGTGCCATCCTAGCACAAGTGTGGGCGTGGGAGCACATTGCTGTGGTGCGCCCCAGGGTTCAGCCGAGGGAGAGGAGGTACCCCTTCATCTATAGGTACCTCAGGTTCATATCACATACCCATAGTGGGGATGTGATGTACTAAAGGTAGATTTTAGATGAGATGGCCTCGTTCACATGGAGGCCATACAAGGAGGTGGAGGTCTGGGGAGATGTAGCCGATGAGCTGAGTTACATGCTGTGCACTTGGCCACTGGTAGGTCGGTATGTAGAGATAGTTGAGAGATTCTGCATCACTCGGGTATGGCGGCAGTTTGGGAGGCAGCAGCAAGTCTCGACAGAGACTATTACATATGCCAGAGCCAGGGACGAGGAGGGCCATGGGTGGCTACCCATGTTGGACTATCAACAGGTTGTCGCAGAGACAGCAGGTATCAGGAGTGAGCCCTGGGAGTATTTCCTAGATGTGGCAGATGTGGGGGCTGATGCAGCCTACAGAGTAGAGTGACAGAGGGTGCCATTCCCTTGGTTTACAGTACCAGATGCACAGGTACCAGCGCAGGGAGGAGATGGAGGGGATGACGGGGGAGACGGAGGAGACGGAGGGGACGGAGGGGAGAGAGGGGATGGAGGAGATGGAGGGAGAGGGAGAGGGAGGAGGATGGAGAGAGGAGAGGGGTCGAGATCAGGTGGCCAGAAATGGTCATGGGGATAGAGATCAGTGACGCCTGAGGATGAGGTGAGACCAGCTTGCCGGCAGGCAGAGGCATAGCAGGATCAGCCTGCGGGTGGGGATGATCTGAGAGCCCAGATACAGGCTCAGGAGGTAGAGATATAGAAGCTTCAGATTACTATAGCTGTGAGAGATCAGTAGCTACTGGATCTAAGAGTGGAGTGAGATTAGCAGATAGCTGATCTCAGAGTAGAGATAGCATGCCGTGAGGCGATGGCACAGGCAGATGCACTAGAGCTCCGACGGGAGTCAGCGAGAGCAGCCTACTATCATGAACTTTATTTGCAGGCTGTCCCAGAGGGTGAGAGAGCACCATCATACTCTCAGAGGGTAGGGGTATCAGATGTGGTACTCGATAGGAGAGCCATGCCTTCTCCACCACCACGAGCTCCTCACGAGGGTGGTAGCAAGTCTTAGGGTTAGGTGTTAGATGTTTTGGACATATCCTGAGACTTTTGATCCAAATTTTGAGATCTCATATTGTATTGTATATCATGATATTGTTATAGATTTATGAGATTACTGGATGTTTGATTGTATCATGTGTATTTGTCTCACTTGTGATGGATGTATCAGTGTATGTATATTGTCTTGTCATTTTGCTCAAAATGCTTATGTATATGCTTATGTATGTTCTCTCCCATAGATGTATGTTTAATTCTCATGTGTATGATATAGACTTATGTTTCTTAAAAATGACAGTTTTGATATAGATATGATGATATGATTAACCCCTTGTGATGAACAGGAAAATGTTCGAGATGAAAAGGACAAGGAGTGAAAGACATGATCAAGAAGAAGGAAAGGTGAGAGCAGTCGACTGACAGGTCCACGTAAGATGAAAAAGAGAGCTCTTTCCATATGCAAGAAATGCAAAACTAGACTATCATGACCCTAAAAATGCAAGCTACTATGAAAGTGGTTGACTTGCAAGGTCACAACGCTTATAGACATCTAATTATCATCATTGAGCATTATTGGTAGCGTCATAAGATCATACAATGCACACTAGCATAACTATGTGGATATGAATATGATCTTTATCAGATAGAAATGTGGGAATCTCACCTAGGCATCAAAGACATATAGGTCAAGATGACTAGTACAGTGAGATTACCTAAGTTTGATATGGTGAGATTATGCTTGTATCAAGACATATGAAAGTCAGGATAGCTAAAAGCATGCACTCGTAAAATAGTCAAGGATAATACCTTGTCAATCCATAGTGTCAAGTAGGACCAGCATAAATGCTCATGATAGTTAGGATAAAAAAAATATACCCACAAGCAGATAAAGAAAGAAAACATGTTCTCATTCCCTCAGTCTTCTAGCTATGCATCATCAAAAAATTCTCAGGGAGAGACCACTCATCAAAGAAATCCTCATAGACAGCACACAAAGAAAAATAAAGTCATCATATCGTCAGTGAGTTGATTGTTGAAGTGCGTGTGTGTTGGTCATAGAGTCAAATTCTGAGTATCATATCTACTTAGTGAGAAATATCACATCATACAAGACTGTTGGGTAAGACACCTGATAAGTGTTAAGAAACACTAGACACAAGGTTAGTGTTAAAAAACACTATTTTGGGGTGGTGTTGAAAAACACCTATTGTGAAATGCCCCAAGAGACAAACGCACCTAAAAGACCAATGCTAACAGTTATGCCCCCTAGACAAAGATAAAGACCAATTCCAGACTAAGCCAAATAAGGTCAAGGTATGATGGGAAGTGGCTAAGTGTTAAGGATGCATGCTAACAAATAGGAGTGCAAAGCCTCAAGTAGCGCTTGTTTCCAGGTTTTTACCACTTGGATTCTTTTTTCATTTTTTTCATTTTTTTGGATTTTTGAATTTTTTGATTTTTTTGGTGAGACATCAAAGTGCCTATTGCTAGGTTTTCACTAGGATGCCCATTTTTTCAGCACTTTTTATGATTTTTAGGATTTTTTCAGCATCATATATGAATTTTTTTGGAATTTTTTTCAGGATCGTAAAATATGTACAAAGGATGCCCCCAGACAGAAATGGGCATCAAGGATAGAACTTCTTTAGGTGCACAATGTTGATGGGATCAAGGAGCTGTTCTCCATCAAGATCTGATAGTAAATACGCACCAGTACCAAAAGCAACTATGATGACATATGGTCCAAGCCAGTTAAGTTCAAACTTGCCCTTTTACTCTCTGTTCTGTTGGTTTTTAGGGTTCTCTCGCAAAACAAGATCACTTATTTGAAATTCTCTAGGGTGAACCTTCTTGTTGAATGCTTTGGACATACGCTTCTGATACACTCTCATATGATCAAAGGAAGCTTTAAGCTTCTCATCTAGAAGTTTTAGTTCCTGTAACTTCACGGCGCGGTAATCCTCATATGTAATCAAACCTTTGAGTGAGACTCTAAGTGATGGTATCTCGACCTCTAAAGGCAATACCGCTTCAGCGCCATAGGTAAGAGACAAAGGAGTGGCTCCTGTAGGTGTGCGAATGCTTGTTCTCTAAGCCCATAGTGCTGGATTGATTTGTAAGTGCCAATCCCTACCATTCTTGTGTACTGTCCTATGGAGAATCTTAAGAATGGTTTTGTTAGAAGCTTCTGCCTGTCCGTTTCCCTGTGGAAAATAGATGGAGGAACAATGTTGCTTGATTTTAAACTTTTTGCATAGATGCTTTAGGTCCTTATTCTTAAATTGACCTCCATTGTCAGTAATAATCTCAGAAGGCACTCCAAATCGACAAATAATATGATTCAAGATAAACAAAGAAATGGTCCTCCCTGAAGCAACATAAAGTGGCACAGCTTCCACCCATTTTGTGAAGTAGTCAGTGGCAGTAATAATGAACTTGTGTCCACCTGATGAGTTGGGATGAATCTGCCCAACCAGATCAAAGGCCCAGTACTAAAATGGCCAATGAGAAATAGAAGGGATCAGCTCCCTACTTGGAGCATGAATCAGGTTTCCATGTTTTTGACATTTTTCACATGACTTAGCAAAGGTGACCGCATCTATCTGCATTGTGGGCCAATAATATCCTGCCCTAAGCAACCTTCGGGCCATGGCAAGACCATTAGAATGTCCACCACAAATGCCCTCATGGATGTCAGCTAACGCTTGGTTGGATTCCTCCTTTTCCAAGCACCTAAGGAGCGTCCCATCTAAACCCCTCCTATATAAATCACCAGAGATGAGGGTGTGGAGAGAGGTGTTACGGATGAGGTTTTGACATTCAGAGCAGTTAAATGTGTCAGGGATGATGCCATCACAAAGATATGAATAGATAGCACCATATCGGGAAGACTCATGTGTGATAAATGACATGGCTTTTAGACGAGTCAAAGATGGGATGGTGTAGCTCTTCCACCAGGAATTCTAATTTGGATTCATGTGTCTCCAACTGAAGAAGTGAAGCTAATGTGGCCATGGCATCTGTAGCCTTGTTCTCTGTCCTAGGGATCTGTTGAAACATCACAAAGGTGAAGTAGTGTCTCAAAGAATCAACCATCTTTTTGTAGGGTATCAATTTGTCATCCTTGGTTTGATACTCTTCATTGACTTGGTTGATGATTAACTGGGAATCCCCAAAGACATGTAACTCTGTGATGTTCCATTCTATGGCCATTCTCAAGCCATTGGTTAAAGTTTCATATTCTGCAATATTATTGGTACATGGGAATAATAGTTTGTAAGACTTTGGAATATTGTACCCATGTGGAGAAACAAATAATACTCCAGCACCTGATCCATTTTGCATGTGGGAACCATCAAAGAACATTGTCCAAGTGCAAGTAGTCGTATACAAGATGTGTTCATCTAGGAATTCCACTTGGACCGGCATACTATCCTGAATTGGGAAATCAACTAATTGGTCAGCAATAACTTGTCCTTTTATGGCCTTCCTTTCAACGTACTCTATGTCAAATTCAATGAGGACCATCATCCATTTGGCAAGTCTACCCATGAGGGCAGCCTTACTAAGCAAGTATTTAAGAGGATCAATTTTTGCCACCAAATGTATGGTATGAGAAAGCATGTAGTGGCACAACTTTTGAGAAGCAAACACCACTGCCAGACAAGACTTCTCAATATTATTGTAATTGATCTCATAGGAGACTAGAGTATGGCTGATATAGTATATGGCCCGTTCTTTTCTAGTATCATCTATTTGAGCCAATAAAGCCCCCAGGGAAGTGTCTGTAGCTAAAATATATAGGATTAATGGTTTCCCTGGGATAGGAGGCATTAGAATCAGAGGAGTAGCCAAGTATTGTTTGATCTGATCTAGGCTCTTTTGACAATCCTCGTTCCAAACACAAGAAGCACCCTTATGCAATGTCTTGTTAAAGGGTTGCACCCTATCTGCAAGCTGAGAAATAAACCTCCTAATCGATTGAAGACATCCCTGAAGACTTCTCATTTGGCTGATATTTCGAGGAGGTGGCATATCTAGAATTGCTTGGACCTTTTCGGGGTCAACCTTGATACCTTTTGCTGATATTATGAATCCTAAAAGTTTGCCTGAGGTGACGCCAAATGCACACTTCTTTGGATTCAATCTGAGTTGAAACTGTTTCATGTGATCTAGAATTACTTCCAGATCATCGAGGTGTGTGTCCCATTTTCTTGATTTTGCCAGGGTATCATCCACATAATCTTCCATGTTTTTGTGCATCATATCATGAAAGATAGTGGTCATAGCTCTTTGGTAGGTTGCTCCTGCATTCTTTAATCCAAATGGCATGACGTTCCAGCAATAAGTTCCCCATGCACATGTGAACGCTATTTTCTCTTGGTCTTCAGGAGCTATTTTGATTTGATTATACCCTGAGAAACCATCCATTAGAGAGTATATGTCATAGCCCGCTGTCATGTCCACTATCATGTCAATGTTTGGAAGTGGAAAATCATCTTTTGGGCATGCTTTGTTTAAATCTCAAAAATCTGTGCATACACGAATGGACCCATCATGTTTGGAGATGGGTACTATATTTGAGATCCATTCTGCATAATCGATGGCTCTAATAAATCCAACTCTCAAAAGTTTTTCTAATTCCCCTTTGACAAGTAGAGCTACATGGGGATGCATTTTTCTGAGTCTCTGTTTCACTGGTTTGACGCTTGGAGCTATGGATAAGTGATGCATTATGAGATTCATGTCAAGCCCTGACATGCCTGAATAGGTCCATGCAAAATTAATTTTCTTTTTCTGTAAAAACTGTACATATGCCTTGGTCTCTTCTTCTGATAAAGACTGAGCAAGATGGACTATCTGAGGATTTTCTTCTGTGTTTAAATTGACTGGCTTTGTTGGCTCAATCAATATTGATGATCTATCCTAAAAATAACTCAGAAAGTTATTAAGTACCCTATCCTTAGGTGCCTCAAAGAGGTTTTCACCCTCGGATGCGTCATTTCTTTTTACTATTTTTGGTTCTGACACCGCCACAAAGTGGTTTTCGCCATCAGACCTATTTTTCTTTTTCTCTTTTATTTTTAGACTGAGGTACTTAATATCAGGCTCTGTCATGCTGGTTGTTGGTTCACTGGTGGAAGAAGCCACGGGTTCAAGAGCATTCAGATAGTAGGCAATTTCGTAATCATTCTGAAAGGTGAGGAATGAAGGCTCTTGATGGCACTGAGACCAGTCAATTAGGTCAAAGTGAACAAGGGGTAGGTCAATGACTGGTTCAATGTTATTTATGCGAAAGGTGTCATCTCTGGTGACCATATAATCGGAGTTCATCAAGTCTTCTCCTAAGATACCCGAATTAGGACTCATCCTATCAAATGAAGTGTCATCCACTAAGGCAATTTGAGGAGTACAATCCTCTCATCCTACACCAAGCTCGTTAGTCACATCAGGTTGGGTACTATAAGCATGGATAATATCTACGTCCAGATCAACTGTTGCATCTGAAAGTGAGTCCCATTCATATTCATGGGAGTCTGTGTTTGAGTCATCATTTGGGCCTCGTGATGTAGAAGCCTCAAGGTTAGGAAGGGTTTCCCCCTCTCTAATGCTAGTATTGGTACTATCCGTCGCAACTAGGACAGTAACACTTTCCTTTATCAATCTAGTAGCCATATAGTCACTATCCGTCGCAGCTGGGATAGTAGGACTGTTAGGTATCAAATCTGTGGAATCTCCCCAAAGGAGATTTGTTGAGGGCACCCAATCATCAGACACATCTTGTTGATTAGAAAGATCAGGTGTATAGTCTGAGTCACTGTCACTGTCCGTCGCAGCTGGGATAGAGACACCTTTCTTTTTCTTATTCTCAAAACCTAAGCCAATTGTGGACTTATTCTTTCGTCCAAAAAGAACATGATCAAGAGGCTCAGCTTTAGCGTCCAGCCTATGGCTAAGGGGACCATATCCAGGATAACCCATATTCTTAACCATTGTGTACCCTTTCCCATAAGCTTCGGGTGGAGGAGCAAAATTCTCGTTGTGTTTGTATTTTTCCTCGTGATAGATCCAGTCCCTTACTGCAACTTCCTCTTTCTCTTCCTGAATGGGGACCGAAGACTCAACAAATTTCCCAAATAATGTCATTGCCGATGACGAAGGCTTCACATTTGGTGATGGTCTCCCATAAGACCTAGGAGAGATTGGCATGTTTGCAAAAGAATCAATTTTATAATCTCCCATCCCAAGATCTATGGTCTTGAACTTCTGCTTGCATTGTTCAAGTGAACTACTAGGACTGTCAGCTTCCCTATTCAAAGGTACATGTGATCCGATGGAAATGTTATTAACTGACAAAGCACTATCTCCAAGGATGCAAATTTCTACACCGTTATGGGGAAACTTAACACACTAGTGATATGTTGATGGGACTGCTTGCATTTCATGAATCCATGGCCTACCTAGCAAAATGTTGTAGGCTAAAGGTCCAACATCAACAATTTGAAATAAGATATCTTTTTCTACTGGACCAATGCGAATAGGCAAAATGGCCAATCCCTTAGAACTTCTTTCTGCTTCATCATATGCTTTGATTGTGATCCTTTTCCTTGTGTCAATGACGTTCTCAGAATATCCTAGAGCCAGCAACAAACTCAGGGTACAAATATTGAGCCCCGCACCCCCATCTATCAGTACACGCCTGACACGGGTTTTATGAATCATGACTTCGATGTGTAAGGCCAAGTTATGTGGGTGATTGATGGATTTGTCATCTTCTTCTGAGAAGGTGAGGTAATGAGGGCTAGCCAAATGGTTGACCATGTTCTGGAATTGATCAATATCTAAGTTGTTAGGGACGTTGGCTGCTCGCAAAGCATCCTCAAGGATGCGCTTGTGCTTAGGAGACAATTCTAAAAGCTCAAAAATGGATATCTGTGCGGGTGTACATTGTAGTTGGTCAATAAGATTATAATTGGAATTAGGACCAATGACAGATTTGGGAGGAGCGCCTTTGGACATGGGCTGCTTAGACTTACTAGTGCTAGGACCTCTAATGATAATGGGTACTTGGGCCTGCCCCCTAGTGATAGCATTGAGAGACTGGGGCATTCTTTGTGAGTGAGGACCTCTTATCACCACAGCGGGTCTTTCATCAGTCATAGGAGTTGAGTCTACATTATGTCCATAGGGATCTTTCCCTCTCATCATGTTGACACTATCATCCACAACTTCAAGCATGTTAATAACATTCTCCACATTTGTGTAGGTGTAGTTGATAGCCACCTTGCCATTCTTAGAATTCTCTCCTTTCTCATATTTAGGCAAGGGCTCTTTAAAGGCTTTATGATCCGCATTAGTGGTTAACCCATCCACTTGTAATTGTCCTTTTTCAATAAGGTCCTGGACAAGATGCTTGAGTTTAAAACAATTTTCTATGTCATGTCCAATCCCATTATGGAAAATGCAAAAAGCCTTCGCATCCCACCAATGAGGTAAAGGATCCGGTATACAATGTTTTGTAGGATCCTGTGGGTGTGCCAAATTATGAGCAACTAATGTCTTAAAAACATCCGCATAAGATTCTCCCAATTTAGTAAATTGTCTCTTCTCTGTTTTAGATCTCTTTTGATACTTAGGTTTGTCTTGTTGTGTTGAAGACGTTTGTAGCTTCATAGCTTGAACTGCATGAGAGAGGTTAAGAACTCCTTCATTTTTGACTTGAGATGAGTCAACAACTCCATCGTTGACCACTTGCTTGTTTTTGTTCCAATAGGAGTTCTTTTTGTCCTTGTTACCATTAGTATTGTTATTTTGGCTATTGTTGTTATTTGTTAGTTTAGCCAAAATTCCTTGTTCTTTTAGGACATCCTCAATGCGACATGCCACCTCTACCATAGTATCAAAGGAATTAAACGAGATTTTCTTGACTTCATATCTTAGTTCTGGTATTAGATTGCTCACAATGATATCAATTCTCTCCTCTTCAGGGATTGTCCTTGGGTATTTTGAACACAATCGCCTCCATCATTGTAAAAATGTGACAAAAGATTCCCCTTGATTTTGCTTGAGTTTGCACAAATCAAGCATTGTGACTGACCTCAATAAGTTGTAAGCAAAATGCTGAACAAACCTTTGGACAAGTTCTTTAAATGTTTTTATTGGAGGGGAAAGGTTGGTGAACCACTCCATGGCTTGACCTTTTAAACTCCTTGGGAATAATCTCATCAAGTAGGAGTCTTCATGGTGAAAGGAAAAGCTCATTATGTAGAACTGTCGAACATGGTCGTGAGGGTCACCAGTGCCATCATATTTGTCATATGTTGGGAACTCAACTTTCTTAGGGAATTCTACCATCACCACACTTTTGTCAATGGGGTTAGGACATATGGAGTCTAAATGAAACGTGCTCTTGGGAGCCTTCATCCTGTCTATATCCTTTTGCATTTGTAAGATCACCTCATCAGTGGAAGGGTTCTGTTTCTTGATCTTTTGGTGAACATCAAAATTATATGGAACTTTAGCGCCTTTGTTAATAAGACTTTCCAAGAATTGGTCTTTGTTTTGTTCCACATATTGCTCCACATATGCTTGAAAGGATGGTTCTTGTTGCATAGTCATGAAATTCATATGATCAAATTTAGCATAACTTCCTCCATGTTGTGAGCCATGATGTGCTCATTGGGAGGGTTGCTTTGAATGTCTATGAGATGACTGTCTCCTATGATGGTCATATCTTGAAACCCTTCTTCCTCTAGGGCTTGGGGATCATGAGGGTGTCCTTGATCTTCTTCTAGGACTTGGTGAAGGGGTAGATGGGGGTGAGTTGGTCCCACTATTGGCTCCCCTCCTGTTAAATCAGCTTTGGAGTTGTGCATAGAGTCTATCTTCTTCTTCTTGGGTGACTCTTTTCTGTATATCCAACAATGCACGTTCCTCTTCCTCTAGTTGTCTGAATTTTTCCTTTTTAGCAGCCTGTTCATCTAAGTAAGCTTGCTTCTCTCTCTCAATGCTTCTTAATCTTGTATTTGCATATCGAGAGGTGTCTTTAAGTGGAGAGGATTGTCTCGAATGCCTTATAGCATTAGCTGCGTTTATGTGGTGGTCACTAGATTCATTGTTCTGGTCTTCATGTTGTGACCCTGAATCTGAGTGAGCTTGCTTATGATGTCTCTCAGCTCGTTGGTGAGCATCAAAATACCTCGCGTTATTGGGAGGTGACCCGGGTGGACTAGCATGAGAAGAACCACCATACTCTCTTCTGTGTCGTTGGAAGATATCTTCAAGAGTTTGATTCATGGCTTCTCTTTGTTGTCGGGTGAAAGTGTAACTCATGTCCATGCTTGATGAAAGTGGTACAAAAGAGGTGCTCACTTCACTAGGATTAGCTCTCGGATTAAAACAAACCTTAGATTCACTCTTAGGAGATTGATAAAAAATAGGTCCTTTTCCCTTAGGTTGTTGACGAGTCTTGACGGGTGGTAACTGGCTAAAGGCAATGGGGGGTCGCTTCCCTTGATTAACTTGGTACCTTGTCATAACTGACATGAAAGAAAGATACTCTCAATGATAAGGTGACCTCTCAAAGTGTCAACACCAAACTAGGATAATCAAAGTTCTCTATTGTCCAAAGAGAAATGAAAAGAAAAAAAGGGCTTTACCAACACTGTCAAAGAGGTGCTTCAAATCAAAGGGTGACTACCCTTGCACTTTTGAATCAGGAGGTTGGACTAGGCCAAAAGATAATTGAAATTGAGATTTAAGCGATTTGGACAATAAGAGTACTAAAATTTTCCAAGAATGTAGCTAACAATCTTAGAGATGAACCTTGGCACCAAGAATGACCTTCTAACCTGGCAATTATTTCAAAGTGATTTCGTAAATCAAATGATGCTATCCCGGAGGACTAAAACCAAAAATTTAGAGTTAAGACAGGTCTCAAACGTCGGGGCAAGAAGCCTACTCTTAAGACCTAACCTGATTAACAGCAACTGAAACTGACCGAAATGTAAGCACGACAGAAATTAATTAGGCGATATACTCCAGGCTACTGGGGTGATATACCTATAACTGCGCGACACTTCGCACGAAACCAGGTGATATACCTCAGCACTGGTAGGTGATATACTCTAGGCAGGTCGGGCGATAGTTCGTCAGGGATGAACTATCGCGCGATATTTCTCTTCAAAGCAGGTGATATTTCTAGCAAGCGCAAAGTATCACACGATATTTCACTTTACAGGGCGCGATACTGTTGTAGAATTATTCAACTCTTGACCAGAATTGTGTAAAATTTGCATTTTTGGGTCTGCTTGGTCAAAATTTTCAGTCTGAGGGTTGATGTTTTCGATTTCAGTCACAATATCAATAGAATTTTGGCAGGTTTGCAAATAGTAAGGGATCAAAACATGGTCTCAAACACTTGAAACAAGGGCAAAAGCAACCTTGCCAAGACAAACACTTGTGATATCAGAATTGAAAAAACACCCTATGAATGCTACCGATTGTTTGTATGTAAGAACGTTTGCACTGGTATCACACAACCGAAGACAATTCAAGCAAATCTATCCTAAAAAGTCAAGGCTCAATACTTACCAACTTAGCCCACAACTTGATGCCCCCTCACCTCACACCAAGTGGTTACCCACAAGAGATGTTGGCTTTGTCGTGGAAATGTCAAATGACACAACCAAAGGGACACATATGGTAAGTATCTTAAGGTGATCTGGGTAAACCACTTGGATCAATCCTTGCACTAAGAAGATAAGCGGCTAAAATAAGGTGGCTTCTATCAAATGGTTCTTAATAAGGATTTTCGTTCACAACACCCCTCTTGCTCCTCGTAAAAGACTAAGACCTTGCAGCCTCAAGAGTACCTTAAATATTCTTGTTCAATGTTTTCCCCATGGTCGCAATCCCATGAGCTACTCATATCAAACGAAGACAAGTGTTATGTCTACCAAGGTTTTTGGTGTCCTTGATAGCCTTGAGATTATAGTGAGTTGGAATCACTTGCCACCAAGGAAAATGATGACAAGGTTGTCCCCACTTGAGTCGTTCCTCTTGATTGCTCAAGAGCAGGCCCGCTAAAGGATCCTAAACTAAACAAAGAATAGATCAACTCTTGAGGTTCAAGGTTTTTGGTTCACCACAAGGGTGAAGAGCATACTCCCCTATCTCAAGAATCTCTCCCAAACACACCAAGCAAAGAGGTTCAATTACTCCCTTGCTTCCAAAACTTTAAGATGGGTCAAGATTTTCTGGTTCACCTAAAGGTGAAGAGCATACTTCTCCTACCACCTCAAAATCTCTTTCACAAGGTTTTAAAGATTCCTAATACAATTAGTGAATGCCACACTTGAAAGGAAAGCAAATAAACAAGCAAAAATTTTTTAAAAAAACTTTTATGCTTGGGCAGCCCTGCAAAAACTGTTAGTAGCCCTCTTTGACATGGGTTTTTAGTAATTTTTCAAGCAATGAGAGCACCTACAAACACAACTTGTTAGACCCACAAAGTTAGAAAAATAAAAATCCAAATGTAAATATGCAATAAACTGATAGATTCAAGCTAAAAGATGCAGGTTAGACCTATCTAAATACAGTAAAATAAAATAGCAAGCTAAAATGATCAAATTCAAATGATAAAACTGGAAATGCAAGTCTCTATCAGATCAAGCGATAAACCTCAGACTTCACCAGTATCACGCGACATAGTTTCCTATAGTCGCGCGATATACCTCAGTTTGGGTGATACTTCACACTATGGGCGGGTGATACTTTGCTCGATGCCAGGCGATATACCTCAGTACTGGTAGGTGATTCTTCTCTCACACGAAGTGTCGCACCACTATACAAAGGTATATCGTGCGATATTTCTGAGAAGTATCACGTGATACTCTGAGATAGAAAATTGAAACTATAAAATTTCTGAAAAATAATCTGAAAAATGATGAAAACACAAATGAAATAAGAGACAAAGCCTATCTACTCTGCCCCACGGTGGGTGCCAAAAATGTACACACTAAAAAGGTGCACTTCTATGAACCATTACATGCAAGGTTGCTCAAGAATGAGGCCTCACAAAGCGGCTCATAGCTCTCTATGCATGGAGTTGCAAGGGACTATGATGTGTTTGCTCTCAGCTAGAGCTACAAGCTTGTAACCTTGCTAGTCAACCACACAATGAGAGATTCAAGTGAGGACAAGGGCAAGAGTGCCAATATCCTCAAGAATCACTATGAAAATGCAATGCAAGCTATATGATGATGCAATCTAAACTATGAAAGGAAATAGCAATGGATTACAAGGCCTCCTATTTAGACTATGTGAACTTATTCTATTGCATAAAAGAAAATCTATACTAAGAATGCCATTATCATGCAACTAAGAAAGCAAATATGCAACTAAATGATGAAACCAACAAGTCTTCAATATCTTCAAAAGCTCCAAATGCACCTAAAACCTGCAGCATAACATTAGCATAAAAACATGACCTATGCAAATGGAGGAGAGAGCTCTCCTTTTATAAGAAATGAGGTGAAATGGACCATAGAGATTAAGAGGCAAAAAGTTTTAATCAGCAGTGGAGCTTGAAAGAGGAGCAATCCATGTGCACAAGTATCCTCCAATAGGAAAATAGGAGTTGACTTTATGTCCATATGAGACAAAAAGTGCTTTTTTCCTTTTTGTAAAATAGGAATAATGCTTTATTTGTGCAACTTAGGATAAGAGGAAAAGTGGGGCTTTTTATTTAATCAAAAAGGGAGGAAATATTCCTTTTAAATAAATAAAGAGTTAGGATAAATGGTTAGCCCATAGGATAAAAATCCAATATATGATCAAAATTAGGATTTGATCAAGAGATTGATATTGTTGAAAATATTGATTATTGATAAAAATGATTCAGGATTGATAAATCAAATAAATGGGGCCCAAAGTCTAGGTGACCATTTTAGGGTGCATACACATGCTAGCCCACTTATACCATGAGCTATGTCAGTTGGTGAGATACCAATGAGAGAGTCTCACAGTATGCACACTATTGCATATTTGGTTGTTTAAGCACTTCACATGTACACGACCAAAGGGTGTTCCTATGATGGTAGATGCTAGAACATCGAGAGGCTTTGCTTATCCACCGAGAGATGTCTGGAAGTATGGAGATATCCTCTATTGGAGGGTATGTCTAGACCGTATTCCAAGTACATATGTGATATAGAGACCCTACTGCCACATGACAGAGTAGCTAGATATGTGACACCAAATGAGGCACTCCCAGTAGCACAAGCTACTAGAGGGTCATCAAAGTCACACAATGAAGTCATACTACTATGATCAAGTGATGAGATAGTTCAACCTGATACAGGGGGTCCCTAGAGCAGTACCTTAGTATGCACATCTGATGAGGTATTATCAAAGACCTGATGCCATATGTCAACCGTCAGTAGTTGACATTGTAGATAGTGATATAGATGAGACAAAGGATATAGAGGTATCACCAGATGTGGCCTATTCAGGCATCAGTCGAGACTACATCAGATACTAGAGTCTGAAGGGAACCCACCGCATCTTCCCTGATGACATAGGTGATCCAAGATTTCAAAGAGGAAACACTGGGATGGTGGCACAAAAGAGGAGGATGAGGATCACAGAGATGAGGAGGATCCCATCTCCAAGGGAGACTCCATGGAGGAGGAGAGAGTAGAGGATAGAGCAGATGAGAGAGAAAAGGAGATGCCCCCAACTAGTAGTACAGGTGCAAATGTGCATGTTTTTCATGCATCACCTCTGAGATCATGATGACCTCCATGCACCCATATAGAGACACCACCACCGAGACCTAGACACAAAAAGCATGGAGAGAGTAGTCACTCCATGACCCCACCATCTAGATCCTTTAGTGACGCCCAGGAGGGAGATCCAGGTAAAACACATGCATTTGATTTAATTAACGAAGAAAAAGTATTAAAACATAAATATGTTTTCATTTTGTAGCTAGCATGGCGGAGTGGAGGAGTTTTGTATTTGAGGTTCTGAAGGATACATGTATATCCTACCGACTATGAGCGACTGAGAAAGAGTCTCCCATTGGTCACAAAGATCTTGATAGACATGCTGATATCTTTGTGTGTGTCCAACAAGAGCTGAGGTTGTATAGAGAGAGGAAGAGAGACTAATGGATGACCTATAGAGGGCCTAGGAGAGCATGTGTGATATGAGCATATTGAGGAGCCACTCACAGACTACCAGACATAGATATACATCCTCTCATCATAGACCAAAGAGATCTGAGAGTCATTTACCATCAAAACATAGAGATAGACAGAGTGATAGATAGAGCCTTATGGCACATATGTATAAAAAATCAAAAGATTTTATAAATGAAAAACTTTCTCTACTAGTTAGCTCTATGTGTTTGATTACTATATTTTCATCAATAACATAAAACTTAACAGAAAGAAAGAATGTGTATAAATGTATTCAAGTGTAATTTTCTAAAACCACATAACCTATAAAACAAACATAATTATTTTATAAGGAATACATAAATACACACAGAAAGAAAGATAAATTAGGGATAATAATGTTTGAGATGCATAACATTGATAGGTTCCTTAATAAACACCATCCATATCAAATATTTTATAAGCACCTAAACCAAAGTCCTCAATTACAACAAAAGGTCCAAGCCAATTAGGGCTAAACTTTCCTTTTTCACCAGGTAAAGCATTCACATTTCTTTGATTCTCATATAATACTAAATCACCCACTGAAAATGATCATTCAATTACTTTATAGTTATACTTCTTTTGAAGTGACTTATGATAGGCTTTTATATGTTCCAAAGCATTAATTTGTTGTTCATCCAACATTTCCAATTCTTGTAATTGTTGTTCTCGAAATGTATCCTTGTCGATTATCCCATGTAATGAAATATGTAAAGAAGATATTTCTAATTCCAAAGGTATAATAGCATCAGTACCATAGACAAGATTTTAAGGAGAAGTACCCGTGGCAGTAAGAACACTAGTCCTATAAGCCCATAAAGCATAGGTAAGTTGGGTATGTCAATCTTTCACATGCTTATTAATTATTTTTCTCAAAATTTGTTCAATGATTTTATTCGATGCTTCAGCTTGACCATTAGATTGAGGATAGTAAGGAGTCAAAAATCTATGTTGAATTTGATATTTCTCCAAGAATTTTGTGACTTCTTTGTTCTTAAAAGAGTTACCATTATCTAAAACTATCATCGAAGGAATACCAAATTGAGTTATAATATTGTTAAGGATGAAATAAAAAATAACATCTGTAGTTGTTGAATGGAGAGGGACAGCTACCACCCACTTTGTAAAGTAATCTATAGTAGTCAGGATAGACGTATGTCCTTGAGAATAAGCTGGTGAGATTTTTCTAATAAGGTGAAAACCCCAAATACTAAAAGGCCATGGAGAAACTTGATTATGAAGCTCACGAGTAGGAGCATGAATCAAATTACCATGTTGTTGACATTGAGGACATTTCTTAACAAACATAAAAGAATCTTGTTCCATTGTTTTCCAATAATATCCCATTCTAAGAAGTTTATTGACTAGATATTTTCCACCAAAATGTCCCCTAGAAGAACCAGAATGAGATTCTGCCAAAGCTACCGGAACTTTGGTTCTACCAAGACAACTTAATAGTAAACCCTCATAAGAGCATTTGTAAAGTGTGTCTCATAAAATGATGTAACACATTGTAAGCTTCCTAACAGGATTACACATGTTCCATGTTGCCGATTCAAGAAAAGTACCATCTTTCAAGAAATGAAAGATATGAGAATACCATTCATCCAAATGCAAATTGAAACAATCAGAGGTAACTTCTTTAGAAGTTGTAGGGTTTTAAAGAGTTTGTGTAGTAAATTGAAAGTTTTTAGCATTATTCTCAAGACAAACCAAAGAAGCTGCGCTTGCCATGGTGTCTACGTGTCGATTATCTTTCCTAGGTAAAGTTTGAATCGTATAAGAAGATAATTGTGAAAGAACATCAAGAGCCAAATCTCTATATTGTTTCATTTTATCATTCTTAGTCTGATAACCTCCTTTAATCTATTCTACAATCAATTGTGAATCTCCATAAATTTCCAAATTCTTAATATTAAGGGATGAAGCTACTCGTAAGCCAGCTATAAGAGCTTCATACTTTGAAATATTGTTAGTACAAGGAAAAGTCAATTTATACGATAGAGGGATTGGTTTTTTCATAGGAGGGATCAAGATAATACCAACACCAGAACCTATCTTACATCTAGATCCATCAAAATATAACTCCCAAATATCATCTTGTTTAATAGCTAGAATGTTTTCATCAAGGAATCCTATTGTAGTAACACATGTATCAGAATGAGGACAAGGAGCTTTGGCTGAATAATCTATTAAAGCTTTTCTTTTAATCAACTTTTGAGAAATGAAATTAAGATCAAATTCTATAAGTAACATCACCCACTTTTCCAAACAACCAGAGAGATCATTTTTTGAGAAAAGATGTTTCAAAGGATCAAATTTAACAATCACATTGACTTCAACATTTAAGAGATAATGCCTGAGTTTCTGACAAGCATAAACTATAGCTAAGCATTGTCTTTCCAAATTTGTATATCTTGTTTCATAATCGAGTAAAGTTCGACTAATGTAGTAGATAGGTCTTTCCTTACCTTCACTATCATACTGAGCCAACAATGCACTCACCACTTTCAGAGTGGCTGAAGTATACAGATAAAAGGGTTTATCAAATTAAGCAGGTTACAAAATAGGAGGATTGGTGAGATACTTCATAAATTTCTCAAAGTATTGTTTACATTATTCATTCCAAGAGAAAGTGGTATCCTTTCTAAGCAAGGAAGTAAAAGGAACAATTCTATCAGTTAGGTTGGAAACAAAGAGACGAATAGCTTGGATTTTTCCTTGTAAACTTCACAACTGAGAAATATTCTTAGGAGGAGGCATATTAACAATAGCTTCAATATTTTTAGTATCTACCTCTATGCCTCGCTTAGAGATTATAAATCCTAATAACTTACTAGAATCAACTCCAAAGACACAGTTCTTAGGATTCAACCTCATATTATAACTTCTAATCCTTTCAAATATCTGTCGTAAAATACTAACATGATATTCTCTTTGTATAGATTTGTCCAAGATATAATCCACATAATCCTCAAGAATCTTATGAATGTAATCATGAAAAATCAAGGTCATAGCCCATTGATAAGTTCCTCCCACATTTTTTAATCCAAAAGGCATCATGACCCAACAAAATTTTCCCTAAGGTGTTATAAATGCATTCTTAAATTGATCTTCAGGGGGGGATAAAAAAATTAATTATAGCCAAAAAAGCCATCCATAAAAGATAATAAAGCATGACCCACTATTGAATCCACAATCATATCAATATTAGGCAATGAGAAATCATCTTTTAAGGATGCTTTATTTAAATCTCTAAAGTCAGTACACACTTTATCGTATTTTCTCCTTTTGAAATGGGCACAATATTTGAAATCCAGTCTAAGTAATCAATAGAGTGGATGAATCCAAAATCCAATAATATTTAAATTTCAACTTTAACTAATAAAGAAATTCGCGGATTCATCTTTCAAATTTTCTGCTTCACGGGTTTAACATTTGGTTTGAGAACAATATTGTGAGTAACAATCTTAGAATCTATACCTGGCATATCCGAATATGTCCAAGCAAAAATATCCTTAAATTCAAGTAAAAGGGAAACCAACTAATCACGTTCATCCTGATTCAAACATTTCCCAATTTTTATCATCTTTTCAGAATTATTTTCATCCATTTGAATCTCAATAGTCTCATTTATTAGAAAATCACTTTGTATCAGAGAATCCATAGGTAAAGAATAAATATTATGTTCATCATGTTCTCCAAAATAAGCTTCTGTACTTAAATAATAAGGCTTCCGTCGTTTGTGATGAAACGTAGGTAAATCCTCATAAACCCCTAAAAAATTTGCTAAGGCTTCATCTTCGGGAAAAACATCCAAGGTAGGTCTTTGATTAATGTCAAGGAGGAGCAGGTTAACCAAATTTAAATGTCCACCACATATATGATTAACATTGAGAGGAAAAGCCGATGGTTGTTTGTAAGGATTAAATCCCAATCCATATGTATAATCATAAATTTCATTATCCAAAGGTACTTGTATACCTTTCTTGTATTTACCACATCCTTTTCCATTGAATCCTAATTTCTTGAGCAGATGATAACCAGAACCATATCTATCGGCCATATGAGATGGAGTCCAAGGAGAGGCATATGTCCCGATATCATAGCAATTAGGTTTTATTGTTTCAATTATTTCTTCAATCGAGGCAACAACAAAGTTACTTTTTAATTCCTCAGAAAGCGGGGAAGGAGTAAAAACTTGTTTTTCAAATTCACTTTGTTGTTTCATAAATTCCAAATTAGAGACTTTATATTCTCCAATGAAAAAAGGATTAAAGTCCAATGTCCCCCAATCATCCTCAGTCAAAGAAGAAGATGGAGCTTCAGTTTGTTTAATCTCAGGTTGCTTTTCAGTCTCTTTGCTTGGTTGGAGAGGCTCAAAAAATTTAACATATTCCACATTTAAGCAAGGATTCAGTGCATCATCTGCATGTAACATATACATCAAATTATTGTAAATGAACCCAATCTTGTGATGAAGAGTAGAAGGAATTGCATGCATAGTATGTAACCAAGGTCTACCTAAAAGAAGGTTGTAATTGAGAGGTCTAGGCATAACATGAATAGGTGTATTAAGTATAACCAGACCAACTTTAACAGGTAAGGTAATAATGCCCAAAGTTCTCTTTGCAATATCATCAAATTCACGAATAGGGACATTATTAGGTTGAATAGTTTTAAGATTAGCCTTAATTGCCTTAAGCATATCCATGCTACAAACATTAAGCCCATATCTATTGTCAATTAACATTTTATGAATGATACTCTAATTAATATAAACAACAACCATAAGAGCATCATATTGATTCTGCACCTCAACGGAAGGTAAATCATCATCGGTAAAAACAATAGGAGGTACATAAGGCATAGTATGCATGCACTCCAAAAAGGAATTAATGTTCTCTTGATTAGGAGGTGAAGAAAGAAGAGTAGATAAAGCCTTTTGCAATGCCTCATGATATTTTGGGGAAGTTTGAAGTAATTCCCATAAAGATATCTTAGCAAGAGTAGCACGTAATTGTTCTACTAAGTCATACTCTTAAAGTTAGATGGAAACCTAGAGCTTGAGGAAGCACAGGTTGAGAAGGTAGTAAAGAAACTAGAACAGTAGGTTGAGGGTTATTCCATCTATGATAAGAATGTGAAATAGAATCTATGTTATCCAAGAAATCCAAAGGATCTCTAGGTTTACCCTTAATTATTATTCGAGGACATCCTTTTATCGTCAACAAAGGTTTAGGATATATCTTTTAGGAATAGTCCCAAGAGATAATTAAGAGGGGGGGGGGGGGGGGAAATTAGTTATCTAAAAGATTTAATTTTTTTAATCCAATTAAGTATATAAGAACATTAAGCATAAACACAATGAAAGAACACTTAACACAACACCACAATTTTGGTTACGGGGAAACCCAAATAGGTAAAAACCATAGTGGCAATTGAGACCCACTAAGAACTACACTAGTGTATTATGATCCTTGTTAGAAGATCTTACAACCATTTTAGGAGTTGATCTTTAAAATGTAATAAGTAGAGTGACTTGGTCAAGGGTCAAACCCTATTAGGAGTCTTTTACAATTAACCCCGTTAGGGGTGAGGACGCACTATCCGAGAGCACAATGCTCAAAGGGGTGAAGGCTAAAACCTTTTGTTTAATAGATACACACTATATCTAGATCTTGGTGAACTGTGTGTAGATCTATTGTCTTGATCAGTTCCAATGAATAGCATATACTCTCTACTATGTCACATAGACCTTCTGCTGATGGCTCAATACTTCAGACTCTCTACTCTACTCTTGTCTTTCAATTGTAAGCCATACTTAGTAATCACAAATGACTACCTATAAATATCTTTCCTCTAAATGATATAATCAAGTCAGCCTATTAGAACCACCTTGAAATCATTTTAGAGAAACTATAAAAGCTTCCAATAACATCTCTGCCAGCTCTACTAAGCACGCAACACGAACTGGGACCTGTCCAACTTAATATGAGTGAACAAGTTACTCCATACTATCGGCTCCACCAATTTAACTGATACTTTCTTCTTGTGCTAAATTGTGACATGTGCTCTTAACCAAACATTCTTAACTCTCCAACAAACACTAATCCAAGTGCACATACCAAGATGATAGGCGCAACTACTTGACCAATATAATCTCTGTCGGCTCCTCTGGATAAACTCAGGAAACTGTGACTGTCAACTGTGAACATCATAACTTAAGTTCTATTGCATATTAGACTCTGCATCCATTAACATAACATCATACATATGTATACAACATAAGTATAAAGGTGCAAGGCTCTATGGAAACCGTACGACCAATCACATACATAATTGTTCCTGGGACCTGTCAGGAACACTCACTGATATACACAATTGTATTACTGTCTTTACTCAGAATCAACCTCTGTGTCTATGATATCATGTTGATAACATATCCATGCAACATATTCTAAATGATCTCTTCATCAGGCTTCCACGCATGCTACTTACCATATGTTGTCATCAATGACAAACACATAGTCAGTAATCTGGCTTGCTGGAAAATCTCCAACAATTTCCCCCTTTGGCATTGATGGCGACATATGGAATGAAAAACACCACCAATCCAAATGATCAATTCATTTATAGCATTCTCCATTTCCTCAAAAAACTCCCCCAAGGAAGTATCCTCTACCTGCTTCAATATTCTTCAATATTCTCCATTTCCTCAACTGTACTTCTTCCCATGACTGTATTTTTACTCCCCCTTTCTACTTGTTTTTTATTACTACATATTCCTTCTTTTTATGTTTTTCATGACTATATATTACTCCCCCTTTGACATCAATGGAAAAGGGTGCTAAAAACATTTAAGCATCAATACTACTCCTGAGGTAGAGTAGTCAACCTTTCATTAGTCACTGAGGACTGATGCACTCCTGCTATCTCTAATCAGATTCAGGGAAGGGAATTACTCCAAGCTTCTCCCTGAGATACTCAAAAGTATCCTTAGGTAAAGGCTTTGTGAATATGTCTACTAGCTAATCTTTTTTACTCACATAATCCACCATTACTTCTTTCTTAGCAACTTTCTCTCTTAGGAAGTGATATTTTATCTCAATATGTTTTTTTTTGCATGCATCATAGGGTTCTTTGACATATTGATAGTGCTAGTGTTATCACAATGAATAACAATAGGGTAGTCAATCTGAATGCCAAAATATTTTATCATCTACTTGATCCACACAATTGTAGAACAATTCAATGCTGCTACAAAATATTCTACTTCTGTTCTTGACTGAGAGATACAATTCTACTTTTTACTTGTCCAAGTAACAAGTCTATCTCCAAGGAATACAACTCCTCCAGAGGTACTCTTTCTATCATCCATGCATCTTGCCCAATCTGCATCTGTATATACACAAAGCTTTACATTCTCTGAATTAGGATACCATAAACCATAGTCTAAGGTTCCATTCAAGTATCTGAATATTCTTTTTACTACCATGAGATGACTTTGCTTGGGTTCTACTGCAAATCTTCCAACAATACCAACTACATTGGAAATGTTTGGTCTGGTTTGAGTAAGATATATAAGTCTACCAATCATAGACTTATACAAGGTTATGTGTATTGCTGGTGAATCATCTTCTTTTGAGAGCTTGCATCCTATTATCATAGGGGTACTTACTGGCTTGCAATCATCCATCTTGAATGTCTTCAAGATCTCTTTCACATACTTAGTTTGCTTTATGAATATACCTTTATTTGTCTGATGCACATTCAATCCCAAAAAGTACTTGACAGGACCAATCATGCTCATTTCAAATTCTCTCTACATCTCTTTAGAAAATTATGCACTAAGCTTATCATTACCACCAAATATAATGTCATCAACAAATATAGCAACTAAAAATAGTCCATTAGATGTCTTTCTTATGAATAAGTTACAATTTGCTGCTCCTTTCTTGAATCCAATCTTAGTCAAGTAACCAACAAGTCTTTCATACCATGCTCTAGGGGCTTGCTTAAGTCCATAGAGGGCTTTCTTCAATCTGCATACCATATCAGGTCTGTTTGATAAGGTGAATCCTTCAGGATGCTCTATGGAAACTTCTTCCTTCAACTCTCCATTCAGGAATGCTCACTTAACATCCATTTGATATACCTTAAAGTTTTTGTATGTAGCATAAGCTAGAAACAACTTTATGGCTTCCAATCTAATTACAGGTGCAAATGTATGTGAATAATCAATTCCTTCTCTTTGTGCATACCCTTTACATACTAATCTATCTTTGTTTCTTACTACTGTTCCATCTTCATTCATCTTATTTTTGAATATCCACTTGGTTCCAATCACATTCTTATCACTAGGCCTAGGGATCAATTCCCATGTATCATTCTTAATTATTTGATCTAGCTCTTCTTTCATTGCTTCATGCCAATCTGAATCATTGCATGCATCTTCAACACTTAAGGGCTCAATTTGTGATAGTAAGCATACCTCTTCATTTGCTATGGAACTCTTTGCTTTTGATCTTGTCATGACTTTGTTGCTCTGATCTCGAATGATGTATCCCTTTGAATGATATCTAGATGTGAATTTAGGAACATTAGGTGTGACCTTTTCATCTACCTTTTGTGTTTCTTCTTCACTTGTTTCATGGTCATTGAATAGAACATCTATGCTATCAAACATTTCTTCAACAACTGCTTCACTACTGGTAGGTCTAGGTTCTTCTTCAATCATAGGGGCATAATCATAGTATCTCTCTTGAATCATAAAATTCTCATAAATCTTAACATCAACACTTTCAACGATCTTCTTCAATCTCAGATTAAAACATCTATAAGCTTTGCTTTTAGTAGAGTAACCAAGAAAAATACCTTCATCACTTCTTGCATCAAACTTGCCAATTGCTTCATCTCTCTTGATGTAGCACTTGCTTCCAAATGTTCTGAAGTATTTCACAATAGGTACATTCCCAAACCATAGCTCAAAAGGTGTCTTGTTTGTGCCTGGCCTCAATTGAATTCTATTGATAGTGTAGACTACTGTATTGACCACATCTCTCCAATAGGTGTGTGTGACCTTTCCTTAAATCATGATGGTGCGTGCTATGTCAAGAATGATCCCATTCCTTCTCTCCACAATTCCATTATGCTGAGGGGTTCTAGGGGCACTTAGCAGTCTCTTTATCCCATGTTCTTCATAGTACTCATAAAATCTATCAGAGGTGAATTCTCCTCCTCTATCTAATCTCAGACATTTAATCTTCAATCCAGACTCATTTTCAACCTTGGCTTTGAATATTTTGAACTTGTCAAATGCTTCTGATTTGTCCTTTAAGAACACAAATCACATCATTCTAGAATAGTCATAAAAAATAGAATGAAATACCTTTCACCATAGTATGATCTTGTTTGAGTTGGTCCACGTAGGTCTGTATGTATCAGATCCAAATTGTTCTTTACTGAATTATGCTTGCTTCTGAATGAATTCCTTACATGCTTTCCCATCACACATTCCCTACAAATAGCATCAACTGGTTTTGCAATGCTAGGAAGATCTCTTACTGCCTTTACATTACTTATCTTTACTATGTTATCAAAATTGATATGACATAGTCTTTTGTGCCATAACCAACTGTCATCTACTTTAGCAACAAAACAAATTGCTTCAAGAATAAGCTGAAAAACATTATCTTTATTCTTTGAACCTAGTGCAATCATTTCACCTTCTTTGTTATTAATGATGCATTTGTTATCTTTGAACTCCAATCGGTATCCTTTGTCAAGCAACTGTCCAACACTTAGTAGGTTATGCTGCAAACCATCAACATATAGAACATCATCAGTGTTGTTCTTTCCATCCAGGGTGATGGCTCCTCTACCAATTATTGGTTTAGGAGTGTTATCTCCAAATCTGACCATGCCTCCTTTGTATCTATCCAGATGTACAAATCTATCTTTGTCTCCTATCATGTGGTGTGAGAAACCACTATCGATGATCCAATCAGTCCTAATGTTAGCTTGCGAAATCAGTACTAAATCTTGTGCATTCTTTTCATCTTCAAGAGAAATGAATCCAATTTCATCCTCTATTGATTCTTCATATGATACTCCATCTCTAGCATAGTAACATTCATTTGTATACTTAGGCTTGTAGTTATTTTTGAACTTCTTAAATCTTGTAGGACACTTGGATGCAAAGTGACCAATCTTATTACATGAAAAGCATTTGAATGGTAATTGACCTTCATACTCCTTTTCCTTTATTTTCTCTTTTAGCAATCATAGCAATGAAATCATCTAGTGTTTTCTCTTCATCATCATTATCAAAATTACCAGAGGTGTTCAAGGATTTCTTACCATGTACTAAAGCTTTGAATGTTGTTTCACTTTTAGGCTCTATCTTCAATCTTGATATCTCAAAGGCTGAAAGCTTGCTGATTAAAGTCTCTCTCTCTAAATTCTTTTTTGGACCACATAGTTTCATCTAGGATGCATATCTTGTTGTCATAATCTAGTGTCAAGGTAGTCATCAATTTATCCATTATATCTTCTTCTAAGATTTCTCCACCATTGTTTCTGATTCCTGTAATTGCTTCATTAATCCTTTGATTGTAGGATATGAAATTATCATCAAGTAGCATCACTAATGTATTGTATCTTTTCTTCCATGTCTTTCTGCGCGCATTCTTGGCTTGAATATCTCCTTCAAACATGTCTTCTAGGTATTTACATATCTTATAGGCTTTGCCCATTTTCTTGATCTCTGAAAAATCACTGTCAAATAGGGTGTTGATAAGGGCTTCTTTGGAAATAGCATTTGAAGTGAACATATCCTTTTGCCTCAAGGTTGCATCTTCTTTTGCAAGATCAACTAGTGAAGGAATCTCAACTTCTTTGGTAGCTAGCCACTTCAAAAATCTCAAAGGTAATGCACTGCAAATGTGTCATCATTTTGTTCTTCCAGTCTAGATAGTTCTCTCCATCAAACTTAGGACTTTATTTTCTAAAGAATGCCATCTGATCAACCTCAAGCTATTAAAATTTCTCTCCGAGGCACTTGGCTTTGATACTAATTGTTAGGAATAGTCCCAAGATATAACTGAGAGGGGAGGGGCTGAATCAGTTATCTACAAGATTCAATTCTTTATCTAATTAAGTATATAAGAACATTAAGCATAAACATAATGAAAGAACATTTAACACAACACCACAATTTTGGTTATGGGGAAATCCAAATAGGTAAAAACCCCAGTGAAAATTGACACCCACTAAGAATTGCACTAGTATATTATGATCCCTGTTAGCAGATCTTACAACCCTATTAGGAGTTGATCTTTACAATGCAATAAGTATAGTGACCTAGTCAAGGGTCAGACCCTATTAGGATTCTTTTACAATTAACCTTGTTAGGGGTGAGGACGCACTGTCCAAGAGCACACTGCTCAAAGGGGTGAAGGCTACAACCTTTTGTTTAACAGATACACACTATATCTAGATCTTGGTGAATTGTACGTAGACCTGCTATCTTGATTAGTTCCAATAAATAGCATATACTCTCTACTATGTCACATAGATCTTTTTCTAATGGCTCAATACTTCACACTTTTTGCTCTGCTCTTGTCTTTCATCTCTAAGCCATACTTAGCAATCACAAATGAATGCCTATAAATATATTTCCTCTAAATGATATAATCAAGTCAAGCTATTAGAACCACCTTGAAATCATTTTAGAGAAACAATAAAACCTTCCAATAACATCTCTGTCAGCTCTACTAAGCACGCAACACAAACTGGGACCTGTCCAACTTAATATGAGTGAACAAGTTACTCCATACTGTCAGCTCTACCAGTTTAACTGATACTTTATTCTTGTGCTGAATTGCAACATGAAATCTTAACCAAACATTCTTAAATCTCCAAAAAACACTAATCCAAGCATGCATACCAAGATGATAGGTGCAACTACTTTACCAATATAATCTCTATCGGCTCCTCTAGATAAACTCAGGAAACTGTGACTGTCAACTGTGAACATCATAACTTAACTTCTACTTCATATCAGACTCTACATCCATGAACATAACATCATACATATATCTACAACACAAGTATAAAGGTGCAAGGCTCTACGAAAACCCTATGACCAATCACATACATAACTATTCCTGGGACCTGTTAAGAACACTCACTGATATACACAACTGTATTACTATCTTTACTTAGAATCAACCTCTACGTCTATGATATCATGTTGATAACATATCCATGAAACATATTCTGAAGGCTCTCTTCATCAACCTTCCACACATGCTTCTTACCATATGTTTTCATCAATGACAAACATACATTTAGCAATCTAGCTTGCTGGAAAATCTCCAACAATATCATTATAGGTGTATCAATGTTACAAATAGTGGAACATGAAGGTAACCATGCACACACCCTATGGTAAAGGTCAATTGAAGAGGTTGTGGAGGAGAGTGAAATAGGAATAGGATCAATGGAGATCTCATTCAAACAATTTTCATCTGCACTTCCATGTACCTCATTAAGGGATTTATCTTCATTCATAATAAAAGCCTCATCAAAGTATTCAAAATAAAAATCATACATGTTGAACACAAAGTAACACTACAAGCATGAAAAATGTAAATATTTTTGTATTTTTAAAGAAATTTTGCAATTTTTTTTGTATTTTTGAAATATAAATGCAAGAGCATAAAATAAATCTACTTTTATAAGCATGTAAGATCTAACACAAAATGTAAATCTAACACCAAAAAGAAAGAGTTTTCATAAATGGGTTCACCAAAATGTAGTGTGGAAAATATGATGGAATAGGTAGGGTTTAGAATAATGCACCTAATAGAGACCCTAAATCAATATTTACCACAAAATATATAAATTTAATGAAATGGAATATAGATCTGGAAATGCTTGTAAAGAATAATGAAATTAGATAAGATGAAATACATACCTCATAATAAATCTGATATGGAAATACCTATTTTTTGGTGTTTGTACATGATTTCATGAAATTATGCAATCGGATCTGGGACAGGAAAATAGAGACAGAGAAAACCCAAAAAGCTTTTTCCTTTCTAAGACAGGTCGACCTTGACCTAAATACAAGGGCACAATCTTACCCTGGGGCACAATCTTACCCCTTTATGTCAACCTTGACCTGCACTACTCCGACAAAAATTCTGTTCACAAATCCAAGAGGTTTTCCAAAAAAGATACTCAACTCTTCTTTGCAACTCCTAAAAAATTGACTGTAGATATCTAAAAATGGTGTTTTGGGGTGGCTATATAGGGTTTTTCCTTAGTCAAACCCTCATTTTGGTGATCTCCACTTCCAGGAATAGCCAAATGTAATAGAATATGTGTGTATATTGAATGTGCAATGCCAAGATCTAATCCTCTAGATTAAAAACCCTAGCATGAATTGATATGAGAAAGCAATGCATAGATTTGAATATGATAAAGAAAGCATACCAAGCCCCTAAGGCTAAAGTACTCCTACCAAAATCACAATCCGTAATTTCTACCCCATGATTGTATCTTTGAATGCTTGAATGTTGAAAATGGTGGATCAAGGAAGAAGGGATCTTTTCTTGCTCCAAAGGAATGTCCATAAAAATTCTTGATATCAACAATGTCTTGATCTTCTATATCATCCTTTTGCAATCTTGCATCATTACTTCATCATTGCTTGCTTGCTTGAAGTTGCTTGATGAACTTGGTTGTTGAAAATGAAGGCAAAAGAGAGTGCTTATATAGAAATTTCAAGGCAAGGCTCCTCAGGCAATGTAAGGGCCCATAATTCAAATTTCACCTTGAATTATGGTCCAATCACACTAACCAACTAAGGAGGGAAAATAATTAAATAAATTTTAAATTAAAACCCTTTCGCATTTAGATCCGGAGGCTCGACATTAATTTTCAGGCCCACTGTGACCATAATTTGGAAAGGGGGACCAAAATCCAACAAGGGTCAAGGTTGACCTTGACCTCGACCTAGTTTAGGGTTGACCTTGACCTTGACCTAGGTTAGGGTCGACCTCGACCCTAACCCAAAGGTTCAGGCCCAGTCAACTTTGAAAACATGGAAGTCTCAGGATCGACCAGAGACTTGGAATGATGAGAAAATAGGGCAGAGTGTCAGAAAAGGGCACAAAGACCTAGAATGAATGTGATGAGGACTAGGAGGACCAATACCTAGATCCTAGCTAGAAAATAGAGCCATAGAGAAGGGAAATCAAGGAGACTCCTCGGGATCCTAACCCTAATTTCACCTAGCAACGAAGAATCAAGTGCAAATACATCCTAAGTGTAAATTTATCATGAAAAACACAATAAATGAGGGTGCTAAACCTATCAAGTTGGAAGTTCTTCTATTTTAAGGTGATATATGTGACATATATATATATATATATATATATATATATATATATATATATATATATATATATATATCACATGTATATACATATATATCACATGTATATACGTATATATCTATATATATATACATATACATGTGACATATATATATATATATATATGATAGGTATACATGTCTACATATGTACATGTGTATGTACATATGTATGTATGTATACATGTCATATATATATATATATATATATATATATATATATATATATATATATATATATATATATATATATATATGATAGGTATACATGTCTACATATGTACATGTGTATGTACATATGTATGTATGTATACATGTCATATATATATATATATATATATATATATGGCATATATGTGTATACACATGTATATATATACATGTTTACACATACATATATATGACATGTACATATATATGGTATATATGTGTACACACACACACACACACATATATGATATGTATACATGTACACATATATACATATATATACATGTGTGTACATATACATGTATATATGTACACATATGTGTGTATGCACCCTAAAATGGTCATCTAGACTATGGGCCTCCATTTTTCAATTTATCAAATAACGAAATCAATTTATCAATTTCTCAAATCAATGCCTTGCAATATTTCCAATTCAAATCAATTTCCTTGATCAAATCGTAATTAATTCAATTATTTCAATATTTCTTAAGGTTTGATCATTTATCCCAAATCTCATTTAATTAAAAGAACATGCTCCCTTTTAATTAAATAAAAATCTCTTTTTAAATAAATAAAAAATCTTTTAATTAAATAATGGAAATCACTTTGCTAAAAATAATAAAATAAAAATAAAAAGAAAAGTGCACTTGCCAATGAGATAGAATCTTTTGACTTTTTGAAAAAGATTTTTGCCTCTTTATCTCAACCACTCATTATTTTGCCTCTTAATCATGCCTATTGTTTTTGCCTCTTGAGAATCTTGAGCACATGGATCAACCAAGATTTAATCTCCACCATTGCTCATTTCTTTTTGCCTCTTAATCTTGACCGTCGATTCATTTCTAAATCTTTTATAAGGAATCCTCTCCTTCTCATTTAGAGATCAAGATTTTATGCTATTGTTATGCTGCAGGTTTGGAGAGTGATTTTGGAAGATAATTTGAGCACTTGAGCTTGAACATTGCAACTTCTCTTTTCTTGTCTTCTTCTCTCATGCCTCTATGGCAATCCATTTAGATTACTCTTGCACTTGCATGTTAGATTAGATTCATATTTCATTTCATAGAATAATCTTGCATGCATATTTCCTTTCATAGATTAGTTTACTTTCATGCATTGTTATCATATAGAATAGCTTCCATTTTTATTTGCATGCATATTTGATGATCATGGAGACTAGTACTCTTTCTTTTTCTCTTTGAATCTCTCATTTGATGGTGTACTTGCATGGGCACAAACTAGGTCTAAACTGAGGGCCTCCATTATAAATCCTTGCACTCCATGAATAAAGAGCTATGAGTCACCATTTGAGACCTCATTCTTGAGCAATCTTGGATATAATGACTCATAGAAGTGTGTCAACATTTTAGCACACATTTTTTGGCACCCACTGTGGGGCTGATGCTCCTGATTTTCCTTCATTTTATTCAGATTTTTAGATTTTCTAATATTTACATGGTTATTTTATTGAAGTTTTTCAAGCCTAACCCTTATGCAGATTTGCTTGAAGACAAAAACCTAGGTTTTTTTGAAAGATTTGATCATATCTTTTAAACGGTTAGGAGTTTGGGTTTGAAATTTTTTTGTAGGTGGGG
This sequence comes from Chamaecyparis obtusa, assembly GCA_027943335.1. Taxonomy (NCBI): domain Eukaryota; kingdom Viridiplantae; phylum Streptophyta; class Pinopsida; order Cupressales; family Cupressaceae; genus Chamaecyparis; species Chamaecyparis obtusa. Next base: position 142,764 of record BSBK01004744.1, on the reverse strand, counting down.
GATCATCATAGTATGTCTCAATTTGAAGCTCATATTTTTTTGACCATTTTCCTGTGAGTTATGATTTTTTAATGATTTTCAATGAAAATTCATTTCTGATCACAAATCTCCATATTTTTCAGAAATTTTTACATTTTCAAAAAGGTTTGAGAATTTTACTAATGGCATGTTCTTTGTGTTTTTTATTGTGATGCACAAATATGACTAAAAAATTCAATCTTTGAAAACCGGTCTGTTTTGATAAATCAGGTCCCTAGGGCACAAATTAAGGAATTTTTCCAAAATTTTTACATTTTTGGAAAGATCTCTGTTCTTTAGTAGGGGTCTCTATTTTGTATTTCTATTTTTGTGGCCAAAATCATATCAAAAAAATTAGATCTTGTTGACTAGGTCAAATGCAAAAAAAATAAATTTTTGTGATGAGTATGGACTTATTTTTCACATGGTTCAATGCATGATATGAGTTGTCATTTGGATTATTTGTTGGTTATTATTGCTTCTAACAATTTATTTTCAGATCTAACTCTAGGGTTTGCATAATTTGAATATACATTGCATATCTTGTTTGCTTGTTTGCTTGTCTTGCTTATTAGAGAGTTCGTGGCTTGCTTGCACAGAAAAACTCAACAAAAATAAAAATAAGGTAAAATCTACTAAGCGCGTTGCTTTGGACTTGAGGTATTTTGTTGCATCTCTATAAAATTTAGATTTTGGAAATAAAAATGAACCTCTCATGTGTTTTACCTGAGTGTTTCTTGCTTTCATAGATCACATTTTCAATTTTTGCTCTAAAGGAAAGAATGAATCTAGATTTTCTTTCTTGCATATATTTTTGGAATTAGGAGAGATAGGTACTAAGAGGGGAGGGGTGAATTAGTGTCTTCAAAAACTTTACTTGTAAACCTTTCAAATCTATAACTATAAACAGTGATAACCGATCAAAACAACTTGAATCTAATTGCATGAATCAATCATCCACTTAAGTAAGTAAACAACATGAAATAAATATCACAATCACATGACATAAGTATTTTGGTAACATAGAAACCCTTGTAAGAAGGTAAAAACTGCGGTGGGGATGACACCCACAAATTCTTCACTACTGCAGATAGAAAAAGGTTTGCCTGTTAGGGCTACAAGTTTTGATCACTTCTGGTGATCTCACCCTATTAGGAGTGACATGTTAGATCTACTAGATCTACCTAGTTATAGGATTTTAACAACACTAATGAAGTGTGCACTCGGTTAAGAGATTTACATAAGACTGTTAAGTCTACTCTGTTAAGAGATTTTATCCAAAAACTCTATTACAATTATCAGAAAGCAATAGGTAATTATCTGCTATTTGACACTCAATTGTCTAATACAGATCTATAAGCTCTGATAAAATATCACCTTACTTGTGATGAATCTCTGCTCTGAACTACTCGATAGCCTCTGCTGATTCTACTCAATCTGAATTCCTTTGCACTTGGTTCTGCTTTGTTAACTGATAGACTTGAAGATAGGAAAATGCTTCAAGTGCTTTGTGATTCATATATTAGCTCACTCCAAAAATGATGTGAAAACACAAATATATAGCTTTCTATTTTTTCCACTTTAAAAAATTTAGGTTACACAATATAGTCATAACCCTAAGATCTACGGTGTACAATAATAACCTAGATCAACTATTACAAAAGATATACATTGTACTTAATGAATATCATCACATTAAATGTTCCTCGATCTTGGCAAAATGTTTTATAAACTATTGTAATCATTTACATAGAAGAATGTGCCATTCCTAATTACTATGCCATTTCTTGTGATCCTCAGTAAACACTGTGTAAACTAATCGGTGTATACTGCGATGCTCAGTGTTTATTGTCTGTCGGTGTCGGTGTCTGCTGCTCGGTATACTGCTTTACCGACTAGTTTTTTCTGCTTTATGTTACTGATTATCTCAATGTAAGACACCGATCGATATCCTTACAAACCTTTGGTACTAATGAAAACCTTAAAAATCTAATTAGAGATAACAATCTCCCCCTTTGGCATTAGTATCAAAACTTTGAATGTATATAGACAAAATTTTCTATATAACTTATATCTCTGCCATATACATATACACATAAATTTTTTTTAAGTACTAAGTATTCTCCCTTGGTGCATGCTCCCGGTAATATATGGTATACATAGAATCCATGTACATATTTGGCATAATAGTTGATACATTGTTTTCCCCTTTTTTGATAGTAATGCCAAATACAAAATTTAAGTAGTATACTCACAACTTGTCAAAAATTGGCTGATGGGTTTTCTTCACTAACTCCAAGAGGTTTTCCCATTTCTCTTTCAAGTTGGTGAGAGCGATGTGCTCAAGACTAACTTGTGCATGCATGTCAAAGATGTTATCTAACACCAAAATTTTTGGTGTTGCAACTAATAGCTCAGCTTTGACAATATGTGCTTCAAAATTTTTTAGGTACGGAATGAGTTTGGTTTGCAACTTAGTAACCTGATCTGTTAGGTTCACTTCTTGTTTCTTCAAATCTGCTATCAACCACCAGAGTTCTTGAACTCAGTGAATGTGCTTTAAGAAAGCATGAGGCTCGGTTATAGCTGCATTTGTACTCAACTATATTTCTACTTCCAATCCTTTGATCTTTTCACTGACTTCAACAGTGAAGGTGTTTGTAGTACAAAGTTTCAATAAATATTGACAAATTAATTGAGTGATGGATTTCATTTTAGTAATTACCTCAGATAATTTGACCTTCTGTAATGCCACTTCTAGGCTGATTTTCTCTACTAATTTGTGCTGTATCCTGGATTCTGCCCTTTCTTCAATTAGTTTATTGCTATTTGTGTCTGGGGTGTTGATCTTCTCAGAAAGTGTAGCAAGTTGATCTATGATAGGCATATCCTCATCAATATTTATCTCAGGTACTACCTATTGGAGGATATCTCACACATCAGTTAATACTTCTTTTCATTTGTGTTCTTGCTTCAGCTTCTCTTGCACTGCCTTCCTTGAACATAACTCCCCATATTTACTCAAGTCTTCAGGGCTTAGGGTCCTTGGGTCACACTCAGGGATAATGATCACTTCATCTAGGTTGACCAACCATTTTCCTTTCTTCTTCTTCTTCTGTGCTAGAGGTGATTTCTTCTCAATACTAGCAATAGTTTTATCTCCCATCTTTGGAGTATCCTTCCTAGTTAACACTTGTTCTTCCTTCTTCTGATCCTCGATAGTTGTAGTCTCGATTGATATAGTAGGGGTTTCAGATGTGGTGTTCAGTGGGATCACCTCTATTTCCTTTATTTCTTTTGTTTCCTTTGCTTCAGTGGAAGGTGCCTCTGTATGTGTAGGCTCATCTGTCTCTGCAGGTTTCTCTATGTTTTGATCCCCTATGGTGTCTTTGTTTTGCTCGGGATCTGAGCCATCGGGTTGTACTTGGAAAAGAATTTCAGCTACTTCTACAAGTACAAGAAGTTCACCTGGTAGTGATGTAAATAGACATTCAGTGTCTAGTGCTTCATCTTTATTTGGTGCAATATTTACATCTTCATAATCTTGGTCATCAGGATCACCATTTGTGATGTCTTCAACGAGTACATTGTCATCGGTTTTCTTCTCCAATTGAATTTCAAATTGATCCGGTGCATCCTATGAAACATTTATTTCTTCCTTGTCCTCAGTTATATCAATTGCCTCGGTAACTGATATACCAGTATTCTTTGATTTCTTTGCTGTTCCCTCATCAATACAAATACCTTTACCTTTAAAATTTTGTCTTTTCTTAGACAAGTTCAAGAATGCTTCTTGCTCATCTTTTTCTTTGGCCTTCAAAATTGATGTCCATATAGAATCAGTTGTGATATCCATATCTGCTACATTGTCATCCATGATCATTAAGGCTCTATTCTTGATCATAAAGTTTTCTTGGTATTTGGTCAAGTATTCACTAACTTCTCCAAAGCTTAAATGTGTGGCTGCCCAAACTAGAGAGCATTCTCTCTTTCTCTTCTTGGTGTCTAGTGCAATAGCCCATTTTTCAGTAATTGTATCATCCAATTTCTTCGGTAATGCACAGGCAAATTCCATTGGAACTTTCTTGAATTTTATCATCATTTGGATGACAACCTCTTCAATCTTGGTTTTATCTTCTTTTGACATTTTGTCAAATCTATCTAGTAAGGGATCAGTGAGGTCTCCATGTTCAATTATGTCCTCAATGATTTCATCTATTGTTTTTGCCTAGTTACTAACCACTTTGAATTGATTGACATCATCTTCTATCTTTGTATCCTCTAGATCTTCCTTATTTCTTATGAATTTTCTCCTTTTCTTTGGTGCCTCAGCTACGGCCTTGTTCTTTCTCTTAATGTATTTCTTTGTCAGTGTAGCTACTCTTCTTTTTGTTACTTTCTCTGCTTCTTCCTTACTGGTAAGTGGTGCTGCAGTTGACGATCATGTCTTCATACCTTCATGTACAGGTGACTGCTTCTTTATAGGAATTTCAGGTGGAGGAACTAGTGTAGGATCTTCTTCTTTGTCAAACTCGGTCTCCTCACTATCATATGGTTTGTCAGCTAACTATAACTGACCTTCGGTTGCCTGTTCAATCGGTGTCTCTTTAGATGTGTCAGACCCATCTCCATATTTAGTAGTGAGATTTTTCTTCATCTTCTTTACCTTTCTAGTTATTTTACTGATCTCAATATTTGTAGAGATTCTAGATTTGGCTTCTTCATATACTCCGAACCTAGTGGCAATGGGATCTTTGGGTAGTGCAAGTAGTGCATTGATAGATTTCAGTGCAAAATCATGGTTTATTTCATATCCCATCGGTGCCAACCATTTTATCCTAGGCTCAACTACTTTTATCAAGGTATAATCGGTGTTGACCACAAAACATATGTCATTCTCAAATTTTTGAAATAATTCCCTCAGAATTTTGCTTCTTTTATGCATTTTAGATTGAAATTCTGTGAAGTATGCATTAAACTCTACATTCAACTTATCTCCTAACTTATTCATCATTTCACCAATCTGTTTTGTTATTGGTACATTCGGTATCCAATTTACTTTACCAGTGCTAGGCACATACTTTTGTAAATAAAGGAATATGCATGCAAGTAGAGATACAAACTTACATGTGTTAGACTTCTTTTTCCTTATGTCTTCATATTCTCTTGAAGTTGATGAAACAATACCTTGGCAAGATCAGCCTAGTGACCTTTTACTACAATTTTGTGCACCATGTTTACTATGCTATAGGGTACGCAATTGAGTCTGCTCGATTGAAATAACTTGTACCCGATCACATGTACTGCAAATTTGACTACTGGGTCCTCGATTGTCAAAATATTCAATGCCTGACTATCCCATTGTGCTCCAGTATATTTCTCAACATCTGGTCATGATGAACTATGGAAAGCCTTAGCCTTGTCGGTTGTAGGGAGCCCAGTAACCCTAATAATTATTTTCTTGTTGACCTCAATCAGTTTATCTAGCCAGAATTTGTCATCGTGATACCTGCTCAAAATGATTCTAATCCAATCTGATTAAATGATTGCAGAAAGTGTATAAAACACAATAAACCTGATTCCTCAATCTTCTTGTAGTCTAATTTCATTTTTCCATTGGGGCCACAGAGTAGTTGATATGCTGCAATAGTTTCAAAGTCTCCAACTTCTCTAATTTTGTAATGAATATAAGACCTTACGTCTTCTGTCAATAAAACCCTTTCTGGTATGCTCGAAAATGTGCCCATTGTATCTATTTGTGCTGTGACCTTAGGATGTGGCTTAAACTTAGGTTCGTCAAAATTTTCCCTAACAATTAGATTAACTTCCTCTTCAACACTTTGAGTTTTGCTTGCAGACGATGTAGATGCCATAAATTAATTCTAGGGTTTCAGCAAGCAACATGATAAGAAGTGTTTGATCACAAATGAACTTACTCGGTATCATGAAGATTGATGTCGGTTCGATCTAGCGTAGCCTTGAATCCTTCTGAAAATCTTTTAGCTCAAACTCTGCTCTTTGAATTCTCTGCTCTTTGAAATCGCATTGTAAAAATGAACTCTGTTCCCGTGTATTTATAGACTTTCGATGTTCCCACTCAAACTTTTATGCAAGAAATGCTCGATCTAACTTTTGGTATGAAACAACTGTCAGCTTGGTGACAACTAAAATTTTCATTCGCTTGGTTAACATAGAGTTTCTTCATCAGTTGATACATGTGCTCGGTTAACCTTAGATAGTGATTACTATTAGAATTTAATCTTTCCTTGGTAATTATGTATTTAAACGATAAACCAAGGTATCCTAATGTATTTGTCCTCTAGTCCAAGTGGGAGGACATGTAATATTTGTAATTTCCTTTATTAAGGAAAATAGATATCCTCCTTATGAGGAATCCTACACTTGTCTCACACACTAGTGAAATGTGGCATACACAGATTTGGGAGTTACAATGTAACTCCTTTCTCACATCTCTATTAAGAGATGGCTCTTCTCTCTCATTTCTATGAGATTCTTCTTCTTCTTCTTGATTATCATTGTATGAGCTTTTCTCTCACTCACTCTCTCTCATTCTTAGGCATTTTGTTTCCACTTTCATTAATATAATGGAGTTTTTTTTATGCTTTTCCCCCTTAAAAAATCTTGTCTCCTTGTTGCTTGGTTTTGGTGAATGCTCCTAGTTCTTGCACTAATTCATGGTAATTTTTCCTATTCCTAAGCTCATAGATTAAACAAGTTCCATTTGTCTCTATATTTTATTATTATTTTAACATGGTATCAGAGCAGGTTGGTTTAATCATTTATTGAGTGTACAGGTGAAGGAGCTACCATATTTTGGAGCACTTCAACTTTTGGAGACTCTTGAGAGAGTTTTTGCTTATATTTTTTTGTCTAATCTATTAGAAGAGAAAAATCAAATTTTTTTTTGGGTTTGGCTGGTTTACCGCCAAACCCAATTTTTTCTATTGATCCTCTCTTGGTTTGGGTTGTGCAGGTTTGATGTCATTGCTATAGAAATTAATTCAAATTTCTCAAAATCTTAATTTAATATTATAATATTTTTCATATTATACTATTATATTTCTTCATGTCTTAAAAAGTTTTCTTTTATCCTAGTTATTATTTCAGTTCATACAATTTCCTTCTCTTTATTACTCTAACTTAGTTTCCATCATTAATCTTTTTGTTATTATCTCATTTAAAAATTTTATTAAATTTTTTATTCTACTCTTATTTATTTCCGTTGGTTTATTTAAATTTTTCAATCATTGTTCCTTATTATAGGCTTCTAATTGCTATTGTAAAGCATTCTAAATTTAACAAGGGGAATATCTTCTATGTTGTTTGTCAGTTTTTGTTATTTAATTAGTATCTTTCCTGTTCCATGCATTTTTTTCTTCAATAATCATCCTTGGCATGCATTTTTTTAGTTTCTATTATTTCAGCTAAATGCTCACGTTTCTATTATTAGATTATCCCTTTGACTAACATTTTTCTTGCAGCCTCATTTTATTTGAGTATAGAGGCGTTAAGGGTTGTACCTCAGATTGCTCTATTTTCAATCTGTGGTTTAGCTTTGCATATTAATCGTACCTCTTTTTTTGTAGTTGGAGCTTTGCATGTTCACTGGATTTTGTTTTCTACTGTTATTTGATTAGCAGCGAGTTTGAGTTAGAGTAATATCTCTGTGTAAACTCATAACTATTTTTCATTATCGCTGTGTAGAGTAATATCTTTGTGTAGACTCATCTCTTTTTTTTGCACTGTTAATCAGAATATCTCTAGTGTTTCTTTTTCATAGTTTTCTCTACTCTCTCCATGCATGCAATAACTAACCACTGTTCTTGTGCGGGATATTAGATTTGCCTTCTATTTTTTTGGTTATTTCGAACCCTAAAGGCATTACTCATTGGGGTTGAACTTCAGTGTTCCTTCTCTTTTTAGCTTGCTTTCATTCTGCTTTCACTCTTTCATTTCATGTGCGGTTATTATTTTTTAATTCCAAGTCTTAACCTTTTCTATTCTTTGTTGGTGTTTTTCACTTTTTAAAGCCTTTACCTTTGCTGTTGCGACTTGTCCTCAACTCATTTTTTGTTTGCATAATAGTTTTTTTTTTCTCTTTTCATGTTTGTTGATTTTCAAGCCTTGGAGGTTTGAGATCTCTGTTTCTTGTTTAGCTAGGTTTTTTTTTTTTGCTGTACCTTTTGAGTCTACCAAGCTTGTTCTAGCCGCGTCTCATGGCCCTTAGTTGTCGTTCTTTCCTCTCCATTGCAAATCGGTTTCGGTCTCCACGAGCCTTGTGCATGTGTCCTTATTAGCACAACATTATTTTAGTCTCACCGCTTCCGATTTCCGCTCAAGCTCAATCTGCTTCTCATTCTTTTTGCTAAGACGTGCTTCATCTTTTCTCTGGCCTGTGTTTGCTTTCTTTCGCTACTCATTTTTTTTCTATTTGCATGCTGGTTCAGTTTGTAAGTTTCTGTTATCATTTTTTTTTGTTAGTTCTTTGCATAGCCGCTGCCTTATAATATAGGCCACCTTTCTATTTGTTTGCCTCCTCGCGCATCTATAATACGTTTCATCACAAATACATTAAGAGCGATTGTAGCACACAGAAGTTGAAAGGATTGTAGTTTGACAATGATTGCTCACTCCAGTTTGAGGATCATTGCGGTATTAATAGTAGATATTAACGTTGCGGTATTAACAGTTTGGATATTACTTACATTGCAGTATTATCATTGCAAAAAAATCTTCATTCTTGAATATTAACAGTTTGTATTGTGGTATATCTACTATTTTATCCTTGGTGCATCTTCTTTTTTCTTAAACAGTTTAATTTCCTTTCTTGGGCAGATAAGTTAATTGCTTTTTTCCAAAGTTTTTAGGAATTTCAATTAATATAAAGTTGTTTTTTAGTAATTTGTGTAGATTTATTATTTTCTAATTATATTTCCCATCTAGTTTATAAAAAATTTGTTACTATCGTTATTAGTCTTTAGTTAATGGTTAACGTTTAATAGTGTTTAGTTTATAGTTACCTGTTTCTTTCTTAGATTAGTTTAGCCTCTTTCTGCTTGTAGTTTAATTCTCATTTTAAGGGTTGTAGGTTTTTGAAGTTAGATTCTATTTCGCATTACTTTACTTGTTTAATTTCTATTTATTAACATTCTTTGCAGGGTTTATTGGTTTTTTTTTTTTATAACTCTGTTGATCCTCTTAGCTCCTATCAGTTTTTTTTCAATTGCAAAATTACACTTAGCTTCAATTCATCTTCTAACTCAAGTTTTTAATTAAAGTTGTTTTTTCAGTTTTCTAACTTTGCCTTGTAGGATCGTGTGACCCTTTCTTTTTTAATAAGTTTTATTCATTTATTTTTTAGCAAGAGATTCGTGTTGTTATCTGTTAATCAATAAAAGCTTAACTGCGAATCTGTTTCCCTTCGTGTTCTTAGTTTCAGTTGTTTTTCCTTTTTTGCATGCCTCATTGGCACAAGCTTTTATAGCTTTCTGCCATTGCATGCAAGTATATTCAGTTTGAATTAAGTTCTTTTCAAATTTCTGTTAAGACTTCTCTATTTTTTTTTCCTAGTTTAGATTCCGCAGTTAAACATGACTACCCTGATGCCATAAATTAAATTAACCAGTACCAACTACCATGCATGGAAAACTCACATGACTTTCATCTTTAGATTCCATCATCTTTTATTTATTGCTACTAATGCTAGTTCTAAACCTGCAAGCACTGCTTCTCAAGCTGACCAAAATGCTTGGCAGACTAAAAATGAGGAAGCACTTGGTTTAATCGGGATCTCCTTAAGTCCCGAATTATATGTTCTAATTTCTTCTTGTACAGAAGCCCATCAGGCTTGGGACATCCTGAAAAATACCTATGACAGTGCAGATGAGACTCAAAAAATCCAGCTTCAAGATCAACTTGAAGACCTCAGGTATACCGATTTCAACTCTGTTGATGATTTCTTGCTCAAGTTTAATTCCATTAAAGTTTTACTAACTGGGTTACAAGTTAATCTATCTGATTTAAGGATAATCCACATAATTATTTGTAAATGTTTTCCTAGATAGTTTCAATAGTTTATTACAAATATTTAGTCTCAGTTAGCTATTCCTTCTTTAGCAACTCAATTAACTTATGTTATTTTTCAAAATATGTTGCACCAAAAGGAAGCTAAATTAATTCAATTTGGCATACTTAAATCTCACGAACATGCATATGTCTCTCAATCTCATAATAATAATAGATCTTCTAATAATAATTCAAATAACAATCAAAATCATCAAAGATCTAACACTTCAAATAATAATCAAAATCATCAAAGACCTAACAATACTAATACTTCAAATAATAATCACAATTATCAAAGATCTAATAATACTAATAATTCCAATAACTATCATAATAATAATAATCATTCAAATAGGCCTTATTGCACCTATTGTGGTAAAGATGGTCATTTAATTCATAACTGTTTTAAGAAACAAAAAGATGATCAACGTAATTCTCAAAATTACTCAAATGGCAAACCCAATGGAAATCAATCTTGTTCTGCTTTTACTATCAGTTTTAATGCTTCTAAACCCCTTGAATGGATTGTAGATAGTGGTGCATCTCAACATGTTACATCTCATAAGGAAGTCTTTGATTCCTTGCAACCTGATTCTATGAATATTCTTGTTTCCTTAGCTGATAATCATTTCTGTCAAGTTGAAGGAATTGGTAATGTTTCTATTCCAAATGGTAAATTACATGATGTGCTTTATGTTCCTGATTTGAAAGCTAACCTCATTTCTGTTACTTAATTATGTCAAGATTATAAGGTTGAGTTTCATAAAAAGAATTGTCATATCATTGATCCTAAAATTGATCAGATAGTTGCTAATGCTAAATTAGATGATGATAATCTCTTTAAATTTTATCAATTTTCCTCTCCTAGATACTCTTTACTTACTACTGTTGATTTTCACATTTGGCATGAGAGGCTAGGACATTTAAATTCTGATTATATCTCTTTAATGCAAAAAGAAAATATGGTAGATGGACTACCTAAGCTTACTACTTCTAAGTTTGATTGCAATGGATGTATGAGTGGTAAAATGCATAGAGAATCTTTTCCCCATAAATCATCTTGGAGAGCTAATAATAAGTTAGTTTTGATTCATAGTGATCTTTTAGGTCCTATGGAAAATACTTCTATTTCAGGTTCTAAATATGCTTTAACTTTTGTTGATGATTATTCTCGTAGAACTTGGATTTATTTCCTGCATAGTAAAGATCAAGTCCTTGATACTTTTGCTGAATTTCATGTTTTTGTAGAAAGACAAAGTGGTTGTAAAATTCAGATTCTTAGGATTGATAATGGTACTAAATATGTTAATCATGCTTTCCATGCTTATTTAAGATCTTTTGGTATCAAACATGAGCTTACCGTTCCTTATACACCAGAACATAATGGTGTGGCATAACGGAAGCATAGAACAATAGTTGAAATGGGTAGATGTTTTTTACATGCTAGAAATATGGATTATAAATTTTGGGCTGAAGCCATGGCATGTGCCACCTATATTCTTAATAGAACTCCTACTAAGGCCCTTCCAAATAAAATTCCTGAAGAAGTTTGGTTAGGTAGAAAACCTAATTTGTCTCACTTACAGATTTTTGGCTCAACTGCTTATGTTCACACACCTAAACAAAAAAGGAAAAAGTTAGATCCTAAATCCTCACCTCATATTTTTGTTAGTTATTCTGAGAACACTAAAGATTATAGAGTTTATGATCCTCTTACTAATAAAGTTCACATAGCTAGAGATGTTTGCATTTCTAAAAATGGTGTCCATGACTGTTCTCAAATTTCAAATTCTGATTTTAGTCACAGCAACAAAGTGCTTGTGGAGGACCAACCTCCTTCTCTCAACCCTATTCCTCACATTTCTATTTCTACTCCTAAAGTTTTTGTTCCTTCTGTTTCAGCTCCTAACACTAATGATAATACTAATAAACAGGATAATGATGAACAAATAGATAGTAATGATACTCCTAATGCTTTTGTTCCTTCTAGTAGTAGTAGTGATGATGATGATGGTAATAATTTGTTTACTCCTCCTAGTAATATTTCTATTAATTCTAGGAGAAATCCTAAATGGTTTAAAGATTTACTTAATGAGGGTGATGATTACATTGCTAGAATGGGTGGACTTAAACCTAGAAGGATAAATTACTACAATTATGCTCTTATGTCTTCTCTCTCTAATTCTAATGATCCTCAAACTTTTGCTCAAGTTAACAATCAACCTCATTGGCAAACTGCTATGCAAGAAGAATATGACTCATTAATTTCTAATAATACTTGGGATTTAGTTACTTTACCTCATGGTAAGAATCTGGTTTCTTGTAAATGGTTATATAAAACTAAGTTAAACTCCAATAATGAAATTAGTAAGTTTAAGGCTAGATTAGTTGCACGTGGTTTTTCTCAAATTGAAGGAATAGACTATAATGAAACCTTTTCTCCTGTTGCTAAAATGCCTACCATTAAAGTTGTTCTTGCTTTAGCTGCTAAAATGAATTGGCCTATTCACCAAATGGATGTTAAAAGTGCTTTTTTGAATGGTGATCTGCATGAAGAAATCTATATGTCTCAACCTCCTGGTTTTATTCAACAAGGTAATGAACATTTAGTCTGCAAACTAAAGAAGTCTCTTTATGGTTTAAAACAGTCTCCTAGAGAATGGTATTCCAAAATTAATGCTTTCTTTATTTCTCAAGGTTTTGAAAGAAGTAAAAATGATCCTAACTTGTATATCAAGCATAGTGAAGATAACAATATTATTATCATTCTGTATGTTGATGATTTGATTCTTACTTCCAGCTCTAACCATTTAATTTCTGATATTAAGTTCCAACTCAACCAAAAATTTCAAATGACAGATTTAGGATTGTTACATTATTTCTTAGGAATGCAAATTTGGCAAACCTCTCAAGGTATTTTTATATCTCAAAGTAAATATGGTAAATATCTTCTAGATAGATTTCATATGAATGATGCTAATCCTGTTTCAATTCCATGTGATTTAGGAACTAAGTTAATGATAGATATGGAATCTCCTTTCATAGATGCTACTCCTTATAGAGAACTTGTAGGTAGTTTAATTTATCTAACCCTCACTAGACCTGATTTATCTTTTAGTGTTGGTTTAGTTTCAAGATTCATGTCTAAACCTCAACAAACTCATTTCAAGATTGCTAAAAAAATATTACATTATATTAAAGGTACTATTAAATTAGGATTATTTTATGATGCAAATTCTGATTTTTCTTTAAAAGGTTTCACTAATTCAGATCTAGGTGGAGACCCCAATGATGGGAAATCTACTTTTGGGTATTGTTTTTCTCTTGGTTCAGGTTCTATCTCTTGGAAAAGTAAAAAAGAACAATATGTGTCTCTATGTTCTACTGAAGCTGAATATAAAAGTTGTACTCATGCCTCTAAAGAAGCTCTATGGCTTAGAAAAATACTTGAAGATTTGGGTCTACCTCAACAAGAACCTACACCATTGTATTGTGACAATCAAAGTGCAATAGCCTTGGCAAAGAATCCAATTTACCATGCAAAGTCAAAGCACATTTCTCTCCACCACCACTTCATTAGAGAGCATATTGTAGAAAAGAAAGTTTCCCTCATCCATTGCAAAGGTGAAGATCAAGTTGCAGATATTTTGACAAAACCTCTTTCTAGAGAGAAATTTGAATTTCATTGTAACAATTTGGGTTTGATACCCCTTGATGTAATTAACCCAAGTAAAGATTAAAGGGGGGTGTTTGAATTTAATCTTTCCTTGGTAATTATGTATTTAAAGGATAAATCAAGGTATCCTAATGTATTTGTCCTCTAGTCCAAGTGGGAGGACATGTAATATTTGTAATTTCCTTTATTAAGGAAAATAGATATTCCTCCTTATGAGGAATCCTACACTTGTCTCACACACTATTGAAATGTGGCATACATAGATTTGGGAGTTACAATGTAACTCCTTTCTCACATCTCTATTAAGAGATGGCTCTTCTCTCTCATTTCTATGAGATTCTTCTTCTTCTTCTTGATTATCATTGTATGAGCTTTGCTCTCACTCTCCCTCTCTCTCATTCTTAGGCATTTTGTTGGCACTTTCATTAATATCACGGGTTTTTTTTTATGCTTTTCCCCCTTAACAAATCATGTCTCCTTGTTGCTTGGTTTTGGTGAATGCTCCTAGTTCTTGCACTAATTCATGGTAATTTTTCCTATTCCTAAGCTCATAAATTAAACAAGTTCCATTTGTCTCTATATTTTGTTATTATTTTAACAATTACCGACAGGTAACCAACTCTCGGTCTCTCTTTTTCTGACTGTATAACATTGTTAACTCATGACAACTAAACCATAGTGCATCTTTATTCATGCTGATTTGGTATAAGAACATTATGCATAAGGAACTGTATGTAAAATGTGATCTTTTGAAATGTCAGTCCCATACATACCTATTTCACCTTAAGTGGAGGTACTGATGTCACCCAATCTAGTGGATGAGGTTTCACCAACAACATTACTTGACTCAACATTCTCATTAGATGCCTTCTTCCACATAGTGTTCCTTAATTTCATGATATCTGCAATAGTATATCCATTTTCAAATATATGGTTCTCTTCTAGTGCTTGGTCTCTGCAGTTCTTGCTTAAATGACTGACCTTATGGCAATGCATACAAGCCATCCTAATGTTTATCCAGCTTCTTGATTGTCCAATCCGACTCTTTCTATAATAGTTTTCTGCAATGTGTCCATATCTACCACATACAACATAGTTAGTCCATGTATTATAATCCCAAACATAAGAGTTACCTTGTCTCTTCGATTGGTATGGCCTGTGTTGTGGTTTCTCCTTAGGTGTCTAGACTTGCTTCATTTTCACCTTACAGTCTCGTGCAGTGTGTCCATGCTTGTTACAAGTATAGCATATTTTCTCCATAGTGGTATTATTAGCAAGATCATTTTGCTTAGCTCTACACTCATAAGCAGGATGTCCAAACTTACCACAATAATAACAATATCCATTAAACTTAGGAGTGACAGGAGGTTTACCTTGTGCTTTGCTTCTACACACATTAGATGTATGTCCCAGTTTGCCACAATGATAACATACCAACACTTTAGGTTTCTGATTTTGACTGATGTTGATTTGTTCATCTTGTTGTGATGATTCTCCTTCACCGGTGTAGCCTATACCGACTTTACTTCCAAATCTTCTCTGATTAGTTAAGAAGTCATCAATCTTCTTGGAGCTGTCCTCAGCAAGTTTGTTCATTTCAT
Source organism: Chamaecyparis obtusa (assembly GCA_027943335.1). Classification (NCBI taxonomy): domain Eukaryota; kingdom Viridiplantae; phylum Streptophyta; class Pinopsida; order Cupressales; family Cupressaceae; genus Chamaecyparis; species Chamaecyparis obtusa. The sequence continues at coordinate 127,383 of BSBK01004744.1, read as the reverse complement.
TTTGCTGCTGTTGATTTTTCACTTCATTTCTTAGCTTCTCATTCTCTTCTCTGAGTCTTGCAACATCTTCTAGTTTTCTTGACAATTCTGCATTTACTCAGTTTACCTCTTGATTCACAGTCATCACTTGATTAGTTACTTGGAAATGTTGGTCAATGAGTCTTTATATCTCACTCTCTTTAGTTTGAAGTTGTTCACTCATCTGTCTTCGGTCATCGATTGCTAGGTTTCTTTCTTGCTCGACTTGTTTTGCTTTGTTCATTGTTTCTACCATTCTCACCATCTGAGATTCTTGACCGATTTGTAGTGCTTTCACTTGATCAGTTAAATATTGATTCTTTTCAGATAGATTAGTGATTATGCTTTCAGATCCATTGGAGATGCTTCCAGAACTAGATCCAATATGCTCGAATATGTCATCAATAGGTTCTTCACGGTAACCAATCTCATTCTGTAGTATAGCTAGGTTCTTCCTTTCATCTAGTAATTTCTTCAGTCCTTCCTTGGCTTTCTTATACTATTCCACAAACATTTGCATTTGTATCTTTTGATTCTCAGTAGTCTTGTCAATCTTGTATCTCTCCATGACTTATATCTTTACCCTTTAGTGGTTAAACTATTCAATAAGAGAACTATGCTCTGATACCAATTTTTGGAATTAGGAGAGATAGGTACTGAGAGAGGAGGGGTGAATCAGTGCCTTCAAAAACTTTACTTGTAAACCTTTCAGATCTATAACTATAAATAGTGATAACCGATCAAAACAACTTGAATCTAATTGCATGAATCAATCATCCACTTAACTTAAGTAAGTAAACAACATAAAATCAATATCACAATCACATGACACAAGTATTTTGGTAACACAAAAACCCTTGTAAGAAGGTAAAAACTGCAGTGGGGATGACACCCACAAATTCTTCACTACTGTAGATAGAAAAGGTTTGCCTATTAGGGCTACAAGTTTTGATCACTTCTAGTGATCTCACCCTGTTAGAAGTGACATGTTAGATCGGCTAGATCTACCTAGTTATAGGATTTTAACAACACTAATGAAGTGTGCTCGGTTAAGAGATTTACATAAGACTGTTAAGTCTACTCTGTTAAGAGATTTTATCCAAAAACTCTATTATAATTGTCAGAAAGCAATAGGTAATTATTTGCTATTTGACACTTAATTGTCTGATATAGATCTATAAGCTTTGATAAAATATCACCTTGTGATGAATCTCTACTTTGAACTTCTTGATAGCCTCTACTGATTCTGCTCAATCTGAATTCCTCTGTACTTGGTTATGCTTTGTTAACCGATATAATTGAAGAAGATAGGCAAATGCTTCAAGTGCTCCATGATTCATATATCAGCTCTCTCCAAAAATGATGCAAACACACAAATATATAGTGTTCTATTTTTGCCACTTTAACAAAATTAGGTTACACAATATAATCATAACCCTAACATCTACGGTGTGCAATAATAACCTAGATCAACTATTACAAAAGATATACATTGTATTTAATGAATATCATCACATTAAATGTTCCTTGATCTTGGAAAAACATTTTATAAACCATTGTAACCATTTGCATAGAAGAATGTGCCATTCTTGATTACTATGCCATTTCCTATGATCCTCAGTAAACACTGTGTAAACTGATCAGTGTATACTGCGATGCTCGGTGTTTACTATCTGTCGATGTCAATGTCTACTGGTGCTCAGTAAACTATCTACTGCTCGGTATACTACTTTACTGACTAGTCTATTCTGCTTTATGTTACTGATTAGCTCAATGTAAGTAACCGACTGATATCCTTACAAACCTTTGGTACTAATGACAACCTTAAAAATCTCAATAGAGATAACATATATGTTTCACATAGTAATTAGGCCCTATGAATACTATTTGTGGCATTCTTGAGAGAGTGGGCTTCATTCGCTTGTCTTACATGCGAAGCTCTTCTTGACAATAGAACCCCTTGTAGGTAGGGAAGGACTTGTTATCATCTCATTGTCCTACTTGGTTTAGTCTTCAACACTTGATGGTATGTTCTCCATTGGTCTTGTTTAGAGAGATCGGTAGTCATTGTTGTTGGCATACAAACCTTGGTGAGGTGATTTCAACTTAGCGTGTCAATTAATTTTCTTGCTATGTTTCAGTGAGGTGAAGAGGCTAGAGGAGTATGCTCTATTCCCTTTTGGGCACATCAGAAACTTAGAACCCTTGAATCCAAGCTAAGTCCCCATGTGGTCCATATTGTGAGTCTTCCTTGTTAGAGAGGGTTAACCATAGTGGACACTCCCTTTATTGGGTAAACCACGTGGATGAAACCTCAAGTGATATTAGCCATTCCTACTATGGAGCAACAACCACCATATAAATGTCCTTGTGGAAGAAATTGTCACAGGTGTGGCCTCTTGTTGGGTTGTCAGATCTCCTCACCAGCTCCTAATTGATTAAATTCTTGGACTGTGTCAAAACCTCAGTGTGCCAGGATTGGATTTCGCCCACTTGAGATTGCAAGAGTTGTAGAGTTGACCATTACTATGAACCATAGTGCAACCAAATTTTTCTTTTCTAGGACTATGTGCATGTCTGAAAAACACTTTGAGAACATACACAAGTAGTCCTTAGGGAGTAGAATACTACATCACTATTCTTGTTTATGCGCAAGGTTGCTTTGTCCCTTGCTCATTGTTTGAAGACAATTGTTTGCTTGAACTCCCTGATTACTATCTTGTGTGCCTAATTAATTATAAGAATTTATTAATGCATCTAATTGGTTAATTAAAATGAACAAAAACTGAGTTCCCAAGTTAAAAAAATAGCTTTTTACAACTTGCTCAATTTGCTATCTTGTCATTTCTAGTCTTCCTCAGTCAATCTGGGTCAGATCAGGACACTTACCCTACTGTTAGAAGCTTGTTTGCACCTTGGATTCTTGTGTTTTGACCTCTTTAACTAGTAATCTTTGATTTCATGAGTGACCTTTCTTGGAGTCAGTGAGCTAGAAACCATCCTTTTTGAGAAGATAAACCTTTGGATCCTTTGATAACACACTGGGAGAGTTTTAGTAATCTCTTGTCCATTCACTTCCATACAAATTTAAATTCAATCAATATAAATTGAGTAAATCATCCTCCTTATCCATATGTGTTAGGGTATTCATTCGTTGAGTGGACACCTCTGTGGAAGTGTTGGTTTATGCCTCTTGCAATATTATATCTTATCACCTCTCTTATGGATAAGTGAGTGCTTTTACTATCCTAGTTTGGTACCAATGTTTCTTAGGGTCATCCTATCACCTAGTACCTTTTCTTTCATGTTGGTTACAACAAGATATCAAGTATTTCAAGGAAAGCGACCTCAAGTAGTCTTTGACCAATTACCCTTAGTTCAAACTCACCAAAAATGTAAGGGAAAAGAACCTGTATTTGATCAATCACCCAGGAACAACTTGGAAGTTTGGTTTGATCCCAAGAGTAACCTTAGTGAGTTGAGTACACCCTTAACATCTTCTCACTTAGATATGGATATGAGTTACACAATGACTCGACGAGAGAGGGAAGAAATGGATAAATGCCTTGATAAAATATTTGAAAACCATAGAGATACCATTTTGTTTGGAAGTTTCTCTCATGAACATCGACCAATCTCACCCCTTATCTCAACTATATATTTGGATGCATACCAAAGGGTTGTAAGAGATAAGAGGCAAGCCTATCAAGAAGAACAATCACAACATGAAAACCAAGATGATGAACCCTATGACACTCATGTGAATGCAACATACACCAATGAATTGTTTAGACATTCAAGACCAAGTTCACCGCTCAAAAAAACTTCAAGATACATGAGTGAAAGACTTAAGAGAATTGAGCATGAAAGGAAAGCCTTCCTAGATGAACAAGTTGAAAAGGAAGAGCAGTTTAGACTCCTGGAGTCAGAGAGACAAGCCTTGTTGGAGATAGAAAAGAGAGACTTCCAGGAAGAGAAAGATAGACTCTTGGACCAACAACTTAATGATAAATTTAACAACATGCATGTTGGTGGTGGAAAAAGCTCTCCTCTATCCACTCCTCCTAAGACTCCACAAAGTGGAAGACGTTCAAGAACACCTTCACGATCTCCTAGCCCTAGAGAAGGAAGGGCTTCACAACATGATCATTATAGGAGATGAACACCTCTTAGGAACTCAAGACAAACTTCACAACATGCTCACCATTGTTCACAATATGGGGGTAGTAGCTTGAGTTTTGATCTAAACTCCCAAGACTTCATGAAGATACAACAAGAACCGCTCTTCCAATAGTATGTGGAGAGATACTTAGAGAAAAACAAAGACAAGTTCCTAGAGAGTTTAATCAACAAGGGCACTAGATTCCCCTAAAACTTTGATGTGGACAAGAAGACTAAGAAGCAAGGTCCATCTCAAGAAGAAGAGATCCAACAAATTAAGAGTATGATGGAAAAGATGTTGGCACCCAAGAGTTCATTCTCACTTGATTCAATTTGTCCTAATCCTTTTGACAATAGTGTTAACATGAAAGACTTCCCTAGAAAGGTTGAGATTCCTTAATATGACAAGTACAATGGGAATGGAGACCCACATGATCACGTGTGTCAATTCTATACCATAATTTTTGAGTTCCATCAAGATGACGTGTACCTCATGAGATTGTTCCCAAGGAGTCTTAAGGGTCAAGTGATGGAATGGTTCACCAACATAACTCCCCCTATTAAGACTTTCAAAGAGCTCATCCATAGATTTGTCCAACACTTCGCATACAACCTTTCAATATTTTTCACCATGTTGGACTTATACAACTTAAAGAAAAATCAAGGGGAATCCTTTGTCACTTTCTTGCAAAGGTGGAGATGACAATGCTCTCGCTACTCTAGGACCATTCCTAAAAATGAGAAGATTGAGATCCTTGTTAGTAACTTGGTTCCTGAAATATGGTATGAAGTTAGGAAGATGGTTTTTTATTCCTTTCACACCATGGTTGAAACCACATGTAGGATTGAGGATGTTTTGAGAGAACAAGGAATTTTGACCAAACATGGAAACAACAACAACAACAATGGTCAAAATAAAAAAAACTCTAACAAGGATAAAGGAAAGAACTCACATTGGAATAGGAACAAACAAGTGGTCAATGATGGAGTTGTGGACTCCTCTCAACCCAAAGATCAAGCTATTCTCCACTTGTCTAGTGTTGTTCAAGTCAGGAAACTCAATGCATCAAATCAACAAGAGCACAAGCCAAGATACCAATATAAGCCTAAGAAAGAGAGACATCGGTTTTTAAAACTTGGTGATTCATATGAGGATGTATTAAAAACACTCATTTCCAACAACCTTGTGCATCCTCAAGACCCCAAAAAGCATTATATACCTAATGTTAAGCCACATTGGTGGGATGAGAAAGCCTTTTGCAAGTTTCAGAATGGCATTGGACATGATATTGAAAACTGCTAGAAACTTAAACATATCATCCAAGATCTCATTTAGAATGGAAAACTTAAGGTAGATGGATTGAACACCAATGCTGACCATAAGGCATTCAAAGAACCTTTGCCCAAGTATGAGAAGGGGGAAACCTCTAAACCTAAGAATGGCAAGGCTGAGGTCAATTAAACTTACACAGATGTAGAGAATGTTGTCAACATGCTTGAAGTTGTAGAAGAGAATGCCAACATGATTAGGAAAAAAGATCCCTATGGTTATGATCTAGACATGGACTCTCCTCCTATCTTTGATGAAGAACCCATCCTAGTGCTAAGGGGTCCTCACGCTAGAGTTCCATCTCAAAATCTCAATGCTGTCAAATGAAGTCAAGGTCCCCTTGTCATTAGAGGACCCAGTTCAAGGAAACCAAGTAAACCAAGGAAAGTGGCATCCAAGAATGTCACCTCAAAACCAGCAGTCAATCCCAAGTTGAGCTATAATCTTGTCGATCAGTTGCAAAGAACCCCAGCTTAGATTTTTATCTTTGAGCTCTTAGAGTTATCCCTGAGACACAAACAAGTCCTTGAGGATTCTTTGCACACAATGAACGTCCCCAACAACTTAGACATTGATCAATTCTAGAACATGGTTAACCATATTACCAGCCCTCATTACCTTACCTTTTCGAAGGATGATGATAAAGCTTTGAGCCACCCACAAAATCTCACTCTTCATATTGAGGTCATGATCCACAAAACCCATGTTAGGCACCTATTGATAGATGGGGGTGCTAGGCTTAATATTTGTTCCTTGAGTCTTTTAAAGACGTTGGGTTATTCTGAACAAGTCATAGATACTAGAAAAAGATCACTATCAAAGCCTATGATGAGGCAAAAAGAAGTTCCAAGGGTTGACCGTCCTTCCTGTTAGCATTGGCCCTATTGAAAAAGATGTTCTGTTCCAAATAGTTGATGTTGGTCCCCTCGCATACAATATCTTACTCAGTAGACCGTGTATTCATGATATGAAAGCAATGTCTTCTACCTATCATCAGTGTGTTAAGTTCCCCTACAATGGAATAGATATTTGTATACCTGGGGATAACACTTTATCTGTTAACTCAGTTTTAGTGAGTGCTCATGTTCCCCTCAATAGAGAAGCAAAAGACTTCAATGCAACTTTAATTGAATGTAAAGACAAGTTCAAGTTAGTAGACCTTGGCATGGGGGGTATCAACTTAACTCCCTCACAACACTAGCAGTTTCATCTAGGTCTTATGGAAAGCCTTCACAAGAAATGAGACCTTCCTCTTTAGCTATGACTTTATTTGGCACATTTGTGGAGTCCTCAGTGCCTATTCAAGATGAGAAAGAAGAGGTGGCTATTAAATATTGGATTTATAGAGAAGATAAATACATGCACAATGAGAACTTCTCTCCCTCTCCTAAGGCTTATGGAAGAGGGTATACTTTTGCCAAATAGATGGGCTATCTTGGACATGGCCCTCTTAGTCAAAAATTGGATGCTAGAGATGAACCCCTTGATCATGATCTTTTTGGATGCAAGTCTAAGAAGACAGTTGGCCTAGGATTTGTGAATTGCAACAAGAACACTACTCCTATCCTTGATGAGTCAGATAGTGAAGATGAACTAGAATACATACCTAATTTGAAAAATCAACAAGATATGTGTGAAGATTGGGTCTCTTCCACTAATCTACTTTGGGGAGATTTATATAATCGAGTCACTCATGAGATAGTTGCAACCTTAGAACAAGATGAATCAGATGTAGAAGATCTTATCATAGAACATCAAAGTAAGAATCTTGTTCATTTGATGGAAAGAGAAGGTGTTGCCCTTGATGACATTAGAACTTCCACATCAAGACATCCTAAACCATCATGGTGTAAACATCCTAGTTGAAGTTCAGAAACAAGTTCATATGAGTATGAATGGGACTCCTTCTCAGAGCCATCCATAGTTGACATGGATGTTGATGCCATCCACACTTATAGTTCTCAACCCAAGGTAGCCGGTGAGTCATGTGTAGGATTAGAGGATTTGAACCCACATTTTTCCTTAGTAGACAATTTTTCACTTGTTAGGATGAATCCTGATTTGGGTAGCTTAGAAGGATACTTGATGGACTCTGACTCTTTAGTCATGAGAGATGATATCATTCACATTCACAACCTTGAACCAGTCATTGAATTACCTCTTATTCATCCTAACCTCATTGATTGGTCCCAATGCTATCAAGAACCTGAGCTCTTAACGGTCCAAAATGATTATGAGATAACCTATTACTTGAATGCCATTGAACCCATAGTCTCTTCCACCAGTGAACCGGCTACCAGCATGATAGAGCTAGACATCAAGTACCTTAGTCACAAAATAAAAAGAAAAGAAAATCAAAAGAATAAGAGTTCTGATGGCAAAAACCACTGTGTGGTGGTGTCAAAACCAAAAAAAGTAAAAAGAAATGACGTATCCAAGGGTGAAAACCTCTTTGAGGTGCCTAAGGATGAGGTACTTGATCATCTCCCTAGCTGCTTTCAAAATAGATCTTCAGTGCTTATCGAACCAATACAAATAGTCAATTTGGGTGCTCATGAGGCTCCACAAATAGTACACTTGGCTCAGTCCTTGTCACCACAAGAAAAATAAGCTTACACTAAGTTCTTAGAGAAAAATAAGATCAACTTTGCATGGACTTATTTAGATATGTTAGGGTTGGACACTAATCTTATCATGCATCACTTGTCCATAGCTCTGGGTGTCAAACTAGTTAAACAAAAATTGAGAAAGATGCATCCTCACATAGCTCTCCTAGTCAAAGAAGAATTAGAGAAGCTCCTTGGTGCAGGATTCATAAGAGCTATTGACTATGCTGAATGGATATCAAACATTGTACTAGTTTCCAAACATGAAAAATCCATTCGAATTTTCACAGATTTTAAAGATGTCAACAGAGCATGCCCAAAGGATGACTTTCCACTTCCCAATATAGACATGATAGTAGATATGACTATGGGTTATGAGATTTATTCCTTGATGGATGGTTTTTTCGAATACAATCAAATTAAGATAGCTCATGAAGATCAAGAAAAGACTGCATTCACTTGTGCATGGGGTACCTATTGTTGGAACGTTATGCCTTTTGGATTAAAAAATGTAGAAGCCACCTATCAAAGAGCTATGACAACAATTTTTCATGACATGATGCATAAAAACATGGAAGATTATGTGGATGACACCTTGGCTAAGTCTAAGAAAAGAGACACACACTTAAATGATTTAGAAGTAATTCTAGATCACATGGAACAATTTCAACTAAGGTTAAATTGTAAAAAGTGTGCATTTGGTGTCACCTCTGGAAAACTACTAGGATTCATCATTTCAGCAAAAGGAATAGAGGTAGAACCTGAAAAAGTCCAAGAAATCATAGATATGCCACCTCCTAAAAACATTATTCAAATGAGGAGTCTTCAAGGACGTCTTCAATCCATAAGGAGGTTCATTTCACAGTTGGCAGATAGAGCTCAACCTTTGAACAAGAACTTACACAAGGGAGTCAAATGTGTTTTGAATGAGGATTGTCAAAGGAGCATAGATCAAATCAAGAAATACTTGGCAAATCCCCCCATTTTAATGCCTCCTATCCCAGGGAAGCCACTTATTTTATACATTTCAACGACAAAATCTTCCTTGGGGGCATTACTAGCTCAACTTGATGAACATGGGAAAGAAAGAGCAATATACTACATTAGTCGCACTCTTGTTTCATATGAGGTTAACTACACTAGCATTGAGAAAGATTTCCTTGCAGTTGTGTTTTCTTCCCAAAAGTTGCGACATTACATGCTTGTGCACACTATACACCTCATAGCAAAAATAGATCCACTCAAGTATTTACCAGGTAAGGCTTCCCTCATAGGTAGACTTTCTAAATGGATGATGGTCCTTTCAAAGTTTGACATAGAATACATTGAGCATAAATAAATCAAAGGACAAGCCATAGTAGATCAATTGGCTGATTTCCCAATACAAGATAATGCACCTATTCAAGTTGACTTCCCAGATGAACACCTCATGTATATGATTGAAAGAACATGGAAGATGTTCTTCGATGGATCCTTTATGCAAAATGGTTTAGGAGATGGTGTGTTGTTTGTTTCTCCTCATGGCTATTTGATTCCTAAGTCTTACAAGTTATGGTTCCCTTGTACAAACAACATCGCTAAGTATGAAGCTTTAACAAATGGACTTAAGATGGACATAGAATGGAGAATCATAGAGTTACACATCTATGAGGGTTAACAGCTGATAATCAACCAAGTCAATGATGAATATCAAACAAAAAATGAGAAACTAGTACCTTACAAGAAAATGGTTGATTCCTTGAAATGATACTTCACATTTGTCACATTTCAGCAAATCCCTAGAGCAGAAAACAAAGCAACTGATGCCATGGCTACACTTTCTTCACTCCTTCAGTTAGGGGAACATGCATCTAGATTTGAATTCCTGGTGGAAGAGCTACATCACCCTATCTATGACTCCCAAGAAAGTCATGTCATTTGTACCCTTGTTGGTCATGAATCATCCTATTATGGTGCCATTTACTCATACCTTCGTGATGGCATTATCCCTGAAACCTTAACTGATCTGAATGCAAAAACCTTACCCAAAAGGCCTCTCACCATTCCCTTATCTTTGGTGATTTGTATAGGAGGGGTCTAGATGGAACACTTCTTATATGCTTAGAAAAGGAAGAATCTAACCAAGTGTTAGTTGACATCCATGAGAGCATCTATGGGGGACATTCCAATGGTCTTTCCATGGCCTGAAGGTTGCTTAGGGTGGGGTACTATTGGCCTACGATGCAGATTGATGCAGTAGATTTTGCAAAGTCATGTGAAAAGTGTCAAAAATATGGTAACCTGATACATGCTCTAGGTAGGGAGCTCATTCCTTCTATATCTCATTGGCCATTTCAGCGTTGGGCCTTTGATCTTGTTGGGAAAATTCATCCCAACTCATCAGGTGGACACAAGTTTATTATCACTGCTACTTATTACTTCACTAATTGGGTAGAAGCTATCCCACTTTCTGTTGCCTTAGGCAAGACAGTTTCTCTATTCATTTTGAACCATATCATTTGTCAATATGGAGTTCCTTCTGAGATTATCACTGACAATGAAGGCCAGTTCAAAAATAAAGACCTTAAGCAACTCTGCAAGAAATTCAAGATTAAGCAACATTGGTCTTCCATTTAATTCCCACAAGGAAATGGTCAAGCAGAGGCATCAAACAAAACCATTCTTAAAATCCTACATAGAACAGTTTGTAAGAGTGGTAGAGATTGACATTTATAGATAAATTCGGCTTTGTGGGCCTATAGAATGAGTATTCATACTCCAATTGGGGCTACTCCTTTTTCCCTTACATATGGCGTTGAAGCAGTATTACCTTTAGAGGTTGAGATTCCTTCACTTAGAGTTTCCCTCAAAGGTCTAGTTACAAATGAAGACTACCACGCCATGAGACTTCAAGAGTTAGAACTTCTAGATGAGAAATGTCAAGCATCAATTGACCATATGAGGGTTTATCAAAAGCACATGTCCAAAGCCTTCAACAAAAAGGTTCACCCTAGAGAATTCCAAGTGGGAGATCTTGTCCTACGTGAAAATCCTAAGAATCAACAACATAGAGATCAAAAGGGGAAATTTGAACCTAATTGGCTTGGACCTTACATCATTACAACAACTTTTAGGTAAGGTGCCTATTTACTGTCTACATCAGTGGGAGAGCAGCTCCCTGATCCCATCAATGTCTTGCACCTGAAGAAGTTCTATCCATGATACCCATTCTATCTAGGGGCATCCTTTGTACATACTTATTGATCCTAAAAAAATCCTAAAAAATGATATATTGTCAACAATTCTAAAAAATAGAAAATGTCCTAAAAAAATGATCATCTTAGTGAAAACCTAGCAATAGGAGCTTTGATGTATCTCCAAAAAAATTATATATTCCAAAAATACCAAAAACATAAAAAAATTCAAAAATTCAAAAAAAAAAAAGAAAAAGTGCCTTGGTGAAAACCTAGAAACAGGCGCCTTGGTAGCAAAAATACAAAAAAATTATAAAAAGTCCTGAAAAAAAATAAAAATATTTTTTGCAATAAAATCCAAGTGGTGAAAACTTGGAAACGAGTGCTACTTGAGGCCTTTGTACCCCTGTTTCTTAGCATGTGTCCTCGACACTTAGCCTTTCTCCATCATGCCTTGTCCTTGTTGCCTTGGTTTGGAATTGGTCTTTGTCTTTAACTAGGGGGTATAACTATGTTAGCTTTGGTCTCTTAGATGCGTTAGTCTTTAGGACACCTCACAAATGGTGTTTTTCAACACCACCCCAACTGTGTTTTTCAACACAACTCCTGACATCGAATGTTTTTCAAAACTTCTTAGTTTGGTGTTACCCAATTTTTTCATGTGATCTTACCTGCTTGCAAGCATTTGATCATTATCCTCAAAACTCAGAATTGGTTAACACACTTAAATTTTTAAACACAACACTTAATGCTTGAGCTATGTCATGATATTTTCTTTGTGTGCTGACTCTTATTGATTTTCGTTAAGTGTCCTTATCTAATAAGTCTCTCTTATATGCATAGCTAGAGGACTTGGGGCATGCAGCATGTTTTTATTTTCTTTCTGCTTGTGGGTGTGGTCTTGAAAATCTAGTGTCTCTTGTTGTCCTCTTGAAACACTTAGGATATTTGAGGCATCATCCTTGACTATTTTTGCATAACTGTTCTTATGGTCATCCCGACATCTATTCCTTGATGCGAGCGTGGTTTTGCTACATTAAATTGGGTAAGCTAACATCGAAGTCATCTTGACCTTTATGTCTTTGATGCTTATGTTAGAATATTTCCACATTCTAATATGATATAAATCACATTCATATCTTCATAGTTGCGCTTGTGACTAGTGATGATTGTGTGATTTTTTGATGTCCGTTAATAATGGCCCAATGATGAAAATAAGTTCCTTAACATTCTCTAATGAATAATGAACACAAAATCCTATGCTATAGTTGCTCTATTACAAGTACACCTTTGCATTTTCATGTTGCTTGCATTGTTAGACTTCATGTTAATTTGCATTTTTAGGTTGCATTATGAGTTTGAGAGTGTTTTCCTTCATCTTTCTTTTAGAATTTTAATCAATTGTGGTCATGTTTTTATCTTCATTTCCTTATCTTCTTTCGTGATCTCAATCAAAATTTTCCATCTTAAATAATTGATTGTGTTAGGAATAGTCCCAGGAGATAACTGAGAGGGGGGGGGGTGGTGAATCAGTTATCTACAAGTTTCAATTCTTTATCCAATTAAGTATACTTAAATATAAAGCATCAACACAATGAAAAAAAACTTGAACACAACACCAATATTTTGGTTACGGGGAAACCCAAATAGGTAAAAACCCCGGTGGGAATTGACACCCACCAATATTTTGCACTAGTGTATTATGATCCTTGTTAGAAGATCCTTAACTCTATTAGGAGTTGCTTTATAATATATTTAGTACAGTAGACCTGGTCAAGGGTCAGACCCTATTAGGAGTCTTTTACAATTGTCCATGTTAGGGGAGAGGACACACTATCTGAGAGCTCACTGCTTAAAGGGGCGAAGGCTACAACCTTCTGAATAACAGATACACACTATATCTAGATCTTGGTGAATTGAGCTTTGACCTGCTATCTAGATCAATTCCAATGTATAGCACAAATACTTTACTTGGTCACATAGACCTTCTTCTGATGGCTCAACACTTTGCACACTTTGCTATGCTCTTCTTCATCAACCATGAACCACACTCAAGCAATCACAAATGACTGCCTATAAATATATTTCCTCTAAATAATATTATCAAGTCGGCCTATTAGAACCACCTTGAAACCATATTAGAGAAACCATAACAAACTCCAATAAACATTCTGTCGGCTCTACTATGCATGCAACACATTCTGGGACCTGTCCAATAAGATAATTGTAGATGCATGCTACACACTATCGGATCTACCAAAACAATTGGATCTTTCTCCTCAAGCTGAATTACTTCATGCACTAATAACCGAACATCAATAACTCTTCTCTAAGCTTAAATCCAAGGGAGCATACCCACATGATAGGCGCAACTCCAGAACCAATAAAATCACTGTCGACTCTTCTGAATAAACACATGAAACTACTACTGGTGAATAGCGACTGCATAAAGTCAATTCTACTAAATAACATACTATGCATCCATGATTGAAACATCACTAACATGCCTTCAACATATATCCAGGTGCACAAAGCTCCATGATAAATGTACAGACAACCATACATAGAACACTGCCTGTTACTCTATCAGGAACACTGCTGACACCAGCTGCTATATAACTGTCTGTACTAATAGTTAACCTCTGCACCCATGATATCATGCTGATACCATGTCCATGATACATATATAGAAGAGTTAATGCATAAGACTTCCACGCATGCTACTTTCCATATGTTGTCATCAATGACAAACATACAGTCAGTACTAGCCTGCTGGCAAATCTCCAACAATCTCCCCCTTTGGCATTGATGGCAACATGTGGAATGAAATACCACCACCAACCCAAATGAACATTTATTTTATAACATTCTCCATTTCCTCATCAAAACTCCCCCAAAGATGAATCCTCCATCTGCTGCAATATTTTTCAATATTCTCCATTTCCTCAACTGTACTGCTGTCATAACTGTATACTGCTCCCCCTTAGTATATTAATCCTTCTTTTTACTTCTATTTTTCATGACTCTGTATATTACTCCCCCTTTGACATCAATGGAAAAGGGAGCCATTCATTTTAAGCACCGATACTACTCCTGAGATAGAGTAGTCAACTTTCCATCAGTCCCTAAGGACTGATGCCTTTCCTTCTTTCTTCTAAGCATAATTAAGGAAGGGAATTACTCCCAAATTCTCCCTAAGATACTCAAAATTATCCTTAGGCAAGGGCTTTGTGAATATATCTACCAACTGATCTTTAGTACTTACATAGTCCAGCTTGACTTCTTTCTCTACCACTTTCTCTCTTAGGAAGTGATACTTGATCTCAATGTGCTTTGTCTTTGCATGCATCACAGGGTTCTTCAACATATTGATAGTGCTAGTGTTATCATAGTGAATAACAATAGGATAATCAATTTGAATTCCAAAATCATTTATCATCTGCTTGATCCAAAAAATTGTAGAACAATTCAAGGCTGCTGCAACATACTCCGCTTCTGCTGTTGATTGAGAAATACAATTTTGTTTCTTGCTTGTCCAAGTGACAAGTCTATCACCAAGAAACAATGCTCCACCTGATGTACACTTTCTGTCATCAACACATCCTTCCCAATCTGCATCAGTGTACACATGAAGCTCAACATTTTTTGAACTAGGATACCATAGACCATAATCTATAGTGCCCTGAAAATATTTGAATATTCTCTTTACTGCCATAAGGTGACTTTTCTTAGGCTCTACTACAAATCTTCCAACTATGCCAACTACATTGGAAATATCAGGTCTAGTCTGAGTAAGATATATGAGTTTACCAATCATAGACTTATACAATGTTATATCCACTGCTAGTGAGTCATCTTCTTTTGTAAGCTTGCATCCAGTGATCATAGGGGTTCCTATTGGCTTGCAATCATCCATCTTGAATTTCTTTAATATTTATTTCACATACTTGGACTGATTAATGAAAATTCCTTTTTTTGTCTGCTGCACATTTAGTCCCAAAAAGTATTCGATAGGACCAATCATACTCATCTCAAACTCATTCTGCATTTCTTTGGCAAATTCAACACTTAGTTTGTCATTACCTCCAAAGATAATGTCATCAACAAATATATCTACAAGTAGTAGACCTTCAGATGTCTCTCTAATGAATAGATTACAATCTTCTGCTCCTTTCTTGAATCGAATCTTTGTTAGATATCCATCTAGTCTCTCATACCATGCTCTAGGGGCTTGCTTAAGTCCATAGAGGGCCTTCTTCAATCTGCATACCATATTAGTTCTATCTGATAAGGTGAATCCTTTTGGCTACTCAATGTATACTTCTTTCAAATCTCCATTCAGGAATGCTGACTTGACATCCATCTGATATACTTTGAAGTTTTTGACTGTAGCATAAGCTAGAAATAACTTAATAGCTTCTAATCTACTCATAGGTGCAAATGTATCTAAATAGTCAATGCCTTCTCTTTGTGCATATCCCTTACATACTAACCTTTCTTTATTTCTTACTACTATACCATCTTCATTCATCTTGTTTCAAAATATCCACTTTGTTCCAATCACATTCTTATCACTAGGTCTTGGGACCAGTTCCCAAGTGCCATTCTTAATAATTTGATCAAGTTCTTCTTTCATAGCATCATGCCGATCTGAATCATTACATGCATCTTCAACACTTAAAGGTTCAATTTGAGATAATAAACATACTTCTTCATTGCTAGCTGAGTTCTTTGCTTGTGATCTTGGTAAGACTTTGCCGCTCTGATCTCTAATGATGTCTTTCTTGGAATGATTTCTAGATGTAAACTTTGGAATTTTAGGTGATTCTAACTCATGAGCCTTAGGAGTACCTTCTTCACTTGTCTCAGGGTCATTGAATAACACATCAATACTGTCAAAAATTTCCTCAATAAATGTCTCACTAGTGGAGGGTCTGGGTTCTTCTTCAATCATGGGTGAGTAATCATGATATCTTTCTTGAACCATAACATTTTCATCAATCTTAACATGAGAAATTTCAACGATCTTTTTCAATCTTAAATTGAAACATCTATAAGCTTTACTTTTGGTAGAGTAACCAAGGAAAATACCTTCATCACTTCTTGCATCAAACTTGCCTACTGCTTCATCCCTCTTGATGTAGCACTTGCTTCCAAAGATTCTGATGTATTTTACTATGGGAACATTACCAAACCATAGCTCATATGGTGTTTTGTCATCGCCAGGCCTTAATTGAATTCTATTGATGGTGTAGACTATTGTATTGACTGCATCTCTCCAATCGGTGTGTGCAAATTTTCCTTCTATCATGATGGTGTGCGCTGTATCAAGGATGATCCTATTTCTTCTCTCTGCAATTCCATTCTGTTGAGGGGTTGTAGGTGGACTTAATTGTCTCTTTATGCCATGTTCTTTTTAGTACTCATAGAATTCATCAGAGGTGAATTCTCCTCCTCTATCCGATCTCAAACATTTTATCTTTAGTCTAGATTCATTCTCAACCTTAGCTTTGAATATTTTGAATTTATCAAATGCTTCTGACTTATCTTTCAAGAATGCAACCCACATCATCCTAGTATATCCATCAACAAACAAAATGAAATACCTTTCACCATAGTATGATCTTTTTGAGTTGGACAACATAGGTCTATATGAATCAGATCCAACTTGTTCTCTGCTGAATTTTTCTTGCTCCTGAATTAATTTCTCACATGCTTTCCCATCACACATTCCCTGCATATAGTGTCAACTAGCTTTGCTATGCTAGGTAGATCTCTTATTGCTTTTACATTGCTTATCTTTACTATGTTGTCAAAATTGATATGACATAGTCTTTTATGCCTTAACCAACTGTCATCAACTTTAGCAACAAAACAACTTGCTTCTGAATTGAGTTGGAAAACATTACCTCTTGTCTTTGAGCCTGATGCAATCATAACACCATCCTTGTTGTTAATGATGCATTTTTCATTTTTGAACTCCAACTGATAACCTTTTCCAAGTAACTATCCAACACTAAGAAGGTTATGTTTCAAACCATCTACATATAGAACATCATCAATACTATTCTTTCCATCCAAGGTGATGATTCCTCTACTAAATATGGGTTTAGGAGTGTTATCTCCAAATCTAACCATACCACCATTGTATTTTTCCAGATGAATAAATCTATCTTTATCGCCTATCATGTGATGTGAATGACCACTATCTATAATCTAGTCTCTCCTTATGTTAACTTGGGAAATCAATGCTAGCTCTTGATTCTCTTTCTTATCTTCATGAACTGTCTTATTATTCATTTTGTCTACAATAGAAATGATTCCAATTTCTTCTTCACCTGATTCATCATCTAAAACTCCATCTCCAGCATAGTAGCATTCCTTAGAGTACTTAGGGTTGTAATCCTTTTTGAACTTTCTAGCTCTAGTAGGACACTTAGATGCAAAGTGACCGATCTTATTACATGAAAAGCACTTAAATGGTAATTGACCTTCATATTTTCCTTTTCCTTTCTTTTCTCTTTTAGAAATCATAGCAATGAAATCATCTAATATTTTCTCTTCATCATCATCATCAAAATTACTAGAAGTGTTTACAGATTTCTTACCATGAACTGTTGCTTTGAAGGCTGTCTCACTCTTTGGTTCTGTCTTCAATCTTGAAATCTCAAAAGCTGAGATTTTTCTGATCAAAGTCTCTCTCTTGAAATTAGATGTAAGATGCATGGTCTCATCAAGGATGTTGATCTTGCTTTCATATTCAGGAGTGAGAGTAGTCATTAACTTGTCCATAATGTCCTCCTCTGAAATCTCTCCACCATTGTTTTTGATTCCAGCAACTGCTTCATTTATCCTTTGATTGTAAGCTCTGATATTTTCTTTAGGAAGCATCTCTAATGCATTGTATCTTTTCTTCCATGTCTTTCTGTGTGCATCCTTTGCTTATTTGTCTCCTTCAAATATGTCTTCTAGGTGCTTCCATATTTTGTGGGCTGTATCTACCTTTTTAATTTATGAAAACTCACCATTAGATAGGGCGCTGATAAGAGCTTCTTTAGCTATAACATTCTGATGAAACAATTCCTTTTTCCTATCAATAGCATCATCCTTTGCAAGGTCTTCTAAGGTAGGAATCTTGGCTTCTTTGATAGTTATATCAAAAAATTTAAAAGCAATGCACTGCAATTGGCTCACCATCTTGTTCTTCCAATCAAGATAATTCTCTCCATCAAACTTAGGCCTTTCTTTCCTGAAGTATGCCATCTGATCAACCTCAAGCTATTAAAATTTCTTTGTGAGGCACTTAGCTCTGATACCAATTGTTAGGAATAGTCCCAAGAGATAACTGAGAGGGGGGGGGGGGGTGAATCAGTTATCTACAAGTTTCAATTCTTATCCAATTAAGTATACTTAAACATAAAGCATAAACACAATGAAAGAACACTTGAACACAACACCAATATTTTGGTTACAGAGAAACCCAAATAGGTAAAAACCTCAATGGAAATTGACACCCACTAATATTCTGTACTAGTGTATTATGATTCTTGTTAGAAGATCCTTAACCCTGTTAGGAGTTGCTTTACAATATATTTAGTACAATAGACCTAGTCAAGGGTCGGACCCTGTTAGAAGTCTTTTACAATTTTCCTTGTTAGGGGAGAGGACGCACTATCCAAGAGCTCACTGCTCAAAGGGGTGAAGGCTACAACCTTCTGAATAAAAGATACACACTATATTTGGATCTTGGTGAACTGCATTTTGACCTATTGTCTGGATTAGTTCCAATGTATAACACAAATACTTTACTTGGTCACATAGACCTTCTTTTGATGGCTCAACACTTTGCACACTCTGCTCTTCTCTTCTTCATCAACCATGAACCACACTCAAGCAATAAAAAATGACTACCTATAAATATATTTCCTCTAAATGATATAATCAAGTCGGCCTATTAGAACCACATTGAAACTATAGAAAACTCTAATAAATATTCTGTCAGCTCTACTATGCACACAACACATTCTCGGACCTGTCCAATAAGATAATTGTAGACACATGCTACACACTATCGACTTTACCAAAACAACTAGATCTTTCTCCTCAAGCTGAACTACTTCATGTGCTCTTAACCGAACATCAATAACTCTTCTCTAAGCTTAAATCCAAGGGCGCATACCCACATGATAGGTGCAAATCCAGAACCAATAAAATCTCTGTTGGCTCTTCTGAATAAACATAGGAAACTGCTATTGGTGAATAGCAACTGCATAACTTCACTTCTACTGAATATCAGACTATGCACCCATGACTAAAACATCACTAACATGTCTTCAACATATATCCAAGCACACAAGGCTCCATGATAAATGTACGGACAACCATACACAAAAAATTGCCTGTTACTCTATCAGGAACACTATTGACACCAGCTACTATATAACTATCTGTACTAACAGTTAACCTCTGCACCCATGATATCATGCTGATATCATGTCCATGCTACATATACAGAAGGCTTACTACATAAGACTTCCATGCATGCTACTTTCCATATGTTGTCATCAATGACAAACATATAGTCAGTACTGGCCTGCTGACAAATCTCCAATAGATTGATTTTGGGGCATTCTCTTTCTTAAGAAAAATTCTCTTTCTTCTCTCCATTTCTTTCCACCTCTTCCAAACTTCTATCTTCCATTCACTTTCACCCCACTTCTTTTCTTCTAATTCAACATCAGGGCATAATCTTTCATGCTTGATGATCTACCTTGGTTCTGTGATACTTATATCTTTCATCTTACATCAAGAACCTTATCTTTAGTTTGATTTAATCAAATTTATCAATTTGTTATTTCTCCTCTATCTCATTTTGATTTTGATCATGAGGGGATAGTACCTATCAAACTTCAATCCTTGATTCAGCTTTATCAATCCTATCAATTGCTCTACTTGGGGCAACCTTTCTTAAGATTCTTATCTTGGACATGTCAATTACCTATTTATAGGGGTGTTGACTTTGTCTTTTTCAATCAGCTTATCTTTGTCCTGATGTGTTCCCATTCATCAATCACACATCTTGGTTGTTTTGTGATCCCAAATCAATCTCACACTTCAACTGCATTCTTTGACTACATGTGTTCCCATAAAGATCACACATTAGTCAAAGAGAGGCAAATGTATGCACCCTAAAATGGTCACCTAGACTATGGGCCTCCATTCTTCAATTTATCAAATGATGAAATTAATTTATCAATTTCCTTAATCAATGCCTTGCAATATTTTCAATTCAAATCAATTTCCTTGATCAAATCGTAATTAATTCAATTGTTTCAATATTTCCTAAGGTTTGATCATTTATCCTAAGTCTCATTTAATTAAAAGAACATGCTCCCTTTTAATTAAATAAAAATCTCTTTATAAATAAATAATTTTTTTTAATTAAATAATAGAAATCATTTTGCTAAAAATAATAAAATAAAAATAAAAAGAAAAGTGCACTTTCCAATGAGATAGAATCTTTTGATTTTTTGAAAAAGATTTTTGCCTCTTTATCTCAACCACTCATTATTTTGCCTCTTAATCATGCCTATTTATTTTTCCTCTTGAGAATCTTGAGCACATGGATCAACCAAGATTTAATCTCCACCATTGCTCATTTCTTTTTTCCTTTTAATCTTGACCATTCATTCATTTCTAAATCTTTTATAAGGAATCCTCTCCATCTCATTTAGGATATTTCCACATTCCAATCTGATATAAATCACATTCATATTTTCATAGTTGCGCTTGTGACTAGTGATGATTGTATGATTTTTTGATGTCCGTTAATAATGGCCCAATGATGAAAATAAGTTCATTAACATTCTCTAATGAATGATGAACACAAAATCCTATGTTACAGTTGCTCTATTGCAAGTACACCTTTGCATTTTCATGTTGCTTGCATTGTTAGACTTCATGTTAATTTGTATTTTTAGGTTGCATTATGAGTTTGAGAGGGTTTTCCTTCATCTTTCTTTTGGACTTTTAATGAACTGTGTTCATGTTTTTATCTTCATTTCCTTATCTTCTTTCGT
Source organism: Chamaecyparis obtusa (assembly GCA_027943335.1). Taxonomy (NCBI): domain Eukaryota; kingdom Viridiplantae; phylum Streptophyta; class Pinopsida; order Cupressales; family Cupressaceae; genus Chamaecyparis; species Chamaecyparis obtusa. The sequence goes on along the minus strand of BSBK01004744.1, from coordinate 106,016 downwards.
GATCTCAATCAAAAATTTCTATCTTAAATAGTTGATTGATTTTGGGACATTCTCTTTCTTAAGGAAAATTCTCTTTCTTCTCCCCATTTCTTTCGACCTCTTCCAAACTTCTATCTTCCATTCGCTTTCACCCCACGTCTTTTCTTCTAATTCAACCTTGGGGCATAATCTTTCATGCTTGATGATCTACCTTGGTTCTATGATACTTATATCTTTCATCTTACATCAAGAACCTTATCTTTAGTTTGATTTGATTAAATTTATCAATTTGTTGTTTCTCCTCTATCTCATTTCGATTTCGATCACGAGGGGGTAGTACCTATCAAACTTCAATATTTGATTCAGCTTTATCAATCCTATCAATTGCTTCGCTTGGGGAAACCTTTCTTGAGATTCTTATCTTGGACATGTCAATTACCTATTTATAGGGGTGTTGATCTTGTCTTTTTAAATTAGCTTATCTTTGTCCTGATGTGTTCCCATTCATCGATCACACATCAGGTTTGTTTTGTGATTCCAAATCGATCTCACACTTCAACTGCATTCTTTGACTACATGTGTTCCCATAAAAATCACACATTAGTAAAAAATGGGCAAATGTATGCACCCTAAAATGGTCACCTAGACTATGGGCCCCTATTCTTCAATTTATCAAATGATGGAATCAATTTATCAATTTCCTTAATCAATGCCTTGCAATATTTTCAATTCAAATCAATTTCCTTGATCAAATCGTAATTAATTCAATTGTTTCAATATTTCCTAAGGTTTGATCATTTATCCTAAGTCTCATTTAATTAAAAGAACATGCTCCCTTTTAATTAAATAAAAATCCCTTTATAAATAAATAAATAAATCTTTTAATTAAATAATGGAAATCACTTTGCTAAAAAAAATAAAATAAAAATAAAAAGAAAAGTGCACTTTCCAATGAGATAGAATATTTTGACTTTTTGAAAAAGGTTTTTGCCTCTTTATCTCAACCACTCATTATTTTGCCTCTTAATCATGCCTATTAATTTTGCCTCTTGAGAATCTTGAGCACATGGATCAATCGAGATTTAATCTCCACCATTTCTCATTTCTTTTTGCCTCTTAATCTTGACTATCCATTCATTTCTACATCTTTTATAAGGAATCCTCTCCTTCTAATTTAGAGATCAAGATTTTATGCTATTGTTATGTTGCAGGTTTGGAGAGTGATTTTGGAGGATAATTTGAGCACTTGAGCTTGAACATTGCAACTTCTCTTTTCTTGTCTTCTTCTCTCATGCCTCCATGGCAATCCGTTTAGATTACTCTTGCACTTGCATGTTAGATTAGATTCATATTTCACTTCATAGAATAATTTGGAATGCATATTTCCTTTCATAGATTAGTTTGCTTTCATGCATTGTTATCATATAGAATAACTTCCATTTTCATTTGCATGCATATTTGATGATCATGGAGACTAGCACTTTTGCTTTTCCTCTTTGAATCTCTTGTTTTATGGTGTACTTTCATGGGCACAAATGAAGTCTAAACTAAGGGCCTCCATTATAAACCCTTGCACTCCATGAATAAAGAGCTATGAGTCGCCACTTGAGATCTCATTCTTGAGCAATCTTGGATATAATGACTCATAGAAGTGTGTCAACATTTTAGCACAAAATGTGCATATATACATTATATATATGTGTGTACACATATATACATGTGTGTATATATACATGTATACACATATATACATATATATACACATGTATATATATACATGCACATATGTACATGTATATATATACACATGTATATACATGTACACATATATACATGTATATTTGTACACATATATGTACACACACACACACACATATATGTGTGTGTGTGGGTGTGTGCACATATATACACACATATGTATATGTATATACATGTACACATATATATACATGTATATGTATATATGTGTGTACATACACATATATACACATGTACATATATACATGTGTACACATGTATATGTAGACACATATATACATGTACACACACACACACACATATATATACACATACATGTATATATATACACATATGTAGATATATATGCATATATGTACATACATATGTATATATGCATATATACACATATATACATGCATATATATATATACATATATACATGAATATATATACAACCATATATATATATATATGCATATATACACATATACATGTATATATTCTATATATATATATATATATATATATATATATATCAAAAACTTTAAATAATGAAAAATGAAAATAAAAAAACTTGAAAAATGACGGTCGAAGAATCGGAAGCCAACACTATTTCACCGAAAGTGACAGGCCAAAAGTGACATTGAAAGTCACTTTCAGCAGGTTAAAAACCCTACTGAAAATCCCTAGTTTATTACTTTCGATCGAAAGTTGCTAGCATACTTTCGATCGAAAGTAAGAAAAGTACTTCCGATCGAAAGTTACTCACTTACGATTGAAAGTACTAGTTAATTTATATCAAAAGTATGATGGGATTTTTTACTCGATTGTGCTTTTCGGGACATTTTCCTTCCTCTGAAAAAGTGTAACCACTATTATGGGTTTACCCTATCTTGATGTTGCAATTTCTTTATCCTTCTTCACTACTTCCTTAAGATGCCAAAATAAGCACTTATTTTTCCATCTTGATGGGGGGCACACATGGTCCCCTTATTTTTATATTTTTTTCTTCATTTCAAGCATAACATATAGAATACACTAGCATAATACAACTCGCTAGGGCCAGTTACTCTTCCTACATGTCTTGGATTGGTTGACTAGCATGCCACACACACTTGCTAGAACATTTGACCTATCTTAGCGCATAAAAAAACTATTATCATGATATAGGAGTACTATATCATGGGGATGTTAAGACGTCACAACACGCAAAGTTTTTAGGGTTGACTATTAGGCACACAAACCCATTAGACTATTTGATCCTACCCCTTTTGTGTTCATGGGATTGAGTACCGGGCACATAAACCCACTAGACTATTCAATCATATCCCTTTTGGAGTGATTCACAATAAGGGACATGAACCTTATTGGGTGAGCTTCTCTCTCTCTCTCTCTCTTGATAGTGACATCTCTCTTATTATGATTTTGGATATGATGAAGACTCAAGTCTATTGGGAGATTGATGGTTTCTTTGTCTCCTTAATCATGATGAGATCGACTCTTGCTTTTTGATCTACTTTACCATGATTTTGAGGAAACTCATACTCCCGCTAAAGTGGGGGCTAAATGTACCCTCTTAAATTGGATGCACTCCTCATTTAAGACCTTTTAGCTCTCATCCTTTGTTGACCTTATGGACCATAGATGGATTCATGCTCAGTTCCCCTTTTTCTCCCATTCAACCCTATTTTTCCCACTTTCATCCATGCAGTATCTGAGACCTCTGAGTGAGCTCCTTGTGGGCCAACCCTAGAATAGGTTGACCAAGTCAACTTGTTCTTGGAATTTCAACTTGTTCCCCAAGGTTTGTGAGCCACAAGACCAATGTTGTCTCAGGGATTTAATTCTCAAAATGTGGTGACCCCATCGGCTTGCTTTATTTTCCTGTCCAAAAACTAGTATAAAAGGAAGTGTAGACACCTCATTTTTCAAGAATCAAGAACGATAGAAAGAAGAATCAAGGAGGATAATTCATGATAGAAATATCATATTTAAGCATTCAAGTCTTCAAAGATTCAAGGATCCTTTGTGGGCATCTTTCCTCTTCAAGATCTAGCATATTGTTGGTCATCAAGGGAGGATATCTACATTGAGGCATTCATCATCTTCTTCATTTCATGCACAATTACATGCATGGTTCCATGAAGTGATTTTGGTAGATCCATAGCATTTATGGAGATTTCATACATTGCAAGTTCAAAATCAACATACAAACACAACAAAATCCTTATTAACAAGGGTTTCTTCAAGCAAGGTGAATATTTACATTTATACATTTACATTTCAATTCAAGGTTGATTCCTCAATCTAGGGCTTGACCAAGACAAGCCCTTATCCACCCCAACCCCAAAAATCTAGTTTTCTGTGTGCAGGAGTAGGATCTCAGAATTGTAGGTACAGATCTGGAAGTTGAAAACATAGATCTACCAGAAAAATATGGGTCGACTTCAATAAAGTGCCTTGGGAACACGATGACTCAGTCGACCTATTTTGGAACATAGTGACATGGTTGATTTGTTCCTGACAGCCTGAGATTTTTAGCATTTTCTGGGTTTTCAGCCATGATCGTAGATCCGCAGTCAGAAATTCAGCTACAAGTCTAGAACAATAGTTTTCAAGGCATAAAAGCATATTCATCTTCATATTTCAAGGTGATTACTTCATTATCTATTTCATATCTTTTCTTAGATCTATTTTCACATCTTAATTGGGTTGATTACTTACATTTAACACCTAGATATCTATTTCTTATCTTGTTAAATCAATCAGTTCAATTTTACAAGTGCATTTATACAACCTTAATCAAATCTTACATTGCATGAAAGCGGACTTGCTTTTGTACTTCCTTGGTATAATTTGGGTTTAGCATTGGCATCCTTTTAACTCCTTGGGTTTTGCTAATCTAACTTAGGTTATATTGAGAGTTACGCCTAGAAGCCCCACTTTCTCTTGTATTTTGAATGTTAGTGTGGAAATGGTTAATTAATGAATACATCTCACATAGTTTACATTACTAAATTCATTGACACCATTTCCCCCCTAAACATATACATTTTTTTAATTTTTAATTTTTAAATTTTTTCATTTTTTTTTAATTTTTCAAAAAAAAATTATTTTTTGAATTTTTTTTTGCTAACTCCAAGTGCTAGATGGCAAATGGAGTTTAATTCAACCTTTTTTCCATTGTTTTTTCTTTTTTTTTTAATGCAATTTGACATTTTTAATTTTAATTTGTTTTTTTAATATGTGTGAATGCCATTTGGCATATTTAATTTTAATTTTGCTTTTCAAATATTAATTCATTTGTAACCAACACTAGTTCTTTTTCCCTTACACGACATATTCCCGTGCTAGTAATTTGTGATGCCATTATATAAACGCCTCTCGACGTAGTTATTATATTTTATTAGTTATATCATTTTTTTTAATCGCTAAATGATTGAGTCCTTTTGTATATTTATTGATTATCAAAATATTTTTACACATCTGTTCAAAATGGGCAGCGGGGAAAAAGATCAAATGAAAGAAAAACCTTTGGTATTACCTAGGACAATAGTCCTATATAAAAGAAATTTAATATAAATCCTTCTATCAGATAATTTTAAGATGACAAAGCTCCTCTTAACACATTTTTTACATGTAAATAATTATTGCACAATCTTTTCATGACGAGGTATGCTAGTCCTTTATCCTGGACTAGAAATCATCTCCTTAAGCCATCTTTGTTATCATATCTTCCAAAATCATCTCCTTAATCCATCTTTGTTGTTATCATATCTTCCAATCTGTATATTAGCTGAGGATCTCTATTAGTTTCCTTAAAAAGTGTTCCTCATATTTGTTTAGAAGCTTCCAGGAAAAATCCTAACACCTTCCAACTAGGATTGTTGTTAGTGAAACATCAATGCAACTGTACACATAAAGAAATACCCAATATCATTATGAAATGATGTATTTTATAAGATTCTGCTAAAGAAAAAAAACCAAAGCAATAATTGAAGGAAGTAACAATTGTCATTATCTGAGATTCATTTATCTTATTTTATTCCCACCTGTTAACCTATCTTCTTTGACAATATCTAGAAATTCACCAAATACCAAATCTGCATACCATTATCTGCAAGCTTAATTTATTTTATTTCCTTTATGCTATGACACTCTCTATTAGGATTCATTTGTGATTAAATTATTTCCCTATATTTTAGCTTGTTAGGAAAATTACAATCTTTGTTATTGGACCAATTCCCATCCTTTTCAATATAATTTCCTTACAAAGGCTTCTCCTTGCTGTCAGAATACTACTTACCTTGTTTCTGTTAATTGGCTTAAACCAAGCTTGAGATCCTTTCCATAGAATATTAATTATCAATACCAAAAAAAATACATTACCTAACAAAAATATTGAGTCATGCCTTTTAGGTGAAGAATGAAAAACAATGTTATACCCTTTCTTATGATTTTCATTCTATACCATTAAAATCAATAATTATGAATAGGGATCAAGACTTATATTTCCATCATTTGGATGTATGTTTATTTACATTTGTGAGTACTTGATTATGTATTTATTTATATATATCATTTCAATTCTTATCCTCATTTAAGTTCCTATTCGATTTGTCTAGGAATTGATAAATGTAATTTTTCATGCTTATGCCCACAATTATATTTCCAATCCAAGCAAGGCTATTTTATTCTATAAAGGAACATGGTTTGGAGACCTAAAATACTGATTTAACCAAGTTTCCATTATCTACATGAAAAAATATGTGTGTGTGTTTTGCTAATTTTCTTCTTTTTAAATTTCTAATCTATTTTGAGAATTAATTACAGATAAATGTAGTGGCATAAAAATAAAAGAATCAACATTTTCGTGAGCTAATATCCAGTGATGTGAGATTTTTTTGACTTAAATAAAATAATGTTTGTTCTATCCAAGTTTCTACTTGTGATATATATGCTCTGTTCCTGAAAGCTGAGTATCCCTATAACACAGTTTGTAGTACCTTTTAGCTTAAGTTGTAATGCCTAATCATAGCTATCTATAATCAAAATTGGAGCCTTTCCTCGCTCTTCACCTTGACAATTAAGCAATGGATTAGAAAGTAGACTTAGTTAAGGCTACCATTTGTACGATATTTAATTGATTCCTTGCTCTTTAAATATTTGCAATTAACATAGCTATCAGTCATCTTGTTGGGATATGAAGCCCAATAGTCACATGACCATTTATCTTCTCCCATCTATTTGTATTCGAAGAGTTTTCTATAAATGATTGTGTGAAGTCACGTATTGTGTATTGGATATTGATTAATAGAAGATAGTTCCCTGCTTGAAAGTGGATGTAGGCAATTGTTGAACCACTATAAATTCATGTTCTTGTTTTGATCTTTATTTTTATGTTTCTCTACTTGTCTTTTATATTTACGATTGGTATCAAAGCCATTTTGTCTTGAGCAAAGATGAAGGAATAAGATGATGGTGTTGATTTTGTTATTGAAGAATTTCTTGAAAATTTGGATTCGACTTAAGAGGAGGATGCTGAAGCAAGTGAGGATGAACTTGAGGAAGTTGAGGCCAAGAATCAAGAGGATTACCAAAAGGAAAAAATTGTGAGGTTGAAGGAAAAGATTTTCCTACTCACAAAACAAATGTTTTGTATGGACCAAAAGTTGAAGGGTTTGTGTCATATAATGAATGTTGAAAAAGACAACTTCAAGAAAGTGTGGGATTTTTTTTAACATACTCTGTTTAAGGAAGAGGAAAATGATGGGAAGGGCCATCAAATATTGATAAAGGACTCTATCCTTGCAAAAATGTATGTATTATTGATAGAGAATTTTCCCCTTGGTGAGAAGGAACCACAAGAAGATTTTGGGTGCATGGTAACTGAATATGTCAAGAGCGTAGGGATTACAAAGCTTAAGGAGGCTAGAGAGAACCCCTAGCTCAAGGGCACATGATCAAAAAGCTTTCAACAAGTATGATAATAAGGTCTTTGAGGATTTATTATTGTAGATTACAGAAGTAGAGGCAGATTGGAATGCATTGACTGCAGAATCCTCTTCCACGCCTTCAAACCTAAGAGTTGGGTGTCATTATGGTGAGAATGACAGGCATTGCAGTGGGAAGGCATTGAGGTTTTATAGACCGTTGTGTGGTGGTGTTGATCACACACAAGTTTCTACAATACAATCTAAGCAAAGAGATCATAAACAACCTCCAGTATCTTCAATAAAGGAAGGTTTCTCTACGTTGTGTGGCATGCCAAACTGGGAGGACACTGACCAAACCTGCAACCACAGTGGTAATGAAACTACTAGTGATTATCCTACTTGATATTACTCACCAATTCTTGTAAATTCTATAGATGGCTTGGCAGAAATGTTGGAATGGAAAGATAAGGGACTGAGAGGGGAGAGGTGAATCAATACCCTAATTTTTTTTTAACTGAATACTCAATCTGCAAATAGTAGTAACTAACTAACTAACTGAATCCATTGTATGCAACATTCATCAAAATGACTTTGTAAATTTAAAGTACATGAAATGAAACAATAGATCAATCATGAAATGTAACACATAACACCAATATTTTGGTTACGCAGAAACCCATGTTAGAAGGTAAAAACTGTGGTGGGGATGACACCCACAAATTCTTCACTACTGCAGATAATAAAGTATGTCGATTAAGGCTACAAGTTGTGATCACTTCTTGTGATCTTACCTTGTTAGGAGTAACAATCAGATCAAATAGATCTACCTTGTTAAAGGATTTAAACAACACTACTTGAGTGTGCACTTAGTTAAGAGAATTTACTAACAGACTGTTAAGTCTACTCTATTAAGAGATTTTACAAACTCTGTTACAATGATTAGAGAATAACATAAAGTATCTATAAATGAAAACTATACTTTGTCTGAATCAGAACTATGATATACTGAATAAATATCACCTCTATGTGTATTAATCTATACTTTGTTCTGCTTGGTAGCCTTGACTACTTCTGAATAAATTGTATTGAATCTCTGATCACTGCGCATTCATGAAAATCTTGTCTGAATTCTGATATCTTGAAGGTGGCTACTGCTTCAAGATCTCCTGCTTGATTTTCTTGCTTGCCTTATGTCAAAATGACATGAATTACAAATATATAGAAAACTACTATGCTTTCCATGACCTAATTAGGTTTACAATATCTTAGAAAACCTAAGATCTATGGTGTACAAAATTAACCTAGATCTGAATATTACATAGGAATCATCATCACATTTAATGATTACATCTATAATAAATAATCCTCGATCTTGGTAAAACATTTTATGAATCTGTGTAATCATTTGCATAGATAAATGTGCCTTTCCTGATCACTATGCCATTTCCTCAACAACTCGGTAAACACAACCAATTCTGATCGGTGAATACACTAGTTCTTGGTGTGTATACTACTCCATGTTTATTGGCTCGGTGCTCAGTTTACTTTGATGCTTGGAAAAATTTCTTTGGTGCCTGGTTAAACTTCTTTCCATTTAGCTCTCGGTACTGCCTTATGAATACTCGGTGTGAAGGCTTGTTTGTTCAACTGACTAGCATATTATATCTTGATGTTCTTCCTTTTACTGATTGATCAACTTAGATAACTGACTCATCCAATTTGATACTAATGACAACATCTAATGCTCAAATAGAGATAACAATATCCCCCTTTTGCATTAGTATCAAAACTTGTAATGTATATAAACCAATATCTTCAAAATGTTCTTACCTTTCATGTATACATGACAAAACTGAATCTGCATTACTCCCCCTCGGTGCATTCTCCCGGTATGTATGTAGTACATTAAGCATATATTTATACAATTGGCATATACATTAGTTTCCCCCTTTTTGAGATTAATTCCAAATCAAAATTTGTACTTACAATTTGTCAAAAATGTGCGGATGGGTTTTCTTGAGAGAATCTAAGAGGTTTTCCCATTCTTCTTTCAAGTTGGGGAGAACCATATGCTCAAGACCGACTTGTGCATGCATGTCAAAGATGTTCTCCAACACTGAAATCTTAGGTGTTGCAACTAAGGCTTGTGCCTTGACAATATGACACTTAATAATTTTGAGGTGGGGAAGCAATTCTTCTTGTAGCTCGGTGACTTGGTCACTTATCTTATCCTCCTGCTTTCTCAAATCTATTCTTAACCACTTGAGTTCTTGCACTTTTAGTATATGCTAATGAAAATCATCTGGCTCGATCAAGGAGGCATTTGCATTGGCTTGGATTTCAGTATCCATCTTCTTAATCTTTTAATTAACCTTAGCAGTGAAACTCTCCACAGTGTATAACTTAAATAAGATTTGAATTATTTTCTGAGTAATAGTTTGGAGATCGATTATTACCTCAGAAAGCTTTACTTTGTTTATTGCCACTTCTTGGTTGATCTTTTCTACCAATTTATCCTGAATCTTAGCTTCTACCCTTTCTTCAAGTCTCTTTTCAACATCAATGTCTAGGGCATTTATTTCTTGTGCAAGAGTGGCAAGCTAGTCCAATATAGGTGTCTCTTCATTAATTTGGACCTTAGGTACAACTTGCTGCAAGATGTCTCTCACATCTTCAAGAATCTACTTGCTCTTTCTCTCTTTCCTCAGCTTCTCCTGAGCTGCCTTCCTTGTGCATAGCTCCCCATATTTTCTTAACTCCTCAGGGTCCAAAGTCCTCGAGTTACAATCAAGTATTTCTATTATCTCATCTAGTGTGACCAACCCTTTTCAATGCTTTTTCTTCTTCTTTTTAGGCTCTTAGGGTGAACTCTTAAGAAAAGGAATGATAGCCTTTACCTCAACACTGTGTATCTTGCCTGGTAGACACTATATCTCCCTTCTTTTGCTCCTCGGTAACCTGTGTGTCGATTGATTGAGATGGAGCTTTAGGTGTAGTGTCTAGCGGTGTTGGTTCAGTAAGCTTAGGGTCATCTTGGCCCTATGTATTTGCCTCTTTGTCCTTAGGCTTTTCTATCTCTACAGTTGTATTTGTTCCTTATTCCCCTGATGTGTCCTTGGGTTGCTCAGGGATTGAGCCTTCCAGTTCCTCCTTTGAAATAATTTCAACAACTTCCATCATAATAGGAAGATCACCTGATATAATACTCACAGCTGGCTCGGTAGAGGTTTTCTCTTTTGGTTGAGCTCCAACAACTGTAACATCCTCATCATCTTTGATGTCGTCAGGATCACAATTTGTGATGTCCTCAACGAGTACATCAAGTGCATTATTATCAATTCCTTGTATTTCTACTTATTTCAATGCATCCTGGATTACATTTATTTTCTTGGTGGCATCAGTAGTATCAGGTACCTCAGTATCTGATAACTCAATTGTGTTCTTCGGTGCGAAATCTGCATCATCAGAATGAAAATCTTTTCCTTTTCTCTTGAGCTTCTTCTTGGGGATTATGGCCAAAGTCATCTTTTCTGACTCTTCTCGGGCTTGTAGAATTGAAGTCCAGATGAGTTGACTGTTCTCATCTATGTCTACCATATTTTCATCAAGTATCTGCAGCGCCCAACTTTTTACTATAAATCTTTTTGAATCTTTTTCATTAATTCCTCAACTTCAGGAATTGACAGTGTAGGCAATGCCAAAACTAGAGATTGCTCTCTCATTCTCTTCTCGGTGGTCAATGCATATGTCCATCTTTGTGATATTCTATCATAAAGTGGCTTAGGAACATACTTAGAAAATTCAATTGGTACCTTCCTGAATTTTATCATCATCTGAATTACAGCTTCTTCTATCTTATGCTAGTCTTCGGTTGATAAATGTTCAAACCGACTGATTTTAGGATCACTTAATTCTCTATTTTCTATTATGTCTTTAGCTACTTCATTAATGGAATGATTTTTATTGCTAACTACATTGAATTGATTATTATCATCTTCATCATCATCTAAATCATCTTGTCCTCTAATTAATTTCCTTCTTTTCTTAGGGGCCTCAGTGGTAGCTTTTGTACCTCTCTTTTTTTAGGTCTTTGTCGGGGTTACTGCAGTAGGCCTTGTATTTTTACAACTCCTTTCTTTAGTGGAGGTGAATCAGCAATTTTTGACCTTGTGTGTGCTCTCATTTACACTTATGCCTGCTTCTTCTTTGGAGTGGGGGAAAGTGAAACTGGTGTAGAATCTACATCTTTATCAGACTCAATTTCTTCACTATCATGTGGTTTGTCAGAAAGAAGTAACTGACCTTTAATTTCTATTCAACCGGTATACTCTCAAATGATTCAGCATCATCACAAAATTTCTTAACCAATTTTTTCATCATTTTCTTGGATTTCTTTGTAATTTTACCGATGACTAGGGCTGTTTTTATCCTTATCTTGGCCTCTTCATAAGTACCAAACCTTTCAGCATTAGGATCCTTAGGCTCAGCTAATAAAGCCTTTATTAATTTAGAATAAAAATCAATGTCTAATTCATAACCCATGGGGGCTAACCATTTTGTTCTTGGCTCTATAGCCTTAATCAAAGGATGATCGGTGTCAACTAGAAAACAAATTTCTTGTCCATAGTCTTCAACTAGTTGCCTTGGAATTCTACTTAGATAATTCATTCTCTCTTTGAATTTCTCAAAATAACTATCTACTACATTGTTAACATTATCTCCCAGATTGTTAATTAACTCTGTGATCTCTTGTGTAACTGGCTTGTCGGTTGCCTAAACTACATTACCGACTGAAGGGAAAAAATTTTGCACATAAAATAATATGCAAAGTAGTAAGGAACCAAACTTATAGGTGTTGGACTTGGCCAACCAAATAGTCTTCATATTTTCCTCGACCTGCTTTAGTAGAAGCTCGACAAGGTCCAACCGAAGTCCCTTCCTAACCATTTTGAAGGCTATGTCAACGGTACCACATGGTACACTATTCAGTCTGCTTGACTGGAATATCTTGTAACAGATGACATTAGCTCTGAATCTTGTCTTGAGATCTTTGATTGTGCTAACTTTTAGTGCTCTCCCATCCCATTCATCTCTAATGTTCTTTTCCAGCTCACCCCTCGCTGCACTCCTTAGTGCCTTGGCTTTGTTAGTGGTTGGGAACCTAGTTACCACCTGTATGGTGTGCTTCATGATTTTTATAGGCTCATCCAACCATAATTTTCCATCATTATACTGACTTAGAATAATTCGTATCCATTCATTTTTGAAAACCTTTGGAAAATTTAGGGCATTAACCAGTCCTTTGACTCTCAGGTGCTCATGATCAGATTTCAACTTCCCGTCTTCACCATACAACTGCTGATAAGTTGCAAACATCTCAAAGTCTCTGATTTCCCCAATTTTATAGTGAATGAATGAACAAACATCTTCCACCAATAAAACCCTAGATGGTATACTAGATAAATCTCATGTTTTATCAGTTTGTGATGCAACTTCAGGATGGAGTTTGTATCTTGGTTCATCACAAGTAGCAGAAACTATCAATTTTATTTCCTCTTCCTCTGCATTCTTGGATTTTCTCACATTCGATATAGACACCATAGTTCTTTTTTAGGGTTTCAGTAAGTAACGAATGAACAACTCAGTTGTAGTGGTACTTACTTGGAATGATGATGAGATCACTCAGAATGCTTCAAATTTGTGCTCAAATGCTCTGGAAATCCTTTTCTCAAAATCACTCTAAAAACTCTACTCTTTGTAATCACTGTGTGAAAAATGAGCTAAGTTTACCACGTATTTATAGATTTTTCAAATTCCCACTCAAACCTTTTTGCAATAAATGCTTGACCTAATGACAGCTCGACAACAACTGTCAAACTCAGTGTATACCATAGAATACCATAAGCTCAATTAACATATAAATTTTCATTCAGTAAATACTGATACTCGGTTAACCTTGCATATTAGTTACCATCTAAAAACTTTGCATTTGGTCTAACATATACCAACTATAAACACTTTAAAGCTCAAAACTTGTAAAACCATAATGCATCTTAATTCATGCAGATTTGGTATGTGCACATCTAATATGAGGAACTGTATGATCTAAATATGATCATTTTGGATTATCAGTTCCATACATACCTTTTTTATCTTAGGTGGAGGTGCCGATGTCACCCAATCCAATGGATGAGGTTTCACCGATTGCATTGCTTGACTCAACATTATCATTTGACACCTTTCTCCACTTAGCATTTATTATCCTCATGATATCCTCAATTGTGTTGCCATTTTCAAAAACTTGTGTTTTTGGTGCTCGGTCTTTGCAATCTTTACTTAGGTGACTGACTTTGTGACAGTGTAAGCATGTCATACCAATACTTGTCCAGCTACAAGATCTGTCTACCCATCTCTTCTTTATGTAGTTAGCTGCAATATGTCCATACCTTCCACATGCTGTGCAGTTAACCCATGTTTTATAATCCCAAGTGTAAGAATTACCTTGTCTTCTCAGTTGATAGGTTTTATTTTGTCCTTTCGGTGTCCAGACTTGCTTCATCTTTGTTCTGCATTCTTGTGAGGTGTGTCCATGCATGTTGCAAGTGTGATAGTGTTTCTCCATGTAGGGTTTTTTAGGAGTTCTATTCAAATTAGATCTACATTCATATGCTTGATGTCCATACTTGTTACAACTATAACAATGACCATTAAACTTAGGAGTGGTTTTAGGTTTACCTTGTGCTTTAGTCCTGCAAACATTTGAAGTGTGGCCTAGTTTACCACAATGATAGCATGACAGTGTCTTGGGTCTTTGAATCTTGTAGTTATTCTTTTGTTCAACTTGCTTAGAAGATTCTCCTTGCTCAATGTAGCCTAATCCAGTAGTACTTCCAAGTCCTCTTTAACTAATCAAAAAATCATCAATTTTCTTGGAACTATCTTTAGCCTTTTTCATCATCTTATTATGTTGCTGCTGCATCTTCACTTCATTTCTCAATTTTTCATTTTCTTTCCTGAGTAATCCGATGTCTTCAAGTTTCCTTGATAACTCATTATTTACTCGGTTGATCTCCTGGCTTACAACAATCATCTGATTGAATATTTCAAAGTGATGCTCGGTAACTCTTAGTATCTTAGATTCCTTCACTTGTAACTGTTCAGTCATTTGTCTTTTGTCTTTAACAACCAAATGTCTCTCTTGTTCAGTTTGTCTAGCATTGTTCATCACATCAATCATTCTTACCATTTATGTTTCTTGACTGATCTGCAGGGCTTTCACTTGTTTAGTCAAATGAAGATTTTTCTCAGATAAATCAGAAATTGTACTTTTAGATATGTTAGATATACTACTTGAACTGGATCCAATATTCTCAAATAGATCATCAATTTCTTCTTAATGATAATCAGTCTCACATTTCCAAATAGCCATATGCTTTCTCTGAACTAGTAACTTTTTCAATTCATCCTTAGCTTTCTTGTATTGCTCCACAAGGATTTGCATCTGAATCTTTTGATTCTCAATGGTCTTGTCCAATTTGTATCTCTCCATCTTGAGATCTTTCCTCTTCAGTGGTTAAAATTCCAAATAAGAGATCTAGCACTGATACCAATTGTTGGAATGGAAAAATAAGGGATTGAGAGGGGAGGGGTGAATTAGTACCCTCAATTTTTTTTAACTAAATACTCAATCTGCAAATAGTAGTAACTAACTAATCAATTGAATCCATTATATGCAACATTTATCAAAATGACTTTGTAAATGTAAAGTACATGAAATGAAACAATAGATCAATCATGAAATGTAACACATAACACCAATATTTTGGTTACATAGAAACCCTTGTTAGAAGGTAAAAACTATGGTGGGGATGACACCCAAAAATTCTTCACTACTGCAGATAACAAAGTATGCCAATTAAGGCTACAAGTTGTGATCACTTCTAGTGATCTTAACCTATTATGAGTAACAATCAAATCAACTAGATCTACCTTGTTAAAGGATTTAAACAACACTACTTGAGTTGGCACTCAGTTAAGAGAATTTACTAACAGACTGTTAAGAAGAATAACATAAAGTTTCTGTAAATGATAACTATACTTTGTCTGAATTAGATCTATGATATACTGAATAAATACCATCTCTATGTGTAGTAATCTGTCCTCTATTATGCTTGGTAGCCTTGATTGCTTCTAAATAAACTGTATTGAATCTCTGATCACTGCTCATTCATGAAAACCTTGTCTGAATTCTAATATCTTGAAGGTGGTTACTGCTTCAAGATCTCCTGCTTGATTTTCTTGCTTGCCTTATGTCAAAATGACATGAATTACAAATATATAGCAAACTATTATGATTTCCATGACCTAATCAGGTTTACAATATCTTAGAAAACCTAAGATCTATGGTGTACAAAATTAACCTAGATTTGACTATTACATAAGAATCATCATCACATTTAATGATTACATCTATAATAAATAATCCTCAATCTTGGTAAAACATTTTATGAATTCATGTAACCATTTGCATAGATAAATGTGCCTTTCCTGATTACTATGCCATTTCCTCAACAACTCTGTAAACACAACCAATTCTAATCGGTGAATACACTAGTGCTTAGTGTGTATATTTCTCAGTGTTTACCAACGCTCGGTGCTCAGTTTACTCCGATGCTCGGTAAACTGCTCTGGTGCCCGATTAAACTTGTTTCCATTTAGCTCTTAGTACTACTGTTATCTCTATTGAGCATTAATGATTGTCTTTAGTATCAAAGGTTATCAAAGACATTGGTTGGTTACATATATGAACCCAATTGATAACTATAAGCAAAACAAGCTAGTCGATTAAGTATATACACCGAGCATCAGTAGACACCAATATCAAGTGATAGTAAACACTGAGCATCAGAATAAACACTGAGCAGATTATACAGTTTTTACCAAGGATCACAGGTAATGGCATAGTAATCAGGAATGGCACATTCTTCTATGCAAACGGTTACAACAGATCAAAAAACATTTTACCAAGATCGAGAACAACTTATTATTGAGATATGATGATCTTATGTAATAGTTTGATCTAGCTTATTTTTGTACACTGTAGATCTTAGGGTTTTGTCTAAGATATATAAACCTAATTTTGTATAAGCGACATAAAGTTATATGCTATATATTTGTATGTTACATCATTTTTGATGAAAACTGATGTATGAGTGAAGAAGCACTTGAAGCACTAGCCAACCTTCAAGATTATCAGTTGATAGAGTAGATCAATATTCAGAGGAAATCAGATTAAGCAGAATCAGAGCAGGGTAACAGAGTAGTTTAGAGCAGAGATTCATCATAGTAAAGGTGATATTTTATCAGTACTTTATTGATTTGTATCAGACAATTAAGTTGTCATTAGCAGATAGATACCTATTTCTTTCTAATCATTGTAATAAAGTTTTGTAAAATATCTTAACAGAGTAGACTTGACAGTCTTTTGTAAATATCTTAACCGAGTGCACACTCAAGTAGTGTTGCAAAAATCCTATAACTAGGTAGATCTAGCTGATCTAATATGTTACTCCTAACTAGGTAAGATCACCAGAAGTGATCAAAACTTGTAGCCCTAATAGGAAAACCTTTTCTATCTGCAGTAGTGAAGAATTTGTGGGTGTCATCCCCACCACAGTTTTTACCTTCTAACAAGGGTTTCTGCATTACCAAAATACTTGTGTTATGGGACTGTTATATTGTTGATTTCATGTTGTTTACTTTCTCAAGTTGAATGGATGAATGATACATGCATTAGATACAAGTTATTTTGCAAGGTTAGTACTGTTTGCTATTGTAGATCTGAAAGGTTGATGTGTTAAAGTTTTTGTGGGCATTGATTCACCCCTCCCCTCTCAATACCCTATCTCTCCTAATTCCAACAATTGGTATCAGAGCTTAGTTCTCTTATTGGATAGTTTAACCACTGAAGGGTAAAGATCTAAGTCATGGAGAGGTATAAGTTAGATATGTCTATTGAGAATTAGAAGATTCAGATGTAGATGTTTGTTGAACAATATAAGCAAGCCAAGGAAGGACTGAATAAATTACTGGTTGAAAGAAAGAACCTAGCCATTCTATAAAATGAGATTGGCTACCATGAAGAAGCAATTGATGATATATTTGGTCATATTGGATCTAGTTCTGGAAGTATTTCTGATGGATCTGAAAGCATGATCTCTGATTTGTCTGAAAAGAATCAACATTTAACCGAACAAGTGAAAGCACTGCAAATTGGTCAAGAATCTCAGATGGTAAGAATGGTTGAAATAATGAATAATGCTAGATAGGTTGAACAAGAAAGGAATCTGGCTATTGAAGATCGAAGACAGACAACTGAACAACTACAAGCTAAAGAGAGTGAGATACAAAGACTCACCAATCATCACTTTCAAGTATCTAATCAGATGATGACTGTGAATCAAGAAGTCAACTGAGTGAATGGAGAATTGTCTAGAAGACTTGAAGATGTTGCAATACTCAGAGAAGAGAGTGAAAAACTAAGAAATGAAATAAAGACACAAAAACAACATAATGAGATGATGAGGCTAGCTGAGAACAATTCCAAGAAGATTGATGATTTTCTGGTTAATCAAAGAAGATTTGGGATTAGAGCTAGATTGGGCTATACTAGTGAAGGAGAATCATCAAAACAAGTTGAAAAAGTCAACAACAATCAAAATCAAAGACCTAAAGTGTTGACATGTTATCATTGTGGCAAACCAGGACATACATCTAATGTGTGTAGAAGAAAAGCAAAAGGTAAACCTCTTGTCACTCCTAAGTTCAATGGTTATTGCTATTATTGTGGTAAGTATGGTCACCAAGCTTATGAGTGTAGAGCTAAACAGAATGATAATGCTAACAATACTACTGTGGATAAAATATGCTATACTTGTAATAAACATGGACACATTGCATGAGAGTGTAAGGCTAAGAAGAAACAAGTATGGACTCCTAAGCAGAAGACACAACACAAGCCATATCAACCGAAGAGACAAGGTAATTCTTATGTTTGGGATTATAACACATGGGCTAACTGTGTTGCATGTGGTAGATATGGGCACATTGTAGTGAATTGTAATAGGAAAAGATGGGATGGACAATCAAGAAGCTGGACAAGCACTGGAATGGCATGTATGCATTGTCACAAGGTCGGTCATTTAAGCAAGGACTGCAGAGACCAAGCACCAGAAGAAGGTCATGTATTTGAGAGTGGAAACACTATTGCAGATATCATGAGAATAAGGAATAGCATGTGGAAGAAGGCATCTAATGAAAATGGAGAGTTAAATAATGTTGTTGGTGAAACCTCATCCACTAGATTGGGTGACATCAGTACCTCCACTTAAGGTAATATAAGTATGTATGGGACATACATTTCAAAATGATCACATTTTACATACATTTCCTTATATATGTTGTGCACATACCAAATCTGCATAAATGAAGATGCATTATGGTTTATATGTTTTGAGCTAACAAATTTATATAGTCGGTAAAAGTTAGACCAAGTGTTGGTTACCCTTTGGTAATCACCATTCAAGGTTAATTGAATAATAGTATCAACCGAGAAAATAATTCTTGTGTTAACCGAGTTGATAAAAGATTGTAGCTATCACCGAGCTGACAGTTGTCATGAACCGGAAAGTAGGTCAAGTATTTATTGCATAAAGTTTTGAGTGGGAATATAAAAAATTCTATAAATACATGGAAGATAGAGTTTATTTTTCACATTGCGATTTTAGAGAGCTAAGATTTCATAGAGTGAGTTTGAGCAAGAATCTTTCACGCAAATTCAAGCAGTTGCAGATCAAATTGAGAACACTCTTCGATCATTCCAAGTAAGTTGAAACCCTACCAAGCACATTTCTCATACTTATCGGAAAACCTAGTTTGTTGAAATGGCATCTATTGCGAGTTCTTCTAAGGTTGTGGATGAAGAAGTTAATTTAATGGTGTCAGCAAGTTATAAGGAACCTCCTTATAAGTTACACCCTGAAGTTGCCTCGAAATGGATTTAGCAGGCACTTTTTCAAGCATCCCACCTAGGGTTTTGTTGATGGAAGACATACGATCATACATACATTGTAAAATTGGGGAAATAGGTGATTTCGATATGTATTTTGCATTTCAGGCACTTTATAATGAGAAAATGGAACTGAAACCAGAGCACAAATTGGTTGAGACACTTGGTCTTACTCATGCCCTAGATTTCCTGAAGGATTTGAAGAATGAATGGATTAGGGTTGTGTTGAGCTACTATCATGAGGGCACATTCTGGCTAGCCAAACCAATCAAGGTCACAAAAGAATGATTATTAGGGTTATTGGTTACCCTACTACCAATAAAGCCAAAGCATTTCGAAGCTCATCTCGAGCTGATGTTGAAAAGAATACTGGCGCAACATGGGATGGTAGAGCACTGGAAATTTCATCTATTGTGTATCCTAAGGTTAAGTTCATAGCACATGTAATTGGGTACAAGATATATCATCGAGAAGGTTAAACAACGTACCCTGCAGCGCAATTGACATGGCTCACAAATTGATAAAGAAGGGTCATCAGATTGACCTAGTTGAGCTACTACTGAGATAGGTTGAGGAAAATATGAAGACAATCAGGACACAAAAGTCTAATACCTGTAAGTTTGGATCACTCCAAGTATGTTTATTTTTCTATCTCCAAAAATTCTTTCCCTTTGTTGGTCACACTGACTGGATAGATGACACACCGATCACTTCGCAAATATTTGATATCATGAAAGGTCTATGAGATAATGCTGAGAATGTAATAAATAGTTATTTTGAAGATTTTAAAGTGAAGATGAACTTAAGAAGTAGAATTCCTAATGAATTGGTCAAAAAATATGCGATGGATATTTGTTTCTTAGTGAACACCGACCACACTATGATAAAAGATGTAGAACCAAGGAAAAAATGGCTAGCACCTATGGGATATGAAATGGATAATGATTTCGGTTTGAAATCTATTAAGGCACTGCTAGCATTACCAAAGGACACTAAGGCTAGAAGGTTTGGAACCTTTGAGGAAGCTAAGTCAAGAATAAAAAACTAATTTGGTCATCGGTAAAATGACAAGGAAATCAAAGAAAATGAAGAAAGTTTTAACTGAGCACTTTGGAGATGTATCAGACTCATCTGAGGAGTCACCGGTTGAACCTACAACTGAAGGTCAGTTGATGTTGGCTGACAAACCATATGATAGCGAGGAGACCAAATTTGAAGATGAACAAGAAGCTACACTGGTTCCTCCTACTAAAGCTCCAAGGAAGAGGTAGTTGCCAGTGCAAATAGGTGCATGCACAAGGTCATCAACTGTAGCTTCACCACTGAAGAAGCAAGTAGCTAAGAAGGTAAAAAAATGAAAGGTTGCTACACCGACAAAGACTTATGCAAAGAAAGGACCCAAGGTTGTAGCAGAGGCACCGAAGAAAAGGAGAAAATTGATAAGAAACATAGAAGACCTTGAGGATGAAGAAGATGAAAACAATAAATTCAAGGTTGTCAGTAATAAGAATAGGTCAATTGATGAGATTGCTGAAGATATAATTGAGAATGGAAATCTTGCAGATCCAGAACTCAGTAAGTTTGACAGTATGTCAAATGAATACCAAAACAAAATTGAGGAAGCCGTCATCCAGATGATGATCCGCTTCAAATGAGTTCCACTAGAGTTTGAATTATCGCTACCCAAGACATTAGAGGACCGAATAAATCAAAAGTGGTCATATGACTTGGAAACCGAGAAGAGGTTGAGGGAACAAGCCCTTGTAGTGATTGCACTTGATTTATCTCTTGATGAGATTAAAGAGCTTATGGATACTTATGTGCAAAGATTCAAAGTCAAGCACCAAGCTATGCAAATAATAGATGAGAATCTGGCAGATCTCGATGAGTCTAGTCAACTTATCTGGAGTTCATTTTTATCTATCAAAGAGCATAATGAGAAAGTTGCATTTCAAAATTTGTCTAAAAAGAGACAGAATTCAAAAGGTAAAGGAATATTCATTGAGGATAATGTAACAAAGAAGAATAAAAAAGTCAAAGATATCACTTACCGAGGTAATTGATACAACACTTGGTCAAGAAATTAAGAACACTTCACAAGATGCACCGAATCTAGAAGTGATCACTAATACATTTGGGGTCATTTTGCGATGGCTATGTGTCGCAATTGCGACAACTATGTGTCGCAATAGCAACACCCATAGACGTCGCTATTTTTTAGTCGCAAATTGCGACGTCTATGGGTAGCCGTCGCAATTGCGACACATATCCCGTCGCAATGTGACTAAGATTTGTTAGCGGCATGGCCGTCGCCCCCCGGTTGCATGGCTTCGGAGGGCCGTCGCAATCGCGACGGACCTCCCAAGCAATTGCGACGGGTGCCTGCATCGCATTGCGACGGGTTGTCGTCGCAATTGCGACGCCCGTGGGTGGATTAAAAAAAATAAATTAATTTAATACATTGCTAATGAACCACATTAATGCTTTTTTCTTTCAACAAATGAGGACAGCCACTGTAAAGACAACATGATAATGTACACTCACTGTAAGGATAGTCACAAATGAGGACATCTCACAGTGACTGTCCCTTGTGTAATTGCCACTTGAATGTATTGCTATTCAGCCACATTAATGCTTTTCTTCTTCAACAAATGAGGATAGTCACTCTAAAGACAACATGATAATGTACACGGGCTATAAGTGTACATTATCATGTTGTCTTTACAGTGACTGTCCTCCTTCAAGTGGCAATTACACAAGGGACAGTCACTGTAAAGGCAACATGATAATGTAGAGAAACGTTGTCATTTGTATTTTCAACAGTGCCGAGAGAGATTCCCTCCGCGAAATCACAGCTACAATTTCTGAGTACGTTGGGTTTATTTTTCTTTTGTCATTATTATGTAATCTAGTATTCAGCTGTTACAGAGCTAAAATACCCAGAAATGAGGACATATCTGTGTTGAATTTATTGTTAGCGGCTTTGGTTATTTAGAAGTTTAATTTTATTTGTTCATCTTTCAAGCACAAACATTTTGTGGACCGTAACATCTTCATTGTTTCGGGTATGCAATGAAACAGCCGTAACTTGCAACTACCTTCACAGTACTTGTGTACATTATCATGTTGTCTTTACAGTGACTGTCCTCATTCAAGTGGCAATTACACAAGGGACAGTCACTGTGAGATGTCCTCATTTGTGACAAGGACAGTCACACATGAGGACATCTCACAGTGACTGTCCCTTGTGTAATTGCCACTTGAATGTATTGCTATTCAACCACATTTATGGGCCCGTTTGGACCACAGCACACAGTAGCATCTACAGAGAAGAATATCCTAGGTGTAACAAGTTGTAAGAATATACCAACAGTTCTAAGAAGTGCCCTAGCACATAGTAGCATCTACAGAGAAGAATATACAACATGAGGGCAGCCACTGTAAAGACAACATGATAATGTACACTCATTGTATGTGTACATTATCATGTTGTCTTTACAGTGACTGTCCTCATTCAAGTGGCAATTACAGAAGGGACAGTCATTGTGAGATGTCCTCATTTGTGACAAGGATAGTCACACATGAGGACATCTCACAGTGATCGATTGTCCCTTGTGTAATTGCCACTTGAATGTATTGCTATTGAACCACATTAATGCTTTTCTTCTTCAACAAATGAGGACAGTCACTCTAAAGACAACATGATAATGTACACTCATTGTAAGGACAGTCACAAATGAGGACATCTCACAGTGACTGTCCCTTGTGTAATTGCCACTTGAATTACACAAGGGACAGTCATTGTGAGATGTCCTCATTTGTGACAAGGATAGTCACACATGAGGACATCTCACAGTGATCGATTGTCCCTTGTGTAATTGCCACTTGAATGTATTTCTATTGAACCACATTAATGCTTTTCTTCTTCAACAAATGAGGACAGTCACTCTAAAGACAACATGATAATGTACACTCACTGTAAGGACAGTCACAAATGAGGACATCTCACAGTGACTGTCCCTTGTGTGATTGCCACTTGAATGTATTGCTATTCAGCCACATTAATGCTTTTCTTCTTCAACAAATGAGGATAGTCACTCTAAAGACAACATGATAATGTACACAGGCTGTAAGTGTACATTATCATGTTGTCTTTACAGTGACTGTTCTCCTTCAAGTGGCAATTACACAAGGGACAGTCACTGTAAAGGCAACATGATAATGTAGAGAAACGTTGTCATTTGTATTTTCAACAGTGCCGAGAGAGATTCCCTCCACGAAATCACAGCTACAATTTCTGAGTACGTTGGGTTTATTTTTCTTTTGGCATTATTATGTAATCTGGTATTCAGCTGTTACAGAGCTAAAATACCCAGAAATGAGGACATATCTGTGTTGAATTTATTGTTAGCGGCTCTGGTTATTTAGAAGTTTAATTTTATTTGTTCATCTTTCAAGCACAAACATTTTGTGGACCGTAACATCTTCATTGTTTCGGGTATGCAATGAAACAGCCGTAACTTGCAACTACCTTCACGGTACTTGTGTACATTATCATGTTGTCTTTACAGTGACTGTCCTCATTCAAGTGGCAATTACACAAGGGACAGTCACTGTGAGATGTCCTCATTTGTGACAAGGACAGTCACACATGAGGACATCTCACAGTGACTGTCCCTTGTGTAATTGCCACTTGAATGTATTGCTATTCAACCACATTTATGGGCCCGTTTGGACCCCAGCACACAGTAGCATCTACAGAGAAGAATATCCCAGGTGTAACAAGTTGTAAGAATATACCAACAGTTCTAAGAAGTTCCCTAGCACATAGTAGCATCTACAGAGAAGAATATACAACATGAGGGCAGCCACTGTAAAGACAACATGATAATGTACACTCATTGTATGTGTACATTATCATGTTGTCTTTACAGTGACTGTCCTCATTCAAGTGGCAATTACAGAAGGGACAGTCATTGTGAGATGTCCTCATTTGTGACAAGGATAGTCACACATGAGGACATCTCACAGTGATCGATTGTCCCTTGTGTAATTGCCACTTGAATGTATTGCTATTGAACCACATTAATGCTTTTCTTCTTCAACAAATGAGGACAGTCACTCTAAAGACAACATGATAATGTACACTCACTGTAAGGACAGTCACAAATGAGGACATCTCACAGTGACTGTCCCTTGTGTAATTGCCACTTGAATTACACAAGGGACAGTCATTGTGAGATGTCCTCATTTGTGACAAGGACAGTCACACATGAGGACATCTCACAGTGATTGTCCCTTGTGTAATTGCCACTTGAATGTATTGCTATTCAACCACATTAATGCTTTTCTTCTTCAACAAATGAGGACAGTCACTCTAAAGACACCATGATAATGTACACTCACTGTAAGGACAGTCACAAATGAGGACATCTCATAGTGACTGTCCCTTGTGTAATTGCCACTTGAATGTATTGCTATTCAGCCACATTAATGCTTTTCTTCTTCAACAAATGAGGATAGTCACTCTAAGGACAACATGATAATGTACACTCACTGTAAGTGTACATTATCATGTTGTATTACAAATGGACCTTATGTTGGTCGGGATATAAGTGCAAAAAAAAAAAGGAACGTTGTCATTTGTGTTTTCAACAGCGCCGAGAGAGATTCCCTCCGCGAAATCAAGCGGGTTATCATTTGTGTTTTGAACAAAGCGGGTTGTCATTTGTGTTTTGAACAGCACCGAGAGAGATTCCCTCCGCGAAATCAAGCGGGTTGTCATTTGTGTTTTCAACAGCGCCGAGAGAGATTCCCTCCGCAAAATCACAGCTACAATTTCTGAGTACGTTGGGTTTATTTTTCTTTTGTCATTATTATTTAATCTGGTATTCAGCTGTTAGAGAGCTAAAATACCTAGAAATGAGGACATATCTGTGTTGAATTTATTGTTAGCGGCTTTGGTTATTTAGAATGCTTCCCCACAATACTTAATTACACAAGGGACAGTCACTGTGAGATGTCCTCATTTGTGACAAGGACAGTCACACATGAGGACATCTCACAGTGACTGTCCCTTGTGTAATTGCCACTTGAATGTATTGCTATTCAACCACATTTATGGGCCCGTTTGGACCATGACACACAGTAGCATCTACAGAGAAGAATATCCCAGGTGTAACAAGTTGTAAGAATATACCAACAGTTCTAAGAAGTTCCCTAGCACATAGTAGCATCTACAGAGAAGAATATACAACATGAGGGCAGCCACTGTAAAGACAACATGATAATGTACACTCATTGTATGTGTACATTATCATGTTGTCTTTATAGTGACTGTCCTCATTCAAGTGGCAATTACAGAAGGGACAGTCATTGTGAGATGTCCTCATTTGTGACAAGGATAGTCACACATGAGGACATCTCACAGTGATCGATTGTCCCTTGTGTAATTTCCACTTGAATGTATTGCTATTGAACCACATTAATGATTTTCTTCTTCAACAAATGAGGACAGTCACTCTAAAGACAACATGATAATGTACACTCACTGTAAGGACAGTCACAAATGAGGACATCTCACAGTGACTGTCCCTTGTGTGATTGCCACTTGAATGTATTGCTATTCAGCCACATTAATGCTTTTCTTCTTCAACAAATGAGGATAGTCACTCTAAAGACACAATGATAATGTACACGGGCTGTAAGTGTACATTATCATGTTGTCTTTACAGTGACTGTCCTCCTTCAAGTGGCAATTACACAAGGGATTTGTGTTTTCATTTGTGTTTTCAACAGTGCCGTAACCCTCCGCGAAATCACATCGGGATATAAGGGCAAAACAAACAAGAACGTTGTCATTTGTATTTTCAATAGCGCCGAGAGAGATAAACAAACTTAAAACTCAGACTTAAGAAAGATGAAGGCAATGCTTCAAAAGGCCGATGCCCTAAATACGGGAAAACACAATACCACCATTAAACGATGCCCTAGTCACCGTATCAATGCTGCCAGCTCCGTACCAGTATGCTGACTGCTCACTTTCATCCTGTGATAAAGGTAACTTCATTAATCATACTTGAAATGGCAGCATACGAACTAAAGCTGATGAACATTTATAAACTAAAAGTTTAAAACTACAGATTACAAATGTAGTAGTTTCATACGAAAAGAACTTGATGTCTGAAATTTACCATTAGAAGTATCCAAAGGA
Source organism: Chamaecyparis obtusa (assembly GCA_027943335.1). NCBI lineage: Eukaryota > Viridiplantae > Streptophyta > Pinopsida > Cupressales > Cupressaceae > Chamaecyparis > Chamaecyparis obtusa. The sequence continues at coordinate 79,081 of BSBK01004744.1, read as the reverse complement.
ATACCACAGTACTGTTGAACTTGGAGAATCGGAGATGATCTACACAGCAAGGTTCAACAGCTGTAAGGACTGTTACACCATCTTTAGCATTTGAATACATTTTCTCCTTGGCTTCTGGTGGATCCTCAAAGACCCCCAATGACGTTTTCCCTACAATTATCAATTGTTTGTCAGTATGAGATATTAATAAATAAACATTAATCACAATATTAGGCAAACAATGTTCTTGATGTCTGAATCTAAATCACAGAAAGCTCTAATAAAGCAGTTCTCAGTTTCACATTAAACTAAGTTTCAATTTCAAATGGTTATAATAATTTTTGCAAGTTATAAGTAGCTGGTTACAGTATATGACATAAAAAGAAAAAAAATCATTTCTATTCTTTTCTTCTTTTTCTCTTTCAACGAAGCTTTTGCACCACACAAATGCATACCAAGAATTTCTCAGGAGGTTTCAAGACCATTGCATACAAACTTCTTCTCTGTAGATGCTACTGTGTGTCGTGGTCCAAACGGGTCCAAATAGACCTAGTGACTCTAGTAGGTCTCCAAAACCTGTTCTGCAGCAATAACTCTTCAATTTGACAAAGGACCTTATGAACTTATATGTTTTTTGAGTACCCTTTTTGATGTTCTAACAATCCTCCAACTCCCAGACCTTGACTCCACTCCAGCATATCAATGTCCTTATTGAGTCCGCAGACCTAATGCATGCCTTTGGGTGTGGGTTCCAAAACAAGGCATTGAAAATGGGTGCATGAAACCAAGATCAGAGTTTGAAGATGTCCACCATGCTCTAAAGATCTAGATTCAACAAGGTTTGAGGTCCTTTACTTGCCGCTACCCTCTGATCTTGCATAATCCATCAACTCCTAGTCAAGAACATTGAGATTCTTGACCTAGGGCTTGCTCTTGAAATTCTCTGGCTTAGTATCCTATTCCAAAGCTTTTAAAATATGAAAATAAACCCCCTTAACTTGCATTTTACAAAGAACAGAGGATATCCTATGGTTTATTTGCAAGTTAAGGCCATTTGAATGCAATAACCCAAAAAATGAGGGTTTGACAGAACAACAGATAAGAAAAAGGAATAACTTTGATATAAGGTGTCTTGAATCTACCAAATAAACTCTCAAAGCATAAGATATAAATACTCTAACTTCCACACTGGTCTGCCCTCCCTTTCACATCCGTACACTGTACAGTGCTTGAAGGAAATGCATAAAAAAGGCTCTGAAATAGTGGCTCTATCTGACAGAGAGTCCATGCTAGGCTTCATGACTAACCTAGAGCACATTCCTTGTTATGGAGGAAGTTTGAATGGTGAAGAACTTATGGAATGGATAGAGGACCTAGATAACCATTTTGACTACAAGTATCTTATTAATAACCATTTTGACTACAAGTATCTTATGGATAGAGGACCTTGATAACCATTTTGACTCATTTAGTATCTTATTGAGCTTCACTTTGTTTCGAGAATATAGTTTAATATTCTCTACTAAATAGGGCCAACCACGTGAAGGTGGAAGCTCATTTGGCCCCACCCCCCTCCCCCTAACATCACTCTACATTCCCCGTTAACATCTAACATTCATTCATTCTTTCAATTATTAATAAAATGTAACATTCAATCAATATCACATGATAACATTCATTAACACATTAGATTCGTTAACACACAACATTCATCAATATGAAAATAAACACATAATTCATGAACATTCATTAGCACATAATTAAATTCATTGAGACATAAAATTCAGTCATTATCAATTAAGGTATTTAGATGACAATCATTTCTTTTTTCTCTTTCTAATTTTTTTTTCTATGTAAGCTCTAAGAGGAGCATCAGTTTTATCATCAATACCCCCCTCATCAGTTGTTTTGTTCTTTGTTCTTGATGATCTCAAATTCCTATGCTGCTGCAAAGGGGGGTCCTCTACAATAACAAATAAAAGAGTTAAATTTAAAATATTTAATTATAATTGTTACAAGTATTTAATTATTTTAAAGAACATAACTGTGGCGCTCTTTAATTACCTGATCTGGCCACATCATTTTTTCTAGACTCAACCTCAACATGCTCATGAGCACCGACCCCTCGATCCTCTACAGTTGCTATACAAAATGTTACATTAATCCAAACACCAATTGTAATTACATATAAAAATTTTAATAGCAAATGTATACCTCCACCACTAGGATGCACATCATGCGAACCTTCATTATGCATAGATTGTGTAGAAGGATTGTCAGGCTGCATTCCAATATCCTACACATTGTTATCATTGCTTTCTTAAAACAGATATACTCACTTTATATTAGAACTTAACATCAAATAGACTAATTGGTAAAGTATTCAATTTGAAATAAATTTCATTTAGCTTATTTACCTGTGGCTCAGATGCATCATTATTTGAACCTTGCACACTGATTTCAGCTCGTAGCCGTTCAGCCACGGCTCTATAGCCTTGTTGGAAGCCAATTCTCTTGTCCTCTTCTGTGAGGCATCTATTGAACTCTGACCCCTACATTTTTTCTTGGTATGGTGAATTTTACTTGCATTGTTTGATCAAAAAAAATTTCCTTGCAATATATAAAAAAATTGATACAAGTTTTCATTTACTAATACTTACAACTCGTGCTTGAAGTTTGGAAAAACCACCAGAGCCGAGCTTGTGTGTCCCGTGCTTTTCTAATCTTGCCTTTGTTGCCTTTGATGTGTCAGGCAATCTATGAAAAGTTTGAAATATGTTAGAGACCAGTATAGGAAAAATTTAGAGGTTAATTAGTACATAATTACATTCTCAAAAGTATCACATACCTTGCTCTACTCTCTACTGGCGTAATTCCTTTTTTCATGTCGGCTTTATACTTTCCATCCAAAATCAAACCCTGCCACTCAGCCTCAAGAACACAGGGTGGACGCTCGTGCCTTGGGTTAACCTCTAAATATTTCCTGTACTGGTCCCTAATATACTTCAAACATAAACCAGCTCTTTCAAGGAGCTTGTTTCTCTCGAATGCACGAGGTCCAAAAAGCTGGGTCATACTATGTACAAGATCATCCTTCAACTTTTTATCTTGGTTATTCCACCTTTTAAGTAAAAAAAAACATGTTAGACTCATAAATGAAGAGAAGCTACCTTTAATATAGTTCAAGAAATTGATGAAAAGGAAAACTATTCTAGCAATGATATGAAATCAAAATAGTGGTTTGGGGTTTTAGTTAGGATATGATGTTCCACCATGTACGTATGGTGGGCCCGAATATCCGCAAACACTCGTCACCAAGTTTTCGCCAAAAAATATCATTCCCTACAAAATAATCATGGGATCATTAGTCGATGAAGAGTGATCAAAAACTAAATTACTATTATATCACTATAGAATAATAATAACTTTAAAGTACCTAGAAGTTTGGATACTTTTAAGGGAACGCCTTCATCGTTGCTGATGATCAATACGCAATCCTTCACCGTTCCCGTACTAGGAACACGGGAACATCCAGGAAATGATGTTGCATCGGGACTTGTTGCATCTCCTATTGCAAAAAATGAAAACCATTATCAAATGCCTCCAAGAAATAATACTTCAAGGGAAATAAATTGGTGCAGAGCACCCATGGCACAAACACAATCAAGGGATCTACATCGTAAACACATAACACTTAAACACATAACAAAAGAGAGAAAAAGAGGGATTTGTGTACCAGTAGATGGTGCAACAGTTGGTGCATTTAGGCTGTGTGTTGTTGACATGGCAGTCGGCAAGACATTTGTGGCTGTCCTGGATGGAGGCAGCGTTGTTATATCATCATGGAAAGGAGCTAAAGAATAAAATTGTTAGAGCATGCATAAATATAGAACGCGTGGACTAGCATGGACAAGATTGTTAGAGCATTAAAAAAAAAGATTGTTCGAGCATGTATTGTCAATGATTATGATCATTCCTATATATATTCAGTGGAAAACACAAGTGGGGAATGGAACATGTGATCTACCTGAACCACTTGCAATACCGGCCTCATCATGGGAATGGGGTTCAAAATTACGCAAATAACTCTGTAAAGACAATGCATCCATATTTTAATTAATGTCATAAAAGAGCATAACATAAAAACCATTATTGAACTCTTGTAATAATTAAAAATTTCATTAATACTTACTTTAAAGTTTTCAGAAGTGCGCAACAACTCAGCTGCCCTGTCTTTTATTTCCTGAGTCTGAGGATGTATGGATACCAAACGTAGAAGTTCTTTCCCAATTTTCTTTAGCAGCTTTTTAATGGAACCGATCAGGTCATCGGTCTCTGCTAAATCAATAAAAAAAGGGTCCACAAGGGGGGACTCCTGAGGGACTGCAGGTTGCTTTCCCTCTCTCCGACCACCGGCCCTCTGTGACAACAATAGTATTAGTATTATCAAAATTACTCCAAAACAATGAAGAAAATAACATTAAAAAAAATAACATTTTGCTTCTATCTAGTTTGCACAATTACAATGAATTTTACCTGCTCATGTGTAGATGAGCTAGGAATATCGTCACCATCACCTTCGGGCGGTTGCTCCATATTGTGCCCCTGTGTCAAAGATCAAGTATAAAAATGTTAGCCAAAAATTTAATAACTAAATGGTATGTTGGAGTCATTGATTAGAAGTTGGTTTAATAGTATGTACCACCCCCATGATAGTAGCCTCGTTTGTATCTATGCGGTTCAAATTGTAATCAATAAGTAGCTCTTCCCCTGCACGTATTGATTTTATCACACAGATGAATACACGATTTCCCTCGCGCGCCTCAAATATGCAATTGGGTTGCTTTATAGTTGACCCAAGTCGTGTACTATTTATAAAACCCACAATATTCCCTGTTGCTTTTGGCCTTCCATCAATGTATATAGCCACACTTTTACTTTGATTATTGTCTTGCTGTTGTATATAATTTGCTGAGAGTGCATACCTACGCATACTTTTTTTATATTGAACAATATGCATCCAACTTTTGTAATCGTAACATGGTCCAACATACTCCATCAATTCAGAAACTTTGTTGTAAGACACCTTTATGCCATCCATAGAAAATAGGCCCAAACCATGTAATGATGATGGTGCTATGCGATATATCCTCTCATTAACACAAAAATCAATGTTTATTGGAGGAAGTTCCTTGGGTACCCAATGTTTCTGTAGATGTTGGTACCTCAAGGGCACCTCGATGTCGCCTTTCATTTCATCATCATAAGAACATGACCCCCCTTGAGCAAGGAAAAATTTCATGTGTTTATTGAATTTCCTTCTAGTCCTTTGACCTCTAGTTAATCTCCCTATTCTAGATAAACTGCATGTCTCACTTTCCTCTTCTATTCCTATATTTCCCTCACTCGAGGAAGACACTTCTGACAAATACCTATTTGCTGTTACCTGCAAATGGGAGAGATCTTAGAAGACATCAATCTTACTATTGATAAGTGTATTAAATAGACTTTCTATAAGGTGTATTGACTTATACCTGTCGATCCATGAGACTGTGCGGGATGCTCTTGAAAGGGGTTCAATTTCCTGCAAATGTAATTCAATTATCGTGAGCATAATCACATCATAATCATAATCACATCCATCATAAGCATCACATAAAAATTAAAAACATTAAAACGTACACATTATAACACTTATAGCTTTTAAATAGATAATGAATAAACTATGTAACCATTTAAGACAAATATATTTCTATCAAGAAATGAATATTAAATACATTAAGGATTGATGGCATACCTTTAAATTTCATCATCATCATCCTCATCATCATCATCATCATCATCATCATCATCCTCGTCATCGTCGTCATCATCATCATCCTCGTCGTCGTCGTCGTTGTCGTCATCATCAACATCATCATCATCAACATCAACATCATCTTCATCATCATCATCAGTAGCAGCATCATCTTCTTCTTCTTCTTCATGAAAATTTGTCTCAGGAACATCATCCAATAATTGTCGATCGTGATCATCATCTACATCATCTTCTACTTCTTCGGTATCTTCTTCTTCCATCGCATTATACTTTATCGGCCTTCCTCTCGGTTCATGTCTAACAACAAATGACCAACCCGGTTTATGTGAAACCTCTGAGTAAAATACCTGTTCACATTGGCTTGGAAGAACATAGGGCTCATCCCCAACTGGCTCAAACGACCTTGTATTAACCATTGTAAATCCATTATCATGTTCAATAACAGTTCTATTAGGATCATTTGGATTAAGTCGTAGCCTGTACCATTTGACAACGAAGAGTACTAATTTGAAGGAACTAAAGTCGCACTCAAATATATCATCCAAAATGCCATAGTATTGATTTTTAGACTCTTGAGGATCTAAGTCATTTCTAGATGAAATATTAGTCACTTGAAAGACTGCAGTTATTCCAGAATCACAAGTTTTCTTCGTGTCATCCAACACTTTGACGCGAAATTTTTGACCATTACAGAACATACCCTTGTGGTGTTTAACCTGCAATAATATGTGAAACATGTCAAAATTATTATATCGTGAGTTGATAAACATACGGGTGATTAATAATTTTGTACGTACCTGGAAATCTCTTAAACCATATGCTAAATCTATTTCCCTTTGCGTAACATTAGAATCTCCATTACGATGAGCTTCTTTAACCAATGAAGATACACCTTCCCATGTTAATGTGTGACCAGAATGTTGACATCGTTCAATCCATACCGTCATCCAATCAAGATTGTTTGCAATATACAAATGTAGTGCATCCCACTCTCGAGCAACTGTACAAAAAAAAAATAGACGACTTACAACCGATTTATTTTGAAGATTAAGAAATAATTTATTACAATAACATCTTATAATTTATTACCTGTCACTTTCCTCAATCTACCTTTCCCCATCAAGTACTCCCCTTTGAATTTTTTAAAAGGGTCGAGATCCCAAATGCGATCTACATGGATATTTGAAGCAAACTTAGGAAGATATTCAGTAATGTACACCATAGTCTGGTATACCATGTATCCCTCTACCATAGAACCCTCAGGATGTGCTCTTTGTCGAACCAAAGCCTTCAAAGATTTCAAGTGCCTCTCAACCATCCACATTGACCTAGTGTGTGCAGGTCCACACAATTCAATCTCCTCAACTTGGTGTATGAGGTAGTGTTCTTGTGCATTGAAAAAAGTTGGAGGTAGACACTTTTGCATTTCACACAATAAATGAGGAATTCTTCTCTTCCAATAGTTTATATCTTCTTTATGGATTTCTTTAGATGACAACCACCTACATTAAGAGATTCAAGTCACAAAAAATATATAAATACGAGACTTTACAAAATAATATACAATAGATTACATAGCAAGAAAAACAAATCGCGAATATAATAAATATATACAACAAATTGAACAGATATTACTGCTTACCTCATGTATTTTCCAAGATCATATATCACTTGTTTGATGTTATTGTTGAAGTGCTCTGGGAGAGATAGAGGTAGCACGTACTGCAGTAATTATAAACCAATCATTTCATTATTTTCTAACATAACATAATGAATAGTACACGTAGTTTATGAATATATTGTAAATACAGAAGAACATAACTTACCTTGATGAAAGTATGCCAATCATGCGTTTTGAGCCCTGGCCCAAATTCACTTTTCTTTGATATGAGATTGCTTATGTTCCCAGCAAATCCTGTGGGAAATCGAATTTTTCGTATGACTTCTTTTATGGCATCACTTTGCTGCTCCGTTAATAACCAAGGAAGGACACTTATATTAATCTGATCTCTATTGCTATTTGAGTGAATGAAATTCTTCAGTGCATGATTGGATTCATGAATGTCATTACAAATTTTGACAATTTTTTCTTTGTCACGCCTTCCATCCAGTATTTTCCACAATGTCTCTGTTATATTCTTTCCAACATGCATAAGATCAAACAAATGCATAATTTGTAGGTCCTCGTAGTAGGGCAACCTACTAAATTGTCTGGGATAGCTTTTTAGTCCCTTTGGAAGGTTGTCAGTAGTGCCTTGACGACCTTCACGATCATCAATTACATAATTAGTAAACAAAAATCACAATAGAAATATATAAATTACAAACATAAACCATTAAGTGGAACGACATTACCTCGACGATTAATTCTATTATATTCCAACTTCCATAGGCGAGGTGTCATTCTTCGTGGCTTTGATGTAGTCTCTTCTTTCCCATTGAAAAGATGTTTTTCCATACTTCGATACTTATGATTCCTATGGAGGAAGTGTCTGTACTCATCAAACACATGCTTTCCTAAACTTTTTGAATGACGAGATTTCATCTTTGGACCACAAACTGGACATGCAAATTTTCCCTTTGTTTGAAGACCTACAAGATAATGATATAATTGGATTATTAAATATGTTGATTTTTATAATTAGAATTATCATGCGCAACTTGAATTCACTATAACATACCACAAAAATGTGTTAGCCCTGGGGCATCATGTATTGTCCATACAAGTATTGCATGGAATTGAAATTGTCTTTGTCCTATTGGTCTAGACACGTCATACATAGTGACACCGTTCCATAACTCCACCAACTCGTCAATAAGAGGCTCAATATATACATTCATATCTTTAACTTGATATTTACCTACTTGAATGAACAGTAACATTACATAATTATTGTGACCATTTTACTGTAAGATTTGTAAGTACATGTAAATTAATAACTATCAAATGATAAAATACCTGGAACAATCATTGCCAACATAATGTGCTCCCTCTTTATTGACATCCACGGAGGAATGTTATTGTTGATAACAAAAACAGGCCACACCGAGCAAACAGATCTCATCTCTCCAAATGGATTGACACCATCCGCTGCCAATGAAAGCCTGAGATTACGAGGTTCTTCTTTGAAGTGTTGCCACTTTTCCTCTATGTGCATAAATGCCGAACCATCTGCAGGGATTCGAATAATGTCATCTCGACTTCTATTGCGTGCATGGTAATCCATAAATTGTGCCAAGCTACTACACCTGAATAATTGTCGCATCCGTGGAATAATGGGGATGTAACGAAGAACCTTGTGAGGCACCTTTTTTGTTATTCGATCTGTTCGATATCTACTCGTATGACATACAGGGCATTGTGTTGCAAATTCATGTTCTTTATAATATATAATATGATCATTGGGACAAGCATGTATTGCTTGATACTCCATTCCAATATCTTTCATAATAGCAGGTAATTCTTGATATGAGCGAGGTAGAATATTTGATGGTGGTAACAAAAACTCGCCTATCAATCTACAGCAAAAAATATAAGTTGTTAATATAAACAATATTAGTGGTACATTATTCACCCTTTGTTAACTATAAAGACATATATGACATACCTTAACATACGTGACATTGTTATGTTGGATAAACCATTCATAACCTTCAAGTTCAACAACAACAATACAGCAAAGAGAAGAGTTGTTTGGGAGTCTTTGTATAGGGGCTCGTATGCCTTCTCAAGTAGAGGTACATCAAGGCTATCATCATCATCATGATCAGATCCGCTTGGACTAAATGTGTCATGGATCAATGTATTTATACCATCATCTTCAATTGTGTTTTCTGGCGCATGATCGTCATCTTCCATGGGATCATTATCTTCACCTTGGATATTCGCACCCCCATGTTCCTCCATATCATGTACTTCCCTGGGGAGATCAACCTATATAAAATTGATTAACATAAATAAACCATGATCTTCAACTCATCATCAAGTGATTTCATATGTATATAAATTGTTAAAATGATATAATGAACAACTTACCAGTGGATGATAGTCATGCCCCCCTTCAATGTGACCATTCTCCCTACAATGTCTCTTAACTGTTTTGATTAGCAATCTTCTACGGTTTAAGCCCTTACAAATTTTGCAGGGACAATAACATTTTCCATCACCTTTTCTTTTCAAGTTAGACCACAATCTAGCGATTGTCTCCCTATTTTGTTCTTCACTTATATTATCTGACATGATCGTTCTTCGCAGGAAGCAAAAATTGGGCTATGAAAACTTCGGTCTACAACTTTCAGTGACTAAGCAAAATTGTCAAAAGTACACAAAACATATAAGCTACAAGGCCTTCTTGCTTAGCTCTAGAAGCTCTCTAGCAATCAAAACATATAAGCTACAAGGCCTAACAGCAATTTCAAAACATATAAGCTACAAGGCAAGACATATTACATGACATGGCAAAAGGATTAAAATATACATTAGATTAAAAAATATACAATTTTCAAACCTGAGCGCGCGGCTATAACTCGTGCAATGGTCTTCTTGCTTAGCTTTAGAAGCTCTCCAGCAATCAAAACATATAAGCTACAAGGCCTAATAGCAATTTCAAAACAAGGGTCATCAAAAGAACCAAAAACAATGTGTGCAAACAATACCTTGTGAAGTGGTATAGACAATTAGAAGATGCTACTATGTGCTAGGGAACTTCTTAGAACTGTTGGTATATTCTTACAACTTGTTACACCTGGGATATTCTTCTCTGTAGATGCTACTGTGTGCCGTGGTCCAAATGGGCCCATAAATGTGGTTGAATAGCAATACATTCAAGTGGCTTACACAAGGGACAGTCACTGTGAGATATCCTCATGTGTGACTGTCCTTGTCACAAATGAGGACATCTCACAGTGACTGTCCCTTGTGTAATTGCCACTTGAATGAGGTCAGTCACTGTAAAGACAACATGATAATGTACACATACAATGAGTGTAAATTATCATGTTGTCTTTACAGTGGCTGCCCTCATGTTGTATATTCTTCTTTGTAGATGCTACTACGTGCTAGGGAACTTCTTAGAACTGTTGGTATATTCTTACAACTTGTTACACCTGGGATATTCTTCTCTGTAGATGCTACTGTGTGTCATGGTCCAAACGGGCCCATAAATGTGGTTGAATAGCAATACATTCAAGTGGCAATTACACAAGGGACAGTCACTGTGAGATGTCCTCATGTGTGACTGTCCTTGTCACAAATGAGGACATCTCACAGTGACTGTCCCTTGTGTAATTAAGTATTGTGGGGAAGCATTCTAAATAACCAAAGCCGCTAACAATAAATTCAACATAGATATGTCCTCATTTCTGGGTATTTTAGCTCTCTAACAGCTGAATACCAGATTAAATAATAATGACAAAAGAAAAATAAACCCAACGTACTCAGAAATTGTAGCTGTGATTTTGCGGAGGGAATCTCTCTCGGCGCTGTTGAAAACACAAATGACAACCCGCTTGATTTCGCGGAGGGAATCTCTCTCGGTGCTGTTCAAAACACAAATGACAACCCGCTTTGTTCAAAACACAAATGATAACCCGCTTGATTTCGCGGAGGGAATCTCTCTCGGCGCTGTTGAAAACACAAATGACAACGTTCCTTTTTTTTTTTGCACTTATATCCCGACCAACATAAGGTCCATTTGTAATACAACATGATAATGTACACTTACAGTGAGTGTACATTATCATGTTGTCCTTAGAGTGACTATCCTCATTTGTTGAAGAAGAAAAGCATTAATGTGGCTGAATAGCAATACATTCAAGTGGCAATTACACAAGGGACAGTCACTATGAGATGTCCTCATTTGTGACTGTCCTTACAGTGAGTGTACATTATCATGGTGTCTTTAGAGTGACTGTCCTCATTTGTTGAAGAAGAAAAGCATTAATGTGGTTGAATAGCAATACATTCAAGTGGCAATTACACAAGGGACAATCACTGTGAGATGTCCTCATGTGTGACTGTCCTTGTCACAAATGAGGACATCTCACAATGACTGTCCCTTGTGTAATTCAAGTGGCAATTACACAAGGGACAGTCACTGTGAGATGTCCTCATTTGTGACTGTCCTTACAATGAGTGTACATTATCATGTTGTCTTTAGAGTGACTGTCCTCATTTGTTGAAGAAGAAAAGCATTAATGTGGTTCAATAGCAATACATTCAAGTGGCAATTACACAAGGGACAATGTCATGAGCCGTGACATATTGAACTTAGTATAATAATAAAATGATTAGATGATATATAATAATCTATTATTAACGGTATATAACAATAATATATAATTATTATCAAAAGATAATAATAATATATAGTTAGCATAATAAGTAATATGTTAATTAAATAATATTAAAATATTAATAAATAATATAATTATGATTATAATTATAATATAAATTAATAATAAATAATTATTAATAAATTATATATATTATATTATAATAATATATTAAGTAATAATATTAAATCAATTATTGATATAATAATTTTAATATATAAATAATATTAATAAACCTCTCAATATAAAACAATATGTTATCACTATAATAATATTTATTATAATATTATTAATATTACTAACATCATTAATTATAATATTTAATAATAACAATAACATTAATAATAATAATAATAATAATAATGTTTAAAGCAATATCGAATATCTGTAATCGATATACATCTACATTAAACATCTGCATTATCTATCACGATGAGGAATGAAGAAGTGATACAACAATCACTAGTCATTACACATCGATACCATGAGAGGATGATTAATGAACCAAATACTATGAAGTCAAGATCAACATGATATGAATAAGGGATAGGTCGCTATGTGTTTCAGAAGATGTATTGATAAGCAAGAAGGATAACCATTCATATATTATAAATAATCATTAATTGCACAAGTTTAGACAATGACATATCCGATAAAGCAATATCAAACATGAAGACCCGCTAGCAAATATGCACCATCACTTCCTATGTTATCATGACAATAACATAAACTAGATTGAATTCTACTATCTATATCAATAGACACCACATAGGAGGATATCGACTAAAGGATTGAAAGATTATCGATTGTCTGAGATAAACCACATCTTGTAGAAACACAAAAGCATCAGTGATTATATCACAAGCTATTGATGAATGAGGCATCAGTCATGGATAATAAGTACAATGTATCCTTAAGTATTAACAGGAATGGAAGTCAATTTGAAGATCAAACTCCATTACCAGCAATCAACCAATAAATGGACAATTATCAGAAAATGATATCGACTTATATCAGAGTAGAAAGATTGGATATCATCATAACAATATGGGATAAGGCAAGAGTTAATATCGATTGACTAAATACTAATGATAGTTAGACCAAACTAATACAAACACAATGGATGTTAACTACTGGTTGCACTACCAATTAGGGAAGATTACCTTCATAAAAAGATTTGATATTGAGTCAATCTGGGAGTTATCTATGATCAGAAAATAATGAAATAATATTATGTGAACTGTCGGATTATGGAAAGGTGTGATTAACAAAGGGACATGGAGGAAGAAACAAGACACGTCTCATTCATAGCATCTCTTCATTTGTTAAAGACAATATAAGAATGCATTCTCGTCAGTCACTCAAGGCATCATTAGAACTTTATTTACTTATCCATATTTGGATATACTCAATAGAGCATCTGCCTTTGGCAGTTTCATTTCAAGTTTATCATTGCAGATCAGAGACAACACCATGATTGCACAGATAGAAAGGATAGTCAGAAACAGCATCAATATTTGAAGTTGCAAGCATATAATTCAGAATCTGAAATAGCAACATATCACTCATAGCGATATTACACATTTGCATAATTACATCATCATATCAGACACAGCAAATACATTGCTGTAAGCAATACTTATTGATTGTATATCGATATTGTTTATATCAGACATACCATCATTATACTATCACTATAAGTGATAGTAAACATCATATTCATAGCATATTTCATATCATTATATCCGACAGTGCTATTAAACATATTGGTATCAATATCATCTTGCACACATATTGTGATTGAATCTGAAATAGCGGTTGATATCTTAAGTAACCTCCATTACTTAGTTTAATTGTAAGTATCTGATAGAGTAAGTCTGAGAAGTGGAGTAATTGTTCCTGTTTTCCAAGTTAGCCAAAAAGGGGACATTACAGACAATCACTGTGAGATGTCCTCATGTGTGACTGTCCTTGTCACAAATGAGGACATCTCACAATGACTGTCCCTTGTGTAATTCAAGCGGCAATTACACAAGGGACAGTCACTGTGACATGTCCTCATTTGTGACTGTCCTTACAGTGAGTGTACATTATCATGTTGTCTTTAGAGTGACTGTCCTCATTTGTTGAAGAAGAAAAGCATTAATGTGGTTCAATAGAAATACATTCAAGTGACAATTACACAAGGGACAATCACTGTGAGATGTCCTCATGTGTGACTATCCTTGTCACAAATGAGGACATCTCACAATGACTGTCCCTTATGTAATTCAAGTGGAAATTACACAAGGGACAGTCACTGTGAGATGTCCTCATTTGTGACTGTCCTTACAGTGAGTGTACATTATCATGTTGTCTTTAGAGTGACTGTCCTCATTTGTTGAAGAAGAAAAGCATTAATGTGGTTCAATAGCAATACATTCAAGTGGCAATTACACAAGGGACAATCACTGTGAGATGTCCTCATGTGTGACTGTCCTTGTCACAAATGAGGACATCTCACAATGACTGTCCCTTGTGTAATTCAAGCAGCAATTACACAAGGGACAGTCACTGTGAGATGTCCTCATTTGTGACTATCCTTACAGTGAGTGTACATTATCATGTTGTCTTTAGAGTGACTGTCCTCATTTGTTGAAGAAGAAAAGCATTAATGTGGTTCAATAGCAATACATTCAAGCGGCAATTACACAAGGGACAGTCACTGTGAGATGTCCTCATTTGTGACTGTCCTTACAGTGAGTGTACATTATCATGTTGTCTTTAGAGTGACTGTCCTCATTTGTTGAAGAAGAAAAGCATTAATGTGGTTCAATAGCAATACATTCAAGTGGCAATTACACAAGGGACAATCGATCACTGTGAGATGTCCTCATGTGTGACCTTTGTGAAGGCAAGTGCCAATTTGTACCCAAGTTACCAATATTGTGGCAAAAGTGGGAATGAAGCATTTAGGGGTCAAATTGGGCAAAGAAGTGTAGAAGTGGCCTATGTGAGGTCTAAATAGCCTAACTAAGTCATGGTTAGGGTCTTATGGTGTTTGAACAATAAGTTTTGAACCAAAATCCCAAAGGTTGTAACAAGTTGTCAATGTTGTCATTCACAACATTGACAACATTTGTGCAAGGGAGCATTTTCGAGTAAGATGGTTATGTAACTATATGAAACCATTGAATTAGGCATCAGATCAACTATAAGAGGCCTCCATCGATCTGTGCAAAAGGTTGGGGGGAAAAACATTTGGAATTAAGAAGATTTGTAGAGTAACACGGTTTTAGTGAATTCTTGAGTTTTTTTGTTTCTTTGTTTTCAGTTGATTAATGGATTAGATAGCTCGCAGTGTCTATTGGAAAAGTTAGTACAAGTTTTTTTTTAATTCTGTGTTGTGTTTTTTTTGAGTTTTGAAGCATTCCAACTAGTTTGTTAATTCTTTTGTTAAGTACCCTATCATTGGTTTGAACTAGGCAGGTTGAACAAATGGAGTCTTAGCTCATCATTCCATTGTCAATTTTGTACGGGCTCTTGGAATGGGTGAGGAGACTCCATGTACTATATGTTTGGAAGGAGGGGCCCTGGGAAGCTCATTTTCTATGTTTGCAATGATGTCCTAGGTGAGTCAGTTGAGCACAGTTAGGGATGACAAATCATTACAAGAAGATTACAACAAGTTGAATGCATTGGTTGCTTCAACTAAAATCTCATGGAGAGGTAGACACACATCTAAAGAAGCCCCAAGTCAAATTAGAAGATTGGGTGAGTTTCTTTGGCTGCTAAGAAAACAAACTCTTAGTCAGACTGTCCAAGTTGTGTCAAAATACTTGTTTTCAGGCATGGCTGTAGCAGTTGGTGTACAAAAAATCTAGGAGGAGAAGACCTTAGATATCTTGGAGTTCTCAATAAAGGGCATCTGAATCCTAAGCCCTTTAGGTGGCTTAATATAAACAAAAAGGCTTGACAAAGGCCTAATTGCTAGCAGCCTATTTTTGGGTGCAATTGGCATGGTTTGATGAATCGGATTGAAGTACTGATGAAAAGTATAGGTGAAGGAGTAATATTGAAACCAATAGAGGTCCTAGTGGCCAGCCTCTCCATGGAGTAAAGTTCTAGTTGAATGTGTTTCAATTTGTGAAGACAAGACTAGGAGTGTCCTAGTAGCTAGATTGGTATTGAGCAGAGTTCGTTGTATTTCTTGTTGGTGTGCACTAGTTGAAGGAGTGGGATCTTGGGTAGAGATACCTAAAGAGTGTAGGGATAGTTAAGTACCCTATCAAGTCAAAACATTGGCCTAAAGAGACCCTAGTGAAGGATAGGGAGTGAGCAAGACAAAGTGTTACATCAATTAACAAGATCATTTTTTGGTAATTGTGTACATTATCATGTTGTCTTTACAGTGACTGTCCTCATTTGTTGAAGAAGAAAAGCATTAATGTGGTTCAATAGCAATACATTCAAGTGGAAATTACACAAGGGAATATCACTATGAGATGTCCTAAGTGTGACTGTCCTTGTCACAAATGAGGACATCTCACAGTGACTGTCCCTTGTGTAATTGCCACTTGAATGAGGACAGTCACTGTAAAGACAACATGATAATGTACACAAGTACCGTGAAGGTAGTCGCAAGTTAGGGCTGTTTCATTGCATACCCGAAACAATGAAGACATTACAGTCCACAAAACGTTTGTGCTTGAAAGATGAACAAATAAAATTAAACTTCTAAATAACCAAAGCCGCTAACAATAAATTCAACACAGATATGTCCTCATTTCTGGGTATTTTAGCTCTCTAACAGCTGAATACCAGATTACATAATAATGACAAAAGAAAAATAAACCCAACGTACTCAGAAATTGTAGCTGTGATTTTGCGGAGGGAATCTCTCTCGGCGCTGTTGAAAACACAAATGACAACGTTCTTGTTTTTTTTGCCCTTATATCCCGATGTGATTTCGCGGAGGGTTACGGTGCTGTTGAAAACACAAATGACAACGTTCCTTTTTTTTTTTGCCCTTATATCCCAACAACATCGCAATTGCAAGTTAGGGATGTTTCACTGCATACCCGAAACAATGAAGACGTTACGGTCCACAAAACGTTTGTGCTTGAAAGATGAACAAATAAAATTAAACTTCTAAATAACCAAAGCCGCTAACAATAAATTCAACATAGATATGTCCTCATTTCTGGGTATTTTAGCTCTCTAACAGCTGAATACCAGATTACATAATAATGACAAAAGAAAAATAAACCCAACGTACTCAGAAATTGTAGCTGTGATTTCGTGGAGGGTTACGGCGCTGTTGAAAACACAAATGACAACGTTCTTGTTTTTTTTGCCCTTATATCCCGATGTGATTTCGCGGAGGGTTACGACGCTGTTGAAAACACAAATGACAACGTTCTTATTTTGTTTGCCCTTATATCCTGATGTGATTTCGCGGAGGGTTACGGCGCTGTTGAAAACACACATGACAACGTTCCTTTTTAATTTTGCGCTTATATCCCGACAACATCGCAATTGCGACAGTGACAAATGTATTGTCGTCGCAAATTGCGACGGTGTCGGGCTATATTTGAAAAAAAAAGGGCAAAACCGCATGACATTTGCCTGCCGTCGCAAATGGCCGTCGCAAATTCACCCCAAATGTATTAGTGGATTCAGATTAAGGATACCAATGACAAGGATGTACTCATTGAGGACATCACAAATGGTGATCCTGATGACAGGGATGATGATGATGTGAATAATGCACAAGAAAACACACATGATGAATCACAAGTTACCGAGTGTGCATTTCCATCACTACCGTGTGAGCTTCTTGTACTTGTTGAAGCCGTAGAGATTCTATCTCAGGAACAACATGAAGGCTCTATCCTCGAGCAACCTTGAGACAAAATAGGGGAGCCAAGCAATGAACCTCCTGCAGAGACAAACAAGCCTGAAGGAAAAGAGGCTGATAAATAAGAAACTGAAGGAAAAGAGGCTAATGAAATAGAATCGAAGGCACAAGAAGAGCCTAAGACAACTGAGGACACCCCACCTAACACCACATCTGAGGCTCCACCTCATTCAACTGGCACACAGGTTACCAAGGAGCAGAAGAAGGAAGATAGTGTGTCAATCGGGCATAACACTCTGAGGGAAGAAGACAAAGCTATTGTCACCATTGTCAAGAATTCACCACTTGCACTGGAGAAGAAGAAGAAGAAGAAGAAAGAAAAAGGGCCGGTCACTCTAGACGAAATCATTGTGATACCTGACTGTGACCCGAGGACCCTTAGCCCTGACAAATTGAGAAAATATGGGGAATTATGTACAAGGAAAGCAATACAAGATAAATTGAGACAAGAGAGTAAGAGCAAGGAAATACTAGAAAATGTAAGAGACATCTTACAATAGGTTGTCCCCGAGATACATGTAGATGAGGACACACTGATTATGGACCAACTTGCTACTCTTGCTGAAGGAATCAATGCCCCAGATGTCGATGTTGACAAAAGAATTGAAAAGCAGGAAGAATCAAAGATACAAGATAAATTAGCTGAAAGAATAAGCCAAGAAGTGGCAGTCAACAAGGTTAAGCTTTCAGAGGTAATAAATGACACTCAGTCTATTACAACATTAATCTATCAAATCTTGTTTAAGCTATGCATTGTCGGACCCTTCACTGCAGAGATTAGTGAAAAGATTAAACAGTTTGAGAATGAAATCTCAGTTAGTGCACTAGCAGCTACAACTAAGCCAAAAGCTTTTTCAAAGCATATACTCAGAGTTCAAGAACTCAGGTGGTTGATAGAAAATCTCAAGAATCAAGAAGAGCACATCACTGATCAGGTTATTGAGTTGTAGACATAAGTCCTTCCATACCTAATTTTTTTTGAGAAACATATTGTCAGGGCTCAATCGCTTGTTGCAACACTAGAGATTTCTGTGTTGGACAACATATTTGATATGCATGCACAAGTCAGTCTTGAGAACATTTCTCTCACCAACTTGAAAGAGGAATGGGAAAACCTCTTGGAGTCACTAAAGAAAACCCATTAGCACATTTTTGACAAGCTGTAAGTATACACTTTTTGTATTTGGCATTAATATCAAAAAGAGGGGAATCAATGTATATGCCAAATATGTCACTTTTTTGCTAAGTATATTACACATTACCAGAGCATGCATTGAGGGGGAGTATTTATAAATTTTTGATATGTATATGTATATGGTGGAGATATAAGTTTTGAGACATCAGGTCTATATACATTCAAAGTTTTGATACTAATTCCAAAGGGGGAGATTGTTATCTCTATTGAGCATTAATGATTGTCATTAGTATCAAATGTTATCAAAGACATCGGTTTGTTACATATATGAACCCAGTCGGTAACTATAAGAAAAATAGGCCAGTCGGTTAAGTATATACACCGAGCATCAGATAGTTTACCGAGCATCAACAAACACCGATATTGAGTGACAGTAAACACTGAGCATTAGAATAAACACTGAGAAGATTATACATTGTTTACTGAGGATCACAGGTAACAACATAGTAAACAAGAATGACACATTCTTCTATGCAAACGGTTACAACAGATCAGAAAATGTTTTACCAAGATCAAGAAAAACTTATCGTTGAGATACGATGAAGATCTTATGTAATAGTTTGATCTAGGTTATTTTTGTACACCGTAGATCTTAGGGTTTTGTCTAAGATTTGTAAACCTAATTTTGTATAAGAGACATAAAGTTGTATGCTATATATTTGTATGTTACATCATTTTTGATGAAAACTGATGTATGAGAGAAGAAGCACTTGAAGCACTAGCCAACCTTCAAGATTATCAGTTGACAGAGCAGATCAGTATTTAGAGGAAATTAGATTAAGCAGAATCAGAGCAGGCTAACCGAGCAGTTTAGAGCAGAGATTCATCACAGTAAAGGTGATATTTTTTTAGTACTTTATTGATCTGTATCAGACAATTAAGTTGTCATTAGTAGATAGATACCTATTTCTTTCTAATCATTATAATAGAGTTTTGTAAAATATCTTAACAAAGTAGACTTGACAATCTTTTGTAAATCTCTTAACCGAGTGCACACTCAAGTAGTGTTGCAAAAATCCTATAACTAGGTAGATCTAGCTGATCTAATATGTTACTCCTAACAGGGTAAGATCAATAGAAGTGATCAAAACTTGTAGCCCTAACATGCAAACCTTTTCTATTTGCAGTAGTGAAGAATTTGTGGGTGTCATCCCCACCGCAGTTTTTACCTTCTAACAAGGGTTTTTGCGTTACCAAAATACTTGTGTTATGGGACTGTTATAATGTTGATTTCATGTTGTTTACTTTCTCAAGTTGAATGGATGAATGATACATGCATTAGATACAAGTTATTTTGCAAGGTTAGTACTGTTTGCTATTGTAGATCTGAAAGGTTGATGTGTTAAAGTTTTTGTGGGCACTGATTCACCCCTCCCCTCTTAGTACCCTATCTCTCCTAATTCCAACAACTACCTTATGAATACTCGGTGTGAAGGCTTGTTTGTTCAACCAACTAGCATATTGTATCTTGATGTTCTTCCTTTTACTGACTGATCAACTTAGATAACTGACTGATCTAATTTGATACTAATGAAAACATCTAATGCTCAAATAGAGATAACAATCTAATGACACAAGTTTCTACAATACAATCTAAGCAAAGAGATCATAGAAAAGCTCTAGTATCTATAATAAAGGAAGGTTTCTCTACGTTGTGTGGCATGCCAAACTAGGAGGACACTGACCAAACCTGTAACCACAGTGGTAATGAAACTACTGGTGATTATCCTACTTGGTATTACTCACCAATTATTGTAAATTCTATAGATGGCTTGGCAGAAAGTCATAGGAGGTTGATAAATTCCACTGTTCATAATTTGCGGTATTCCATTACCACACCACACAAACATCTAGCACAAAAAATAACTAAATATAATGTAGTTTTGGCTAATCCAGTACACTTGGATGGTGGGCGGCTTGACTTGCATGATAACAAAACCGCAGGAAGTTTGGAGGTCCACAATGTCATACACAACCTGCAATCAATAAAACACTAGTTATAGATCAATCCACATGAAAAGTTTACAAAGTCATGCGGGAACATTATTCGGAAGGCAAGGGAGCATGACTATGGTATCCCTGCCATCAATGAAAAAGAATTAAAATTATCATGTCAAAAACTGGATGTCAAGGGTAAGCACAAGATCGATACTCTGACATTTGGGGTAGAGTTGTTGCCTCTATTAGAGAGTGCTATTACTCCAATAAGGATCATTTTCGAGGATGCTTTGACTAGTTATAAGAGATTGGTTGTCAAGGATTCTACAATGAATCCCATATTTTGTGGGGAAAAGTTGATGATTCCAGGGTTATTGATGTTTGACGTGGAGTAGCACAAGGACAATTTTAGCCCCTTAGAAAGGGATTTTGGAGAACTTCAACTTCGTAAGGATGAAAAATATTCACTTGCAGTGGAATAAGGCAATGATAATGGGTATACTGATACTTAGAATGAAAGATCAAGTTGTGGGTTTGCCTTCCTATAAATTGGTACTCATATGGATGCAATGAATAATTTTAAATGACTTCAGAAGCTCAGTGTTATTTTTGGAGATAAAAAAACTACCAAACTGGCATTTGATGAGCCTCTTTGCAAGATCGATGCAGAGGCTCTTGGAATTTTAGAAAATGGGATTCTTGAGCTGCAAGCAGCTGCTGAGAAGGTTGCCAAAGGCATGACTTCTGTGAAGAGTAATCCTCAAAATATTTTTGTAGGACAAGATATTTTTGACTCCAATTTAATTTGGAGAAGACTCATTTGGAGTGTACATGAACACAGTCTAGTAAAATTAAAATCCTCTCAAGGAATTGTTTCTCTTTGATATTTCAAATAGGAAGCATGCGATGCCACAGTGCATGGTTAAGCCAGTTGGACTTCACGGGGGAGATTGTTGGGATATGAAGCCCAACGGTCACATGATCATTTATTTTCTCCCATCTCTTCGTATTCAAAGAGATTTATATAAATGACTATGTGAAGTCATGTATTGTGTATTGGATATTGAATAATACAAGATAGTTCCCTTCTTGAGAGTGGACGTAGGCAATTGCCGAACCACTATAAAATTGTGTTCTTGTTTTGATCTTTATTTTTTTGATTCTCTGCTTGTCTTTTATATTTATAATTGGTATTTACAATTGGTGTATTTATAGTTAAGGCTACCATTTGGATGATATTTAATTGATTCCTTTCTCTTTAAATATTTGCAATTACTTTAGCTATCAGTCATCTAATCCACAAATTGCAATCATAAACTACTTTATTTCCATGTGTTCCTACCTTTCTGTATAATTTCCATATTTCCAAATCCTCTATCTATTCTAAACTTTAGAGTTCCCATATAAAAGAAAATAATGTTGAAACAGAGTGATTATTCCCATCTTCCCAAACAATCAAAGAAGAGAACACCTAATGTCTTCATATGCTCCTTTATTCATAAAATTATTAACTAACCGCATCCACCATTTTGAGCTAATTTTTTTATAAAACTAGCTATATATATTCATTTATATAAGTAATAACAATACATCTTTAACTGTCATTACAGATCTAAAGGTTCAAAGAATTTAAAACTAGAGATATATATTTAACTTGTTTGTACATATTTTCATATCTATTAATCACATTTTATCTATCTTATATGCAGTCTATTTCAAAAAAGGGCCCAACTAAAAACTATGGACTATTCTGGCTATTGTATCCAACTATTACTATAATATCTATTACAACATATTTATGCTATCTAACCTCTAGTGTCCTTTGTGCCTAATCATTATGATGTCCTCATTAGAATTATCATCTTCTGCAGAGTCCTCCATGTTCATCATTGCCTTTCCTTTGCCATCCTTCACCTTGGGGATGCCCTAAACCATGCTCTTTTTTATGATCATCGGAAGAATGACCTGTATGCGATTTAGGTCCATGTTTTTTACTATTTCAGGTATCGCATATCCTTCGGCCTTGAGATAGTGATACAACCAAACTGAGTTAATAATGGGTATAATGTACATCCAACGAAGGAGAAAATGGATGTTATGTTTTATTTCTCCCCAATGTAGGTCAAATATATTCTTGTCCTTAAAAACCACTATTCACTTCCTGATTGTATTCTCCAGCTCCTCAAGCATTGCAATATTCACTTCTATGTAGAGTTTTGGGTTTGGGATTTCCATTTTATGGTTAATGTTGTAAACTACGTGATCTAAAACCCAAAGGATTTTTTCTACAAAAACCTACTTACAAAGATTAATAACATCCTCCTTTCTAATCTTCATCATGATCATACAAGAGACAAACATTCCCACCACATCCCCGTTCATACGATAGGTAAAACTATAATCAAAGTGACGCTCACCTAGCACCCACTCTATTGCCCTACGAGCCAAGTCATCAAGAGGTTCCAGAATATGGTTCCAACATTCAAGGTAAATGTTACCACAAAATCCCATTTGTTTGGGTTGGGTGGCATGGAAGGTGTGCACATTGGTTTCCATAGTGCAAGCTAAAGCCAAACCTAGACCAAAAAAAAGCAAACCTAAAAGGGGAAAAGTCGAGCAGTACTACACCAAAGGAAACAATCAATTTTTTTAAAAGAATACCTCATCATTAAAGAGGAATCATTACCTTACAAGTCGAGAGAAAAGTGCCAAGTAGTTTCTAGAGAGAATGCTAAAAAGATAAGGGCCCGTTTGGTGCATGGAATTAATTTATCTAGAATAGGTCTATTCTAAAATAACGACCTATTCTCGGATTAATTAATCATGAAAATGAAAGTTGGAATAATCTATTCTGTGTTTGGATCCCATAATGTGGAATTGGAATAAGGATTATTTTTCATTTTTTAATTAATTTGAACAATATGTATTTTTAACTTATTAAACAATTATAATTATAAAAAAAAAAAAATTTCTTACAAATTTTAATTTTTGAACTTATCATTTTTGTTACTAGTTTTTAATTAATATATATATGTATTTTTAACTTATATATTTTTAAATTAAAATATGAATTAGTAACTTAAAAAAAAGATTATAAAAAAAATATTTTAAAAAAAAATTATTAAAAAAAATTATAAAAAAAATAAGATTATAATCCCTTATCCGTTCACGCACGGACCCGAAAAACTTATACATTTTGTTGTAATTTCGAATACATGAAAAGCTTATTCTGGAATAAAAAATGAATTCCAAGTTTTTTTTTGAATTAATTAATCCAAGCATTGGTCCAAAATGGGGATTAATTTTTTAATTCAAGAATTCAAAAAATGGCCACAAATGATGAATTACTTAATTCTTGCATAAAATAATGACTATTCCAGGTTAATACCAGGAACCAAACGAGCCCTAAGAGATAGGGGCCTAACAAATAAAAGGAAATCATGAGAGGAAAATGAGCAAGAAGAAGGGGGAGTAAAATAACACATGAGGTGATGGCCTGACCTTGAAATCTTACTTTGGGGCTCAAATAATTCCTTAAGGAAACACTACAAAAAAGCAGAAGGTGTGATGTGAGGAGAATGTGACCAAATGATCTTACCCCAGTTAACTGCTCTAAGGTTGATCTACTGAAGTTTGTAAAAGGATAACCATAGATCCTTCAGACAAATGACTGAAAAGGAATTACCAAGTGAACCAACAACTCTTGTCGATAAAGGGGTATAATCTAACATACTAAAAAATAAGATCCATTACTTCTTTTTCCTTAGATCACAGGATAATCATTAGTTTCTAAGTATGATATGCGTATCTCTTTACATTAGTAATATATAAACTTACTTCTTTTATGATAATTTAATTTTATAAAGTTTAGCCCACCTATTGTGGTAGAGGGGTTCCCTTTTTAAAATATTAACAATGATTTGTTTATATATATATTTTCCGAATATGGGATACATATTATCTTATATTTGGATTTTAACATTCTTAATATACTAATATTGAATGATATTATAGACATAAAACAAGTATCCTACAATTGGAGATCCCCAACTTTTTTGACAAATATGCCATCAACCCCTATATTTGCTAAATTATCCGCTATTTTGTTTTCCTCTCTCTCTCTCTCTCTATATATATATATATATATGTGTGTGTGTGTGTGTGTGTGTGTGCTGAAATCTTTCATCTTTAAAGTATCCTAAGAGGATTAAAACTCTTTCTAGCTGAGTGTTTAGTTTCCAATTGGGAGTTTGGCCCAATCTCAATGCATTTATAGTGATCTATGAGTCCCTTTCTATTTTGAACTTATTGATACTCTAGTCTTTGCAAAATATAAGGCCTTCTATTAGAGCTTCCAATTCAGTCGTATTATCTATATTTATACCAAAGGGTTTGGCTAACCTTCCACAAATGCTACCATCCCATGTCTATATGACACACCCAATGCCTTTCGCCCTCGAGTTTCCTCTTAAAGCCCCATCAAAATTAAGTTTATGTCATCCATACTGAGGGGCCTACCATTGACAATTTGTCCTAGCCTTTTTACTCTCATCTCCACCTTTCCCAAATTGTGGAGGGATGATTAAACCATTCCATTCCTTTCTCATTATACTGTCCCAATTTGAGAAAATTCCTTCAATTTGTTTCTTGCTTCTTAGTCTATTATTTACTATTTCCACTATACATGCCTCTATTTTGTTTTTGAGTCTTTTCCTTTTCATATTCTTTTCTTGGAAAATCCTTCTATTCCAATCTTTCCAAATTTCCCATACCAATATTGAGGGGGCTATTTTCCAAATAATGTTATATAAGCTTTTATATTGAGATGTAGGCCATGCTTTTAGGTGTTCTAAAAGGTTATTCAAAATGACTATTTTCCAACTTAATTTTCTACAGAGTCATTCCCAACACTTCCTAGAATAGGGGCAACTCTAAAGAATGTGGTCCATAGTTTCTTCTTCTTTCTCACAAAGGGGACATCTTGAAGGTCCCTCAAAGCCAATCCACCTAAACCATTTTTTAGTGGTGAGTTTATTTTGTAAAGTTGTCCATAATAAGGTTCCATCCTTGGGTAGGCACACCTTGTCCCAATAGAGAGTGAGAGGAAGGCCCACTTTTTCCCACTGTTGGGCTTTAACTAAAATGTCATATCTATTTTTTTACTATGTACTCTCCTATATTGGAACCAACCTATATTATTTTGTCATTTCTTTCCTTAATTACAATCTTCCTTGCATTTAGGAACTCCTCTAATTCTTCTTTCTCCTTGTCACATAATGGTATTTCTTTCAGATATTTCCACTTCCATCCTAAATTTGGGTCCCCCATTGGGACTTCAATGTAATCTTTTAATTTTTTACCCCATAGATTGGTAAGAATTTCCTTGTCTTCTAGATTGAAACAATATATCCAAGGGTATATAACATCCCCATGAATCTTCCCAAAATAGGGCCAAGTCACCCAACCCTATATCCCAGGTAAGATGGTTTTTCATAACATGTCTACATTCGAAAATGAAGTTCCATACTTTGGAACCTCTAGGAGGGTTCTTGATTCTAAAGATACTTAAGGGGTCATCATTTTGTAAATATTTGTTAATGAGAATATTTGCCCATTTTTTGTTTGGTTCTTTGTAGATTTTCCAAACTAATTTAGCCCCTAGAGCAATATTTTTCCTTTTTAATTTTTTGATAGCTAGACAACCTTCTTGGAGGGGCTTGGAAACTTTCTCCCATTTGAACAAGGTCATCTTCTTATTTTTAGAGATGCCTTTGTTAGAATAACTGAGAGGGGGGTGAATCAGTTATCCAGTGTCCCAAAACAAAATGTATAATCCAAAACAAATTCTTCAAATTCTGCTACTCGATGAACATAAAATACTTTCACTATCTATGCTTTTACCGATTGTTAGTCTAAAACCTATAGTAGTTATCGATCAAATCTAACATGTAATATGCAAAGTATGATAACAAACAAATATCACAATCAACACAACACAAGAGATTTAATGTGGAAACCCTGTGAAGGGAAAAACCACCTGGGACCGACAACCCAAAAATGTTCACTCTTTTGAAGTGAGGTCAGTGAAGACCCAACCCTGTTAAAGGTTACAAACACACTGTTAGGTGTGACCTTAGAGGATTTTAGACCAGAAGTTATCGTCCAACCATCAATCACTCTGGGGTTGATAGGATAACAATGTTCACTCTATGAATGAAACATAAAAATACTTTCTTAGTCCACTTGGTTAAGAGATTTGACTATGTACAATGGTTAAATATGTAACAGTAGATGATCTTCCTTGAAACAACTTCAATTGCAGTTTACAGATCAATGTTCAGCTCATTCAAATATTTCTGATCAATATATCACTTCAGATTCAATACTATATCAACTTACTGTCCGTCGGTAATTACTCTTTGTAGCTTGGTAATTATTTTGCAGTTCGGTTCTCACTAACCAGTATGATCAAAATGCATGAAAACTTGTTCACGCAATAATTATGTAGTATCTTCTTCTTCCGGCGTTCTTTCAACAATGAAACCAATGTCTCTTATATAGACGAGTAAATCATTTTCTTTTTGTCGATCAGATTTTGCTGCTTAATCTCATTCATTGATTTTGCCACTTTAACCTTCTTCAGCTAATGTGTCAGTAACACGTTTCTATCTGCTCCATTAGATCTTCCTTGAATTATGTTAGCCGTCGATCTTCATAACAAACCTTATCTGTTACCTCGATTTCATACACTTTCTAGCTCATTGACTTATCGGCTAAACTAATCATTTAATTCCTTTCTGTTCTACTCGGTTAACAAAGAAATGGGTTAGTGAACACAAGCTCGGTTAACACTGCACTTGGTATACACTACACTCCGTTGATGTATATTGGAATAGTTCATTTACCAACAACACTACTTTGTGTCTTTCAGCTCTATTCTTCATCATAGATGAATGTAACATAGTAAAGTCATTATCATCAAGTCATAGACTCATCAACAAGTTACTTAGTGTATTCCTTATCCTCATCTGACCTATACATCTTCCTCGTGTAGATACTTCTATTCTTCATCTCTTTCACCTTTCTTCAGATGTTTCGATATAGTAACTTACAAGATAAGTACTGTCAAGCTAGTTGACATCAATGACAATATAATACTGATTTAATCATCTTGCATATCTAATTAGCAACTCCTCAGTGATCTTTAATCACAAATTCTTCATTTAGGTTCTAAATCAGTTGTAGTTCATCAACCTTTGCACAGGAATGCTCTTAATTTATTTTCCAATTTGCTTTTTGTTGCTTGAGTTAGGGGTAGGCAAGACATTTGGTATGTTGGGATGGTGGTTAGGACAAATTTAAGTATGGTTACTCTTCCAGCATTGGAAAGCCATTTCCATTTCCATCTTTCCATCTTTTGGTCTATTTTTGTTCCAATTGGTTCCCACAATTTGTTGGTTCTATTGTTCTTATCTAAAACCATTCCCAAATATTTGCTTGGGAACTCCCTTTTCTAAATCTAAGAGTACAACATATTTCTTCTTCAACTCTTGCTTCTATGTTTGGGAAGAATATTTTGTTGGATGACTGTGTAGGTGGACGTAGCCTAGGTTTTGGGTGAACCACGTTAAATCTATGTTTTATCTGTTTTGAGATTGTTTTCTTCTTTTGTTTCTGCATATAACTATTAATTTTATATTGTTCTAGATTTGTCAATCCCTAACATATTTCTGATTTGTTATTGTTAACCTTTTGGCTTGAAGCTCTCATGTATTAGTCTAGAATTCTTTTGAAGTTCTTAGCCTCAGATACTGTGCTTTCACCTGGTAGTATGGTATCATCAACAAATTGTTGATGTGTGATGTTAAAAACTCCATCTGTGACTTTTATACTTGCTATTAGGCCTTCTCATTGTGCTTTCGAGACAACCCTGCCAAAGGCACCAACCATTATAATGAAGAGGACGGTGGAAATCGGGTCGCCTTATCTTATGCCCCTAGAGATATCAAAGTAGCCTTCAGGTGTTCCATTAAAGAGGAGAGATTTTAGGGGTAGATATAAAACTAAATATGAGGTTAATCCATTATTTTTCAAACCCAAATGTTTTCAAACATTTACATAAAAAACCTCCAATGTACTTTGTCATATGCTTTTTGGATGTCTAACTTGATTATCATGCTAGGATTCTTAATTTTCTGAACTGAGAGTAGAAGTTCCTAAATAATTACTATCCCATAAAAAATAGACTTGCCAAGAACAAAACCCGTCTGTTCTTGTGATATACTCTAGGGCAAAAGCTTCCTTAGTTTGTTGGCTAGGGTTTTTGATAATATTTTGTAAATAGTGTTGCATAAGGAGATTGGTCTAAAATCTCCAAGTTCTTCAATATTTTTCTTCTTGGGAATCAATGTAATGAAGGTATTATTAATTTCAGTCAACATATTACCTTCTTTCCTAGTGTTTTCAATAGCAACCCACAATTCCTCTCCTAGGAAGTGCCAACATTTCTAGTTAAAACTTGTTGGGAACCCATCCAACCCCAGTGCTTTGTCAGGATGTAATTGGAATAAAGATGACTTTACTTCTTCTAAAGTGAATTCTTTAATTAAAATTATACTTTCTTCTTCTGATATCAATTTTGGAATATTATTCAAAAGTTGTTGGACTTTGAGATCTGAACTATCCCAATTGTTTAAGGTATTTTTATAGAATTTAACAAATTCTTTAGCTAATTCTGTTGAATCCTCTATAAGATTGCAGATTTAATTATTAATTTTAAGGATCCTATTTATGTTTCCTCTCTATTTAGTACTATTGAAAAAAAAAAAGAAGTATTTTTATCCCCCTCCGAAAGCCACATTTCCCTTGATTTTTGTTTCCAAAAGTTTCTTCTTTAGTTAAGATTTCTTCATATCTCTGGAGTAAGTTTTTTTCTTTTATATAAATGTCCTTATTTATCCCTTCCAAAATTACTTTTTCATTTTAATGATTTTATATTTGATTCTACTTCCAGCTTTTCAACGAAGATATTTTAAAAATGTTCATTATTCCATTTCAATTTTTTTTGTTTAAGGGATTTTAGTTTTGATACAAAAAAACAAAACATCTTGGATCCTTCAGCCTTTTCTTCCCTCCACCATTGTTCTAGTAATGTTAATTTTTTTTATAATCTTGGTACCACATATTTTCAAATTTGAAGGGGTTTCTAGAAGGTTGATTTTCTTCCATAATATCTAATTTCACAAGGAAATGATCAGATCTCAAAATTGTCAATATGGTGGTTGAAATTTGTTAGATCTCCTAAAAATATAAATTTGACCAACTTCTTAGCAATATTGTTAAAACCTTCTCTTTTGTTGGTCCATGTAAAACTGTCATTATTTGATTTGATATCCATAATGCCATTCCTAATTGTCTAGACTCTAAAATTTGTCAAGGACTGTAATTGCCTAAGTATTCCCCCACTTTTCTCACTGATATCAAGAATGGCATTGAATACCCCCCAATGATGTAGTTCCAATTCCTATTGTTGCTGCAAAAAGATTCTATCTCCATCCATAAGTCTTTTTTACCAATTGCACTAGTTGGGTCGTACACATTTATTAGACAGTTGTGCAAGGTACTTCTAACATTCTTTACTCGACAACTCATCCAATTTGGTATGTTAATGATTGTCTTAACCTCAACTTTCCTTTGATCCCAGATAAAAACTAAACCTGCCGAAGCACCACTAGCTTGTACACCTTCCATTTTCTAGATACCTAACTTTTTATAAAGATTAGTCATCTCATCTTCATTAAGCTTAGTTTATTGAATAAGGATTAATTCAGATTCTATTAGGCTTAGATTACGCTTCAGTAAGCGTTGCTTGTTAGGGGCATTCAAGCCCCTAACATTCCATGTAGTGAGTTTCATTGTCCCTTGGGAAGGAACTTCCCCTTCCCTACATGAAAAAGATATGTTAATTTTGTCTGATTTTCTACTTTACTACCATCTAATTTCCTAAGATCCATCTGTGATTTTCTCCCTCTTTTTTTTCAGTGTTTTACCATGATTTGGGTTGTCCATACCAAGTGAAGTTGATGCTATTCTTAATATTTCTCCATTGGTAATTGATTTTACAGTCACTTCCATTATCTGCCCCTCTAACAATTGTTCCCCGTCTACTTCCAAATCACTAATTATCTAATCCTTGAAGGCTTGAATGAACTCTATTTCCCTAGTTTCATCATCTTTTTCTTCCTCCCCAATACACTCCTCGTCCACATCTTGATTAATTTCCATAATATTGTAGATGGATCCTAATTCTATGGGCATTTGATCATTTTTTGGGGGGATTTCAGTGTGACAAGGCACAAAATTTCTTAAGCAATGGGCTCCTATTGTTTGATCTCATTGTATTTGGTTTGTTCTATTATCTTTGTAGCCTCTATGGCCTTAGTAGAGGCTGAGAACATTGCTTGGTTTTTTAGGTGATGCTAGAAGCTTAATTCTACCTTCACTTCCTCATGAACAAAACTGAATTTCTTTAATAATTGCCCAAGAGTCTCCATATATGCTTCTAGTTTTTTTGTATTTTTTTCTTGGAGTAGTGATAAATCAGCCAAGCCGTAAGTTTTTGATTACGTAAAATAGGTTTTGACGGGTACTTGAAATCCATAATAAGTTAAGATATTACATTAAGATCCACAACAACAAAACATGCAACTAGCCGAAAAGGCCAACAAAAGGCTAGCTACAAAAGACAACAAAAATGAACCAACACAAAGTGCAACAGAAACAACAAAAAAAGGAACAGGTCAAGCCATCTTCTCAAGCAGATTGGTAGCTTGCACCTCCAGAAGATCAATTTTATCCCCCACATCTTTAATCTGAGTGAGCTCCTCCGGGGAAATGGTGGTAGCCCTTTTCTTAGTGCTAGACCTGGTACACATGCTCATGCCCTGGCCCGCGGTGGCATCTTGCTCCTCAGTGGTGTTCTCCTCATCTTTGTCACAGGGGGTGGCTTCCATCTTGTTTATCAGGATCTTAATGTGTTTGTTAGAGGCCTTTAGAATATTGAAACTTTGCTCGACAATGCCCTTGAGGGTAATCTCGAAACCAAAAACCCAGTTCTCCATCTCTAGCATGCGAGTCTCTAGCTTGTAGAAATCGGCCACATTGAGAAGGGGATCAGAGATAGGCATATCCATATCCACATTTTCATTTCTCTTCTTTTCCACATCCCCCATCCTAGCTTTCAAATCAGCCAATTCAAAGAAGAGCCATTTGATAGACCTGTAGTTGTCCAGCATGCTATTCCTGGCATTATTGAGCAGGTTGTAAGTTTCATTAGTATAATGTTGGTTATTTCTACTAGATGGATCAAGAAGTTTTGGGTTACTTGTTGGATCGATCACCTTTTCCTGATTGTTGTCCAAGTTAACCTTTCTAGAAGTATTGGTATTTTCTAAACCACCCTTTGATGAATTTAAGATCATGAGGCTCACTTCTCTAGTTTTTGTCAAAGGTCTAACACACCTTTCAACAATATGCTCTTCATCTACAAAGGCTTCTTCCACCATTTTCTCCACGAGCTAATCTAAAACTTCATCCCTTAATCTTCCCATACCAGCTAAAATATCACTTTCCCTAATCCCAACTTCTTTTAATATTTATTTGCTTTCAAACTCTTTAAGAAGTTTCAGAGTTTTATATCCTTCCTTAAAGTTGTTTGTGCATGTCCTTTGATCAAGGATCTCCTTTTCCTTTAGATGTACAATAACACCTTTTCGAACTAAGAATGATAGCAATGGCAACTCAATGGACGAGACTCCCAAAGAACACACCATCAACATTAGGGTGTATAATTCATTGTTGCAAGAATGAGGTATGATAATTAAGGGAAACCAACTGGCATTGATTATCATTTTGGTTCGGTCTTCTACTTGTTTCTAGGCCATTGCTCATTGTACTGAAGTTGGAGTTGGAACAATGTGCACCCTTGCATTGTTATTATGATTTCCTATTCTTTTTCTCTATTACGATTAGAAGGATGATACCATTGTATTATTGAGATGACACCATTTTACTCTTTGCCTTAATCCTTAGGATCAAATAGAGGCAAGTACTCTTAATAAATCAACTTGGACTGAAGAACTCTGGCATCTAACTATCAACAACCCTAGATATAACTTGAGGTTTGCATGATTTTAAACTGTTGCTGCCTATGCTCTCATTTGCAATCATTCTATGAATGTCCCCCACCATGTCATATTTATCATTGACATACAATCCATTGTTGGTTTGTTATGATTGGTTTTTGTATTGCAATTTTCTATGCGTGCTAATGACATTCAAGTTTTTACTCACTAGATTCGTTCTTCTCCATCTCTGAATTTGGATTACTCACATTGTAATTTCATTTGTACAATTTCTATTGTGTATAAAAATGTCTAACTTATTAGGAATTCCAAAACCTCCCAATGTTGGAGAGCGATAGCTATTTTCCAATTTGAACTTGTAGTTGGGTCCCAACATTGTTCCCAAAAATGCATTGAGTTCGACAAGTCATCCAACCAATAATTAAAAACTTTTAGTCCCCAAACATGCATTAAGTCTGACAACCCATAGAACCAACCCATTAAAAACACTTTTGTAAGATAAGCATCAATTATTTTATTAACTATACAAAATCCATTAAAAATATCAATCCTATCAAATATTCATTGCCCGCCCTCAAGCGCACAAGTGCTAGTTTATTTAACTATATCTTACTATTAGTGTAACCATTGCACACCTCTTTTGATGCAAGCGCTAGTATTAAAAAATAAGTGCAATATTCAGGAAAAAAATTATTACAAAATTTGGCGGAATTTTTTTCTTAGAGAGCCTGTAGGGAAACTTTTTAAGTCGATAAACGGTGTGAATCGAACTTCCATCCACCAATTTTCTCTTTCCTTTCTTTTCTCTGCGTCGTTTTCTTAAAATACAGAGATAGTAACCAGTAGTGCAGCGCATCTTCTCTCCTTGGATTTTGTAGAAGATGTACACGCTTCTGCAGATGAATTGTGCGTCACTGTGGGCCTCTCCTCTTGCCTCTTTATCTGTTTTGGAAATTTAGGCGAAGACAAACGCAAACAGAATGCTCCATCCCACTGTAACACCTGCCGTAGCTCCAAGGAAATCGTGCCTAAATCCAAAAGAATTCCTCAAGAAATCATTCAATGGCTCTACCAGGCCATCAGATCTTGTCATTGAATCTCTGATGTCTCCATATTGTGACGCTATCAACCCATATAGAGTCCATGAAATAGGGGATGCCCAGTAGTACCATCTTCACCACACAGGAATTTTCTACAATGCATTAGGGGTAAGAGACACAGCTATCATCCCATAGTATGTGTAGTATAAGAATGTAAAGAACATGAAAAAGAAAAACCACAAGAATTTTGCTGCTTGCCACTCGAAGTCCATCATTGCATACACCAATACTGCATACACAGCTGCTTGAAGAAATACATAGGGTATTTCAATCAATACCTGGTGCACCCAACATTCCCAAGTTGTTCGTGATTCGAAAAATTCCAAATATATAATTACAGAGGAATTATATCAGATATGAATTCAATAGGGATGCCCACTTACTTGGGCAAATGCATATGGCAGGGCTGAATACATCCCTGCGGCTTTTTCTCTGTAGAAGACTGTCCTTTCGATTTCTATTACAGGCTGAACTGATGTTGCATTGTTCATACCAATGAATAGCACCGCCGCAAACATGGATCCCATTGCATTCATAACACTTTGCTGCTCATGTCTGCATTTTGTAATAAAAGTGTCAGAGCTACAAAATTAGGGCAGATAGATCTCAGTTAAGAAAGTGTCATATATTTACTTACGTCTTCTTGCCAATGTTCCAGAAAATTGTGCCAAAAATTAGGGCAGTGATTAGTGTGAAAAAGAAGCGAACTGCATTGTACTCCGGATTTCTCCAATAAGACCAGTTCTGCTTCCACAGGCAAGCCCATGTCTGCGTTAGAAATGATTGCGAGTAGTGTGATTCAAAGTGTAGATCTTTTGACCCTGGAGCTGGTGCACCGAGTTCTCTGATCAATGCTTGGTTTTGCCTGCACCATGACAACTTCCACTCATAAATCTCTTCCAATTTATTAAAAAAGCTTCAGATTAATAATAATAACTATATTCGAGAAGCATGGATCATATTTTTTAAGGCCTCAAGAATAGGACCAACACTTTTAATAGTGTCTCCTCTTGTTTACTCTGTTTCTCGGTCCTGTCAATCTTTTGGCATGCGATATTTATCCTGTATCTAGGTCAAATCCCTTAGGATAAACCGAAGGAACAAAATTTTGGTGGCAAACATTTAGAAAATTACTATGAATTCCGTTTCTATATTTATCTTGAGGTTAGAACTGAAGAAAGATGTCGCAGAGATGTTTAATGCAGACCTTGAGAAAGTATTTTAACTAAAGAATTTGGCAGTTGGGGGAAAGAATGAAGATTGTAAATGTCTAAGGAAGCCATTGTTTGTATAAGAAAGGTCTCTTTGCTAAACCTTTCGACACTATGGTAATTAATTTGTAATATTCATTCAGAAATTACTTACTGGTACAGAGATGAATTGCGCTAGATGTCTGCAAAATCAACCCCAAGACGCAGTTCAGTTCCAACAGAACTTGAGTCCAGCATCCATGTCGCTGGATTGTAAACTGCTGTGATTTTAGGAATGCCTTCAATTGCCTCAAAATAGTTGATTAGATTTTGTGAATGGGGACCCAGAGGTCCTACATATATCATTTTCCCTCCACGCTTCATCAGCACCAACTGCAATTACTTCAAACCCACATTCTCATTCTCAGAATCTACCCTTGTACCGGTAATTATAGTACTAGACTCTAGTAAATGCATTGCAGTTACTAACAATTACCTCATCAAAGGCTTCGAATATGTCAATGCTAGGCTGATGAATGGTGCACACAACAGTTCATCCTGTATCCACAGTATTACGAACAGTTCGCATGACAATTGCAGCAGCTCTTGCATCCAGTCCTGATGTTGGCTCATCCATGAAAATAATTGAAGGATTTGCTACCAGTTCCACTGCAATCGTTAGTCTCTTTCGCTGTTCTGTAGACAAACCATTGACTCCAGGCAGACCAACTAGAGCCCCTTTCAAGTTACTTAGCTCTACAAGCTCTGTAACTTCTTCCACAAACATCTGTTTGTATAATGGGTGTTAAATGCTGATCATGTCTAAACTATGAAACAAAATTAACAAAACAAAATGAAAGATGTAAATAAAATTGTCTACCACTCTCGTTTGACGATCAACATCCTCCGGGAAGCGAAGCCAAGCAGAATATAGGAGAGATTCATGGACAGTGACATAGGGAGAGTGGACATCATTTTGTTCACAGTAACCAGAAATGCGAGCAAAGGTTTCTTGGTTTTTGGGATTACCAGATATGGTAATGGAACCTTCAATGACGCCTCCAGTTTTCTTTCCTGCAAGAACATCCATCAAGATTGTCTTCCCAGCCCCACTCAACCCCATCAAGCAAGTCAGCACCCCAGGCCTGAATGTTCCACTTACCCACTGTAGTAACTGCAGTAGACTGTCTTCTCTTACTCCTTGCTGCTTCATTTCCTGTTAAAAAACAATTATTAACCACCATTCAAAAGAAATTCTGAAATATACAAAGAAAATTGAAACTCAAATGGGAAGCAAGCAACCTACTGCGGGCATGTCCACATAGTAGCTGACGTCGTTGAATGTCATGGCCAAAGGCTGGAAAGGCAGAATCATTCCTTTCTTCCCACCCTCACCTGTGTCAGAATCTTTTGAACATTGCCAGTTCTGCATCTCTGTGAAGTTTCCCCTGCAGAATTTTGTACAATTCTTATCACTCATCTTTTTTTTTAATACTAAGCAAGTGAGGCTAATTAGAATGGATGATAAAGCTTTCTGTTATATATTTTGCATTTCTATCTTATTTTACCTTGGATGCCATTTGTAGATACATTCTTTTGTTTCAAGTCCTCTTCAGATATTAGAGCTTGAGGTTTTTCAAGTGCTGATGAAATAAATAGAGCAAGATACCAGATATTTAGCTCGAGGTGAAGAGTTTATGATGCCAATAAAAAAACATGTATAGATTAAGCTTGGAGGTACTCACGATCAAGATAATGTAATGCCACCGTGTGGAGAACATTAAAGAGAACGTTGTTCCCGATGAGCACTCCAATGGAAAGCCAATACCACCATCTATCAGAAAACAGTCCGCAAGAGTGCAATAATTGGATGCCAATGTTTTGCTGTAAACATGAAGTGAGCAATTTGGTGAGGGCAGTTTTATTTGATTAGCAGTAGAGGTTATGGAAATAGAAATTACCAAACTTTTGCCTTCTGCTTGCTAAGAACTCATTTACTGCAATACCATTTTGAGCATACATGAGAGGAGAAATCCAGTAACCCCATATCCACCAGCCTTTAATATCATCTGTGACAGTCACAAAATATTCATTAAGTTTATTAATGCTTTTAATTGTATTCTCCCAGGACTATTCAATCAATAAATAATCTTGAAGCTCTTAAGGTTTGTTTGTACTTCTGGAGATGATGAATCCTCCAAGAACGAAAATGATCAAGATGGCGAATGAACCAAAAGTGTTTGCAAGTATTCGATTCCGTCCAACAGCTGCTATGAATCTAAATAATCCTAATGCTGCCTGAGAAACTGCAATGTACAGCAACAACTGTTGGAAAAACCTGCACATAGAATTGAAGAGAATACCCTCATTAGGTTTTCAATTACAATGGCAACAGCAAAAGTTTATACACTTCAAGATGTGGTCCTGGTCGTACCTCTGTGGATTTGGGGCAAAACCAATTGTATAGTATGTGAGAATGATCCATATTACAGATTCCATTAGAGATAGAGGATTCCTCATAACCCAAGTGGGAAGAGAGTAGGCCCAGGCAGGGTAAACTTGAAATCTCTCTGCTTGTAAAAGACTGGAAGTTTATCCAGTGTCATTGACAATTCTGCCATACCATTGAACATCACCTGAATCAACCCAAAGAAGAGAGCTCCAAAGTAGATGGACCCATCATTGAGATTTCTCTGATGCATTTTTGTTCGAAAGAACACACTTGTAGAGATCAAAGCCATTAGAGTTATCTGTCAAAAACAGGATGCATTAATTTCATTTCGGTCCTAGATGTCCTAAAGCTCAAACCTTACCAGATTTAGGAATAAGTTCTCTATTTTTTTTTTACCTGGACGGATTTGAAGATATATATGAAGGAACTCCTCTTCATGAGCAGAACTTCTCTATCAAAACATGCTTTGAAAATCTCCCTTTTGCTTAAACCGAATTTCTCTGTGGTGAGAGCAGCCGGATGAGACTTGTTTTTATCGTAAGGGACTGATAATTCCGCACTCATTTTGGAACCAACGTGAAAGATTGAAATGCATTTGCAAACTCCTTGACTGAAACAAAACGATATGGCTGCCCTGTGTGTGCCCAGTATTGTGCTTGATCTTTAAGTGAAGTTACCTGTTCAAAATCATGGAGGAAATTATGGTCATATTAAGCAGATCCTGACCTAAACGGCTGTTCAACTGATACAGTTGATAGCATATCATTAAATCTGAGATCAACTCCACTTAGCAATTATACTCTCCTCATATTTTACGAATAGTTATTCAATGTAACCCATCTCTGATAAATTTGATACCAGAGAAATGTTATAGTGGTAAGAAAAATTAAGTTGCTTACCTCTTGCAAAAAATCTGCAACACCTTTCCACCGGGGGCACCTGAATCCCATGGACTCAAAGAATTCAAGAACGGATTCTCGCGGCCCCTGGTAAACAAGATAACCTTCAGAAAGTAGAATTACATCGTCAAAGAGATCGTATGTCTCAGGGGCGGGTTGCAACAGGGAAACCACCATTGTTGAATTGAAAAAGTGAACGTATTGCTGCAGGCATTTCACA
This sequence comes from Chamaecyparis obtusa, assembly GCA_027943335.1. Classification (NCBI taxonomy): domain Eukaryota; kingdom Viridiplantae; phylum Streptophyta; class Pinopsida; order Cupressales; family Cupressaceae; genus Chamaecyparis; species Chamaecyparis obtusa. Next base: position 39,915 of record BSBK01004744.1, on the reverse strand, counting down.
ATCTGAAACGTTGTAGAGCTGTCCAGACCGGTGGAAATCTCGTCCATGAAAAAGGTTTTTGCAGCTCCAACTATCATTTCCCCTGTTGTAACCCTCTTCTTCTGACCACCAGAAATACCTCTGTGCATTGCATCTCCCACCATGGTCTCTCCGCATACTTCCAACCCCAATATCTGCTCAAACCATTAAGTGCTTAAGCAACCTCAATTGAAATGATCCCATTAAATCTCAATCTGGACACAATTTAAGAGATTTTTTTACCTTCAACATGTAATCCGTGATCAAATTGGACTTTAGTCCCTCTATTGCAGTTGCCTGTAACAATATTTTATTGCTTTTGTGAATTCCCCAGCTTTTAAAATCAAGAAAAAAGAAAATTATTGAAAAAATCAGAATGCTGTGAGCACCTTCATGAAGATATCTATGTCTGGATCTGGTTTGGTTCCTTCCACTTTCTCTCGTCTGGAAAGCTCGGTCAGAACATCTGCAAAGTTCAAATTGTGGATTATTCATCTGTTTTGAAGCAACAGAGGCCGAAGGGTTTGAAGTTAAGATTTAATCATAATAATAGCAATACCATATCTGGACCCAACACCCTGGCAGCGGGCAGAGAAGTCGAAGGTTTCTGGCACAGTCATTTCACCGATGTGAATATCATGTTGACCAATGTAAGCCGATGTCCTCCGTGGGATGAATTCTTCCATGCTATGCCCGTTATAGGTTACTGATCCTTCAACCTGCGCCATTAAATTTTCATGCTCAATCAACATTAAGCTCTTTTATAATCCTCAATGTGTTCTTTTCTATCCATTAATCATGAACAAAACCTTAATAATTTAAGTCGCATCTCATCACATACTTTGAGACTTTTGTCAAGATGCCCTGCAAGAGCCAAGAGCAGAGTAGTCTTTCCCGAGGCAGGGGGTCCAAGGAGAAGGGTCATCCTATAAAATTTCAGACATCAAATGAGAAGATCCGACGAAGATTTTACATAGAAAGCAGGAAAAAAAAAATCCCATTTAAACGTGGTCTGTTTACCTTCCGGGCTTGAGCACACCACTGACATTGTTAAGAATCGTCATAGTTGTTTTTTTGCCCTTGTATAAATGAATCATTTGTAAAAACCCCTGGAAATAGGTTCAAAATTACATTATTTCTTTTGGATCCTAAAATAAGTACTTGCTGCTAATTATAATGAAGTAAAACATGTTTAACAACTCTGCAGAAAAACTCGGATAAGCATATAGATTTTTTAATGAACTTTCATGTAGAGCCCAAGGGTGAACAGGGGACCCATTGATTTGAAATAACTGTAATAGGAACTAAGTCCTACTATCATCTTGTAATGCAGGAAATCCTACATCCACCATGTTGGCGGTGCAGTTATAGAGTGTAGGCAATGCTCTTTCCCCAACATGAACTGTGGCATCCACATTCAAGTTCTCATAACGCACTTCAACATCAGGCAATTTGATCCCAGCTCTGGAAACCAGTTACAGCCATTTCAGATTTGTTAAACAATGCTTATAACTATGATATTGCTATCAGGGATTCAGATTCAACTGTGCAGTTTTGAGTCAAATTCATTGATTCATGTTTCATGAGTCATAATTCACAATAATCTATCTCTCACAAGAATGAATGGTATAGTTCGTTGCATTTAAGTGACGTTCATAGAGTTGAAACATTGGACATCGGAATGGGTGACCTCCAGGGAAGGCCCAAATGCTTCAGTTCTGTGAGCACCATCTAGATGTAATAATGACTGTTAACTGTGTCATTCATTCTTATGAAAGATGAATTTTTGTGACCACTACTCATGAAAGATAAGACAATAAATTTGACTAAAAAACTACACAGTTAAATCCTGATGATGAAAATCGATGTTTGATAAATTGCATCACGCAAGATCATTCCAGATTTGAAAAGTTTTAAAAATTCCAAACCAGTCGATTCTTTGACGAAGTCCATGCAGAAGGCGCTCATTGTCCTGGTCTGCAACTTCGACAAGCCTGTCCACTAACTGCTTTCGAGTCTCGAGCTCTATATTCCTTACATCTATCTCATCGATGTCACCAACTCCTTGATGAACACTCTTCAGAATGGAGGTTCTGAGGCGATTGTAAGTTGGGAGCTTTTCAATGGCTGCTCATTTCAGTGCTTCCTCGTCATCTTGGTGTTCTCTGGACTGTGAAAAAATACTGCTGCTTCTTTCAAACAATCTGATGCTACCCTGTCTCAGGCTGCCTGTAAAAAATAAATAAATTTGTTTTACTGCCCAAGGTGATGCTTCTTTTGAATCGCATGTTCAATACATCGTTCTTTTTAATCGAACGTGTTTAATATATTTACTTCAGTCATGTGTTTAAGAATGATTCATTTTCGTGACGTTTATTGTTCACTCTAGGTAGAGAATCATGGAATTAAGTGATGGATATTAGATAATATTTTAGACTTAGAAAAGGAAATAAAAGTGGTATTTCCATGGCACGGAGGTGTAGGAATTGTTATGATAGAAATATTAAAAAATCTAACTCAGATATTAGATTTGAAAATATTTAATATTTATAAATAATAATTATGTTTATTAGTGAGGTTATAGAACTATAGGCAACGACTAGAATCTAATTAGTGATTAAACTTTTCAATTTTAACCAATCAAACTTTAATAATATTTTTAATAATATCATATTTTAGAATTTGATAAAGTTAGATACAAAATATTTAACTTTACTAATTTACAAAAGAATTTATCATTCATGTGATTGGCTAAAAAATGAGACATAAGGATGGATTTTTGGGAAATATCCACCACGACTAAAGTTTCATTATTAAATTAATTCTTTTAATTTAATGGCAAGTTTAACTATTATAATTCTCTTAATAAAAATTATTACTATTTCTTATAAGTACATGATTATTGTGAGATTATTTAAATTATACATTTAAATTTTAAGTTTAGCTATGTTTTCAAAATACATTAATATTTAGTAATTATAAATATCTAGTCCACCTCAAAATATTTACTATATTTAGGTAAGTAATTTTTTGATTAAACATCAATAAAAAAATTAGCCTTCTTAACACTATTACAAAAATAAAATATTAAAAAGAATTGGTAATAAATTAATTGAAAAAACTGTTTTACATAATTTAAAAGAATACATTGTAAATAACCAAATTATGTTGACTCTTATTTTATAAGAAAGGATTCGTTTTATTTATTTTCCTAAAATAAAATGTGTAGTTTAAATTTTTAATCTTTAAATTTTCTCATATGTAATGATAAATTGATTTTATCATTTTAGACAACATTTATTAAAATACAATTAAGAGTTGAAGCTTTTACTTTGCTTAAAATTTATCAAAGAGCCAAGTCTTAATAATTTAATATAGATGGATGAATGATAAGCAATTATATAATATAGTAATTATTTTATCATTTTAAATAAATATGCAATCAACTTAAATTTGACTTGCAAATTTAGATGACATTTATATTAAAAGTGTAAAGATAAAATTTTAAGTTAATTTAAAAAAAATATCTTATTGTATACAATTTTATCTAAAATATTTTAGAGAATGTATTAATTTCTTTTTAAAATTAACACAATAAAATTTTTAATTTACCATTTAAAAAAAATCTAAAACATTAATTTGCACTTTTAATTATTATTTAATTTTATGCAATGAAGTTCATTGTGTATAAATTGGATAAACATAACTATGATTTTGTAAATTGGTCTAATTGCAACTCCACACACACACACACACACACACACACACACACACACACACACACACACACACACACACACACACACACACACATATATATATATGCAAACAAAATTTATTGGAGAATGTAGAAAATGTCTTCAATCCACATTTTACCCATTGTCTTATTTTAGAGTTCACGAAATGGGATTTACAATTGAGAAAAAATTAGTTGGATTTGATCTGAGACACGACTAATTCTGAGTAAACAATAGGGTGAAGGAAAATTTAAAAGTTTTTTCAGTGGGAGAAATTAACAATAGTTAGATATTGTTTTATATATTATGTGGTAATTATTATTTTTATTTTTAAATTGTATTTATTACATTTCATTTTTTGTGAATGTTTTTTTGACAAAATTAACTTTTGGTATATTTTTTTTGTTAGTAATTACTTTTTTAACAAATCAAATTGGAAATACTTTTTATTTAAAATAAATATTAATCTTTGTTAAAATTTATAGAGTTCAAAATTAAAATTTACTAATTTTTTTAAATACTTCCAAACTCTTTTCTAAAGTTTAAACAATCATGTCGCTATTTTGGCAAGAACTTTGTTGCTTTGCAACCTTGTTATTAAAAATAATTAAGAAAAAAATTATCAAATAGAAATGTGTATAAAAATATTTTTAAAAATAAAAAAAATAATGCTAAATAGAAAATTATTGAATTTATCATCATCTCCAACTAAGCATGTTGTTTGTTGTCAACCAATTTGAGGACTTTGATTATAATGACTTTGAACTAAAATGGTTCAATAGATTTTTCAAACTTAAAAATAGTTAAAAAATGTAACACACATGAAAAGAATCCATAATTGAGTGGTCCTACATTTCAATAATTTAAATAATTCATATACTTTTGGTTTTAAAGTATTGTTTCATATAAAAAATGCCCATTGAAAAACAAAACAAACTTGGGCATTTTATTTAAGGAAAAAAAAATTCTATACAAGTTCATGACATTGCTTAGAAGGGTATTGTAGCCATGGACAATAAACTATGAGGTGCAAACAAATCCAATGATAGATGATATTTTAAAATGATTTCTTCATTGTTTATTGGTTTTAATGATTAACTTCATATCCATAAGTCATTGTAAAAAATTTAATTTTTTACAACATTGAAGGATATTTCATCTAAATGTCACATTGTAAGAAAACACATTTTAACTAGAAGATGGAAGTAAACTTTAAAGCTAAATTTGGGTAAGATTCTGTCACATGTGCAAGAAATTTTGAAAAAAACTTCACAAAATTGAAAGTTGATTTCAACATTTGTAAAGACCAAATTTCCCATAAAGAATTAAACATTTCACAAGGCTAAAATACTCAAGGTCGACAAATATTAATCCATGTATGTTATCAATGTTACAAAATTTTATCATAAATGGTGATATACAATAGTGATAAAAAGGTGTTACAAATTACAACATTCGACCATATCACCGAGAAGTACAATCATATAAACAGTGTAAATACATCAAAATTACAAAATTTTGACCTTCTGATCCAACCATATAAATCATTAATTTACGTTTATAAATGAAAAACTAAATTTCTCAACCATCAAATTTATGATAACATGGCACCACACTGTCAGCAATCCCTGTCTCCTAAGCCTCTAGACAACACGTCCACTTGCAAATCCTAACACTGATGAGTCCACTAGCATCTCGAAACTGATGAGTCTGAAGAATGTGATACAACTGTGAATCTATCTACTTGACAATCTTTAGTCTAAGTAGAAATCCTAATCACAGGGTGGCAGAGAGAAGTATATAACTAACCAAACATATTAATGACACATATGCGAAACAAAACTTTGGCCAAAGTATCTTTAATAAATCAGTTTAACTAATAGGTAAATACAACTATTTACCTTTCTCTGTCTATTCCACATTATGCATCAATTCTAACAAATGTCAACTTTTCTAAGAATAATCCTATTCTGTTAAGTTTTCTTCATTTAATATTTCAATAAAAAATGTACAGTGTTTAAGATTTGATCTAAGTTTGATAAGAAGACTTGCATAATCATTTCACTAACCCACAACTATCCAACCAAAAATAGCGATCCAAAATTAGTTGCATAAGAAATAGAATAAATGAAAGAGGCACAGAGGCTCAAGAGTCAATCATTACGGTTGTAGAAAACATGACTACATTCGAGATGCTTCCTAATTTTATCTTGTTTTTCAAATAGAGAAGAATTTTCAATATTCTGATTTAATTAAAAAAGGGTCATTAACCATTTAGCAGATCTTTGCTCATTTGTTCAATGTGGTTGTCATTCTGTTTTGCATTGTTATCAAATAAATTAAAAAAATAGCATCGAAGGAAATGTTGAAAATCTTCAGAAAGCATAGAACAAGATATACAACTCTTGATTTCCTGGATTGTTTGAAAACAGTCATGTTGGTGATGACACACGGTGGAATCATTACGAGCTAACATAGAGCTTATTGATTTATGAATAATTCCTATATGTCATTGCATGGTAAGCCTGATGACATAGTATGATGACAAAGAATGAGTTGTTCATAAAATAGAAGATGAAAAATATAATATGAAAGCTCATGGCAACCAAAATACAGTGTTTCATTAATGATGGCAAAGATACCTATATTTAGGTAGAAGGAAAAGAGTATATAACTCAGAGAAAATGTTTTATAAGAATCTATAAATAAAACTGGAAATAGTAATTCAACAGACATAGTTGGAGTATTTAAACCATGCAAACAAAAATTAACTTTGGGCAACACAAATATGCTACTAGTTGAGTGAGATAATTTGCAGGCCAGTCTAAATTAACAATCAAACATAAAATTTGTCATTTTTAGATTTGAAAACTAGTTTTTAATTATATATATAATTATTTTTGACAGGGAAGAAGCTGTTGAATAGCGTAAAATTTATTTACAAGGAAATTTTCAAATCATGGAAGTTAGATATGTTTGCATTGTTTTGAAATGACTCTCACAGTCATCGACTAACAACAATTTTTAGATGGGAAAGCAATTTAATCATCAAACCAGTTTATACACAACTTTCTTCAGAATTTTCAAGGAATCTATTAAACTTTATAACCAAATACGACTTCTATTTCAAAAAGAAAGTGAGGAACCTAGCTTTAGCATTAAATTCACTTGATAAGTGGCCTGACTCAATATTTTCTCCTATGCTTGCTGTGTCCTACGTTTTTACTATTGGTTGCATTTCTTTTCCTCACCCCCCGTCTTCTCTGAATGCTTTGTTTTCTTATATTTTTTTACTTCCCTCATACACGTTCCTTCCACCAGCATGTGCTCCCTTTGTTTCTTCCTCTGCGTTAGTTTTTTTCTACCTACCTCCTTTCTTGCTATGCAACTCCTCTATATTCCCTACTGCCTCCTTCCTCCAGCCCATACATCTCCCCTCTAACTTCTCCTTATCTCCCTTTATTACGCTAGTCAAAACTCTACTTAACTGCAGTAAACAAAATGTTTTAAAGATCCTTCCTTATCCACGCGTAGTGGTGTCCAAAATGTCATCGTTCAAAGGGTGAAGACTGTAGAAGTTGAGAAATCCAACTTCACAGTTCACCAAGAACACCTGCATGCAAATGACCTATTACTAGAAGGAAGCAGAAGACACAAAAAAGCAAAGATTGGAAAATCTCAGCGGAGTGAGAGAAAATTGTATTCCAAGATGATGAAAAATAATTACAAGAGTTCAACCTATAAGGTGAACAAAAACCCTAAAAGGAAAAATCTAGGTTGCACATTATAATTAATAAAGATATTAATTATAATGCACCTAAGAGATAGCTTAAGTAAGCAGAGTAATAAATAACTTAATTAATTAAACCGAAGTGATTTAATTAATAAGTGTAAAATATAATTACTCTAACACCCCCCCTTAAGCGAGGCTCAGGAGGTAAGCTAACCTAGCACAGCTATGAAAGCTGGAAATGGGTCCCAACAACAAGGCTTGATCAGGTACCCAATACAAGGAAATCTCTATAAACTAGAGACAAAGGAGAAAACCCAGTGGGAAAAACTCCTCTCCAAAAAGAGATATAAAAGCAAGCAAAAGACAAAAAAATGACTTCAAGAGACTCTCTCAAGGCCATAAGTACAATGCGTGCTGCCAACCCCCCTCGTGAGAGACCTGGTCAAGGCTCCAAAGCCCCCCTAGAATGAAAGAACCCCTGGATCAATGAGCAAACCACCATGACTCCAATACAAAGGAGTGAAAGGTAGTGAACACTGAAGAGGTAACCTCAAAAGATGAGGTGTCACTGGAAGGCCGAGCTAATGCTCAAAGGAGTAGACACGAGGATCCTAAAAGGGAATCCCCTTGATGTAGGTGGTATAACAGGTGTGCTGACATGGTCAGGAGAGAGGAGATGAATGTCCTCTATATAATCCTCAACAAGTGCACCTGGTGGCTCAATGAATGGAGCTGGAGGGTCTGGCAGTGCTGAAACAAAGTCCTACTGAAGAGAGGAAACCTCAACAAGATGTGGTGAGGCAAGGGCTGAGTGTGGGCCGGGTCGGAGTGGCGTCGGGGTGGCACAGTGGCGGCGCATTTTGGAGAAAGCCCTATGGGCATTTTTTTTGAGATTTTTTAGTTTTTTTTCTCGGGAAGCATGTCGTACAACCTGGGAATGAAAAAAATTTCCCCAAAGGTCACTATGGCCAAAAACCACAAATTTCATATGGTTTTTGACTCTCCCAGGCCTTCTAAATGCAATGGTGGAGTTCGTTTTGGCTCAAAGTGCTCCAAAAAATAGCGCCTCCTCCAAAATGAAAAAAAAACCCAGAGAAGAACTGCAGCGCTTGTAAAAAGTGCTAATTTTTTTTCCTTTTTTTGTAGATAAAAAAGAAACAAAAAAAACGTCCTGCAGAGAATACCAGATCTAAAAAAGCTTGAAACCCTTAACCCCAAAAACTGCTTCAAAACCACCAGAACAGACAGCAGTAGGGGAGCTCTGATACCATGTAGAAGTTGAGAAATCCAACTTCATAGTTCACCAAGAACACTTGCATGCAAATGACCTGTTGCTGGAAGGAAGCAAAAGACACAAAAAAGCAAAGATTGGAAAATCTCAGCGGAGTGAGAGAAAATTATATTCCAAGATGATGAAAAATAATTACAAGAGTTCAACCTATAAGGTGAACAAAATCCCTAAAAGGAAAAAGCTAGGTTGTACATTATAATTAATAAAGATATTAATTATAATGCACCTAAGAGATAGCTTAAGTAAGTAGAGTAATAAATAACTTAATTAATTAAACTGAAGTGATTTAATTAATAAGTGTAAAATATAATTACTCTAACAAATACTCCCAGTTCAATACTAGCTCATCAATTTAAAGTAAACATCTTCTCCTCGGATCGTGCCAGCAAAGCAAAGATAGATAGTTTAAAATATCACAGAAAAATTCAACTCTCCCTATCGATTGTAACATAAGGTAATTAAAAATCCCCCTAAATTCTTGAAAATAGTCAATCATGCTCAGACTAATATAAAATATATGCAATATAATTAAATATAAGAGATAAATTCAAATTTCATCGTAACATTCTAATTGATAAAGAATAATAAAATAAAAATTAGCCACACCATCTTTTCTTTTTTTGAAAGGATCAAATATTCTCTAAACATCAACTATAACGCATACAAATATGAATGAGTAAGATTTTTACACATTTCAATCCATAATTTATTTCTGAAAACTTTAAAAGTCTAAGTGGTGTGTGATTTAATCAAATAATTCTGAACTCATCCTTACCGAGGAGCTAGGCTCCCCTACCTTGGCCAAACCCCTGTTTTCTGTCCTATCCAAAATAGAGCACTCAAACTTCACATCAATAGGTTAGTTCCCAAATTCGATAAATAAATCAACTTGAAAAAAATTTGTCATGAGCATAATTAATCATCAGAAATAAAAATGATATTTTATAACATTTAATCCATTCTTGCATGATAATCATTAATCACATTCAATTTTTCATCTAATGAAAATATAAATTCATACACACACATTTTATTCATCAAATGAAACATATCTAGCAATGCTTAATAAACCGACTTAGGTAGTCTACCAACGACCAAGTCAAAGTCAACAAAAGTCACCAATTATTTAAAAATAGTTATAATGTTTGAAAAATCAGTTATGACAACATTGCACTTAAATACATATAAAAGCAAGTTTTGGTCAAATTTTGCCACATAGAAGATAAATGTTAGTAAAATTTTACATCACTAAAAGCAAAACTTAGATTGAAGAGAAATGTTAATCAAATTTTACAACACTAAAGAAAAACTTAGTTGCATGCTATAACAAATCAAATAGATTTTGGACAATTATTGAATATGAATGCAAACTTCAACAATATATCATATTGAAAGGAAGCTTCCACCAAAGTTCAACTACATTTGATAACATTGAAGGAAAAACTTTGGCTAAATTTAAAAATGTTGAAAGTAAAATCCAAGTAGTTTCACATCATTGAAAAGTAAATCTAGTCAAAATTCACAATATCAAAAGAATTTTTTTTGCCAAATATCACAATATTGAAAGTAGAATACATTTAAATTTCACAACGCTTAGAACTAAATTTCAAAACTTCGATAGCAAATCCCTAAGAGGCTTCAAGTAAAATTTCCTACATTTTCATAGCATTGTAATCAAACTTTAGTTTGATTTCATAGCATAAAAAGAAAATTTTTAGCTAAATTTTATAGGATTGAAAGAAAAATTGTCTAAAACAAACAAGTTGAAGCAAATGTTGCCTTGACAACTAAATTTTCCCACTTTTAAAGTAGATTTCAACATAATGTCATTATGTCAAAATCATTTTTGTACAACTTTTCACATTACTAATAACAATTTTTAGGTGAATATGAAAATAACAGAAAACAAAATACCTATAAAATTCACAACTTGTAAATTAAATTTAAAACTATACAACTAATAACTCAAATCCACAAATTCTAGTGATGTGATCATACAACACCACTAGGAATATATAATCAAACCCCTAGCTAAATCAAGTTTACATATAAATGTACATTTACAGTAAATTGAAAATCCAAATCTATGAGCTTGAAAGAGGAAAACGTATGTTTTGTTTATTGACATTGCAAAGTAGGTAATTGAGCCAAGAGATACTACTTTAAAACAATTTTAAAGGAAAAAACAATGACCATTCATTCATATATAATTTTAATATATATCATTTTATAATAATAATTATTAAAAAGCTTATTAATTTATTTTTTAAAATTTAGAAATAAATATTTTTTAAAGTAAATGTGTATAAATATATTTTAAGATAAATATTCTTATCCATTAAATTATACTTTATTATTTAATATATCAAAAATCTTTAAAATAATGATAATTCTAAAATATTAATATATCATATTATAATATTTATTATTAAAAATAAATAAATATATAATTAAATATTTTTAAAGTGGATATACATGAAATCCATTTTAAAGGAAGATATCTTTATTTATTGATAGTTTATTATTTAATAGTTTTGATTTATTTTTTGGAAACGATGTCATTATCATATTGTAATGTCATAAATTTGTACCTCTATAATTTACCATTACATCATGCTTCTATCTTAGCCTAAAACATAAAAATCCATGTAATCCCTCTACAATGCTCACTTAGAACATCAACCACGTGGCTTGGATGACCTAGGATGTATGTGAACACAAAGAAATCTATGTGACACACACTCGTTTGTGAGTCTGCATGTGTGTAGAGTGTCATTGAGGTGTTACAAATTGTCAACTTGTCATGTGAAGCTTGATTCCTCTACTCATTGATGCCCAAATTTGACCTCCAACCATTATAATCCCATATATTCATTCTCTCTCTCTCTCTCTCTCTCTCTCTCTCTCTCTCTCTCTCTCTCTCTCTCTCTCTCTCTCTCTCTCTCTCTCTCTCTCTCTCTCTCTCTCTCTATCTCTCTCCAATTCCATTTTCTTGATCCTACACACACATACTTGGATTATTTACTACGTTCTTAAGCTTCATACCACGATTGCACAACTTGTTCATGATATCTTGGTGGTTCTTGCCTTCACTTTGTCAAGCCTTGGCTTCATGATTGTGAAGGGTAGTCTCTCATCAAATCCCCATTCATTCTCAATAGCATATTTTATTATCTTTATTATATTCATGTTAAATTTAGCTATTGCTTATTTCTTGTCTATTATCATCTTCAATTATATCTATTACTGATCGTCTATCTAGTTGTTGTGGATTTGGAAACACAAAAGCAAGGATTTGACTAAAGAAGGTCTCCAAACAACCCTAATACTTTTCCTCATTTGCATGTGTGCAAGTTTGTTGAAAGGAGAATATTATAAAGCAACTTCTTGGCTTTGTCAACTTTCGTTGGAGGTTGTGAGTTCTTCATTATCCTTGTCCTCGTATTTCCATTGAGCTACTAGTTTTGTTATTTCATTTTCATTCTATTATAAATTATTTTATATTATGTTATCTTTCTCATTTTTAGAGTCATCCTCTTTACTTTGTACATACAAGATGTATGCATGTTGCACTGTCACCCCGTACCTCCATTGACATCCTAGACCTGTGCATTCATCCTGGGCAGTGAGCTTACAAAGTTTAGTGTTGGTCTTTATAGTGTACTTTTTAATTTATTTTTGTAGACACAAATATCATTTCATATATGGTATATATTTAACTTTCTCTTGTAGTTAGTCTTTAATTTATCGAACCACTTTATTAAATTAGTTTCTTTATCCCCTAACTCACTAAAATGCTAGAAGTGAGGTGGTGCACGGGATGGGTTACCCATCAAAATCTTAATTGTTCTTGAGGTTGGTAAAATTTTCCTTCTCTATATTTTGGTGAACTCAACGTGAACTAGCAACCTCCATATTGAATATTTCCCTTTCGTGAGTAGTAGTCCCTTCGTAAAGATAGTGATTATCACTCCTATCTTGCCACTTGCCTAGAGGGGTATGGGAAAAATTGTCACCTTTACCCCTCTAAATGAGCCATATAGTGGAGATCCTTTTCCTCTCTATATCCCATCATTAATTAATGGTGTTAGTGTCAGAGGCATCTTTATTGACCCTACATGTCAAGTTGACCTTATCATAGAGGAGGTCCTTTTTGTTAATGGCCTAAATCCCATGAGATATGATGAGCGTGCATCCACCATTAGGATGCATGATGGAATCTCACTTCCACCTTTAGGATCCACCACCTTGACACTCTAGGTAGGACCCAAAGTGGTCTTCTTGACCTTTGTCATAATTCCCAAATCAAACCTCTTCAGGGTCAAGATAGGTATCCCCTACCTATCCTCCATAGGATTCATCCCTTCAATTGTGTATGAGTGCTTATAGTTTCCCCACAAGGGCACTATATGGTCTAGGGCACTAGTTACTACCCCTTGGTGTCCCTCAGGGGCTTTCTCCTTGATCATTTTTAGCCTACTCTAGTAGTGCCCCTGCATCCCCAATAGGATGTGTCATTCCTTTCTTACTAGAAATATAAGGCTAGAGAACTAAATTTTGAGTTTGTAGCACCTATCCTCGCCCCTCTTGTCTAGCCATCTCATGAGGCTTAGCATGCTTCCTCCTCTTCTCCTTCTACATCGATGGCTCGAGACAAGCGCGTACCCCATGAAAAGCCTCCTCTTCCATCTCAAGTTTTGTAGTCTTTTGTGGTGCCTTTTGTTCCTATAGCTACACCAAGTGCAGACAAAGGAAAGACACCCATGTTGCCCAAACCTAGGGTGCACTTGCCTTTCCCTATCCCTATCATAAAAAATATACCTTTTCCTATTGTTTATGGTAAGGGAAAGTGGTCTCCCATGACTTCACCTTCTCCCTTAGCATCTATGCCTTAGCCTCCAAGGGTATCTTCAGTTCCTCCTATCACCTGCAGGGGAAAAAGAGGAAGGGCACCTACGACTGAGACAGTGGTTTATGTGACAGTGTTACCTCCTACTCCATTGGTGGGTCCTCCTCTTCATCAACATCAGATACCTCTCCTATAGATAAGGATGTTACAAGACCTTCACAGACCTCTCATCCTGTCCCACATATGCATCAAAAATAGCTCGCACATGAGCGTAAATGTTGTTGTCGACAAAGGGCCTTGACATATGAGGCTACCACAAGGGTGGATAGTGCATCTTTTGAGCCCATGTCTATTTCTTTCACTCTTTCTCTTAGCCTTGCTCTGAATCCATCTCAGATGCTCTATCCTTTCCCCTGTAACCTCCTTTATCTTTCTTACCAATACATTGAGAGTAAGAATTGGGCCTCGATCCAAGCAGGTTGAAGACTTCATATCTCTATTGTAGGAGCCGCCACTTTTCACCACCTTACTTGATATCCTATCTTCTTTTGTGTTGATAAATATGTTGCACACCTAGGTGATATCTAATGCAATGTTTTCCACCAAACCCATGCCAGCTCCATCCTATGATCACCATCCCAAGTTTCTTGGAGTGCTAAAGGAAGCTACAATAGATCAAAGGACTTCAGCTCTATCCTTTAAAAGGAAATTTGAGTAGGGCCCTGTGTTGGAGATCTATCATCGTAAATCCTCTTCATTGAATATTTTTTTGTCTAGGTCCTCGCAATAAAGAAAGCTCCATCTTCCCCCATGTTTGTCTCCACACCTTTTATAGAGGTCGACAAGGTGTCTTCTACATCTACACCTCAATACAACTCATCTGCAAGCTACGAGATGTTCTTGTTTGACTCACTTGAGGAGATTTTGGCATTGACGATGATCTTTATACAATCCCTCTTACTCACCTTAGTAGAGTTTTTGGACAAGAATATCATAGTTTCCTCATCCTTGGCTCTAGCTACTGGTAGCAAACCTGGGGATACCATTATGGTCATATTATTTTAATCTTGACCTCCCTCCCTATATGATCAAGATTGGGAGGATAGTGATCTATTGGTAGACAATCTGTAAAGGTAGCACTCACTTCTACATCTATAAATTAGAATGTGTTTTCTTATGTTCCCCAATACTTGTCTTTTAGTGTTTTTCCCCTTGGAGGACCTTTGTACTTTGTTGGTATTTGGAAACAAGAGGTTATATATTGTGCACCTTCTTCTATGTGTTTTCTCATTCTTCTATTTGTCATTTTTTGGTTTTCGACAATGGGGGATGATGCAAAGTGTTGGGGGCATTTAGGATCCCCTTCTATGTTGACCCAAATTTTTATTTTTCTTTGTCTTTATGTGCAATTATTCAAATCCAATCCATGGTTGGTTGTGATGAAATATCCCCTGAGAGAATGCATATCACTCTTATGGGTTCTGATGACAATCCATCAGATCCTCCTGTCTATGTTTGGACATTGTGGAGATAATGTGTCACCTATTAAGGGGTGTCATTCCATGGAAATATCTTGTATGTTGGCATGCCACAATGTATCTTCTCTCCTTAGAATGTCTCATGCTACCCTATAAGTAGCATAGTCCATCCTAAGGGGGGTTATTATATCTATTTTATCTAATTATCTTATTATCTAATCATCATATTGTCTCTACATCATTGGTTTTTCTTGCAAAATTTAGAATTTTTGATCTTTAAGTTTTCCTTTGTGGGGACCAACCACTATCTTATCTACCTTTGTGGGGGAGAATCCTCTATCTCATTAAATCTCATCTTATCATATGCCTATCTATCTTTTATTATGTGTACCAACATGATCTAAGTCACCCTATCACATGCCTATCTAGCTTTCACTATGCATGTCACCACACATATTTAATATACCCTATCACATGCCTATCTAGCTTTTGCTATGTGTTTCAATGCATCATCTAAAGCTTCCCTATCATGCAACTATCTATCTCTTTCTACTCGCTTTGATGCACTACCAAAATCACTTGATCATATGGCTATCTTGCATAATCCAACTTGCCACCCATACTAGCGTACCATAAATGGTCTTTGTCTACAAGTTGTCTTCATCATCTAGCATGCTTTTTTGCAACTTACATGTCAAATGCGACTCAGCAACAATTTAGGGCTTTCTAGCTAGGGACAACCCTATGCGAATGAAATCCCCGTAGGTAAGTTCTCTTTACTTTAGTTCGCATCTCTCTATCATGATATGCTCACTAAGAAAAATGTAATATCATAAATTTTTACCCCTGTGTAATTTATCATTATGCCATGTGTCTACCTTAGCCTAAAAAAAAATCCATATAATCCCTCTGCACCACTCACTTAGAATCTCGACGACGAGGCTTGGACAATCAAGGACTTGTGCACATCGTAGAGATGTCTAGACAACATGTACTCATCTATAAATCTCTAGATGTGTAGAGTGCCATTGTGGCATTACAAACTACCAAGCTACAATGTAACACCTGATTCCTCTATAAAATGGCACCCAAATTTGACCTCTAACCATTATAATCCCATTTCTCTCTCTCTCTCTCCAAATCTATTTTCTTGATCCTATACACACATAGATTCCCCACATTCTTGAGCTTCATACCATGGTTGCACAAATTATTTGTGATCTCTTGATGGTTCTTGCCTTGACTTTGCCAAGCCTCGGCTTCACGATTGTTAAGAGGAGTCTCTCATTGAATCCCTATTCATTTTCAGTGGGTAAGTGGACCAAGATGGTGAACAAAAGGGGGGGTATAAGTGGCCACTTTTTTTTTTCTTTTCTGAAATCAAGGAAATCCGAACTTCACAAAGATATTTGAGGGTCATGCACTCAAAACTAGGAGTTGTGTAAAAAATAAGAATTTTAGTACTCTGAATCTAGTTTCTAAACTACTAAAGTTTTTAAAAAATGGATAAGATTAAGATGTTGAAACCTATTGCGCATGATAAATTGTTCTTGATTTTTTCAGAAAAACATAACATTGTTTCCATGTACTTCATCAAATCTATAGTTAGATTTAGCATTTTACAAAACCCTTTCGTAGGATGATAGGTAAGAGTGAGATCTAGAAGTTGTATATTTTTTTTGTAATTTTCTGTTGAGTATTTTATTTTTTATGATTTTTTGAAGTGACCGCATCCTGAAAATCTGGTATCTATTCATGCGCTGGGCATAACTTACATCAAAATAATCCAAATTGTAATTTTTAAAAAAGTGTGTAGAATCTAGTGTAGATTAGTAACATGTAATTTTTTTTGAATTTGGTCAAGTAGATCAAAAGTTGTTAAAAAAATGGTACACATATGTCTGTGAGGACTGTAAAGACACTGGTAAAGAAAATTAAAGTTTACTATGCTAATGTTGTCCAAAAATAGAAAAAATTATATGGTTAGAAAGCTTACAAGATATGTGAGATGATGGTAGTAATTTTAGAGATACCCACTTGATTATTTGTAAAGTTGATGACAATGAAGTCGAGAAATCATGTTGAAGGAAGAAAAAACATGTAAATGGACAAAATTGGAGGGAAAATGGGCTTGCAAGCCTCAGGGTTGTATTCCAAACCTTTTACCAAGCCATAACCCATATGGGTTATGGTGTACAAAATAACCCGCTCAGGTTTTGAAAAGAAAAAATCATAATTTCAAGTTCTACAAAACCCGTACGGGTTTTGAAGACATAAAACAACATTTTCAATTTCACATAATACATCTTCAAAACCTGTACGGGTTATGAAGACATAAAACAACATTTTCAATTTCACATAATATATCTTCAAAACCCGTATGGGTTATGAAGACTGTGTGTGTATGTTTAACACCTTCATGAAATTAAGATTATTAACTAACAATTCAAAGCAAATACAATGCAAATTTAAACTAAGAATTGAAACTAAAATCCATGACATCTCATGGTTCTCTAATTAGATGTGGTAAGTAGAGCTCTCAGCTTAATCTCCACTAGTGACACTTCTAAAATGAGAAATATATGATGCTACAATGCTTAATCTAACTCACAATTCTCCATTATGCAAAGATAAATTGAAATGCTAATGCTAATTGCTCTCAATTGCTCTTAATTGCTCATAAAATTCCTATAATAAGGATGCTTTGCTCTTTAAATCTCTAATTGCTTATTATGCTCACAAAATGCCTCTTATTTATAGTAAATTCCCAAGGGTAGGGGGTAGAGTGAAGTAATCATGATTTAGCCTTGGTTGAGTCAAAAACTTTGTAATATTTTTAAATGGGGGGACAATTTAAATGTTTGTCTCAAAGATTTGGACAAAAGGACAAAATTGAGTGGATGAGATTCAAAGTTGAATTTGTGTGATTGAGATTCACCTATTTTGGAGTGATCCATGTGCTTTTGTGTTCTCAATTCTCATTGGTTGCTCAATTTGTTGTTGAAAGATATTAAGATATATTAAATTCCATCAATTAATTAAATTAGCCATGTAGGGAATAGGCTCATTTTGATTTTTTATTTAACAACTATACGATTAATTGATTAAAATCAATTATATAGTGTTTTTCACCCCTTTAAGCTTGTATTTAATTATTTAATGTCATTATTTAATTTTTCCTTTGATTTTGATTGATTTTGTCCAATTTGATTTATAAATGTCTATTTAAATTTGACTTGATTCTTTTTGATGAGAATTAGTGCACTTTGATTAAGAATTTTCCATTTTAATGATTTAAAGCACTCGCCCATTTTTGAGTGTCTACAAATGCCCTTCTTTGAATTGATGTGCAAAGAACATTGATTCAAAGAAATTTTTAAGTCTTGATCGCTTTTAGGTCCTAATTAACTAATACACAACTGATTTAGGTCCTGATTTGATACCTGATATGATTCATGATACTACTTGATATAATTCAACATTTGATATGATATGCCCCACTAATAATAGTTCAAAAAAATTTATGCCCCAGATTCATTGATGTTTGATGCCAATTTGATACTCTTATGATGCCCCCTCAGAAATGAAACATATTGATTGTTTGATTAGAAGAATTTGATGATATTGATTTAAAAATTAATCCAATATATTTTCATTTCTGAAAAACATTGATGATATGTTGATTTCAAATAATGCCCCGGTTTGATTGATATGCTGATAAAAAAAAAAACCATGATTAATAAAATGTTGTTGATGTTTCTGGATGAATGATTGAATGTCCAAGATAGCTAGGTCTATTGTAGTTAAGCAAAGAAGTGATTAGGATATCAGGATAATAGTACCAATGAATGTGATTTGTCAATCTGATAGGATAGTAAAACTGATATGGGATAACTGATAGGTAGGTCACTGATAGGATTGATACTGATCATATTGGTCCCGTCTCATGATCAAGAGTTGGGAAACAATACGTTGATAGATTGATTGATTTGATTGACACAAAATGATTCACTGATATAGAATACTGATATGATTCCCTTGATTTGCAAAATAAGTACATTTTTGTAAGTTATACATATGGTCCCTAGCTTCTTGGATATTAGATTTATGGATCTTCCTTGTTGTTGATTTTGTATCATGTTGATGTTTTATGGGTTAGGACTTAGATGTATCATTTTGTTATTGATATTGTATCTTAATATATAGATTTTTGGATCTTTGATGTTATGAACATTGATATGATGATATGGACTTTTCTTTGATTCCCCCTTTTTGATTGATCAAGATAATTAACTGAAACTCCTTTTCCCTTGGAAAAATACCACAAATCATGCACTTAATCTAACATGAAAATGCAATGCAATGCAACTAATTGTCACTAGCTTTTTAGCAAAGAAATGCCTTAGAGAAATATTTTCATCATTGAGCATTGTGGGACTGGAAAGCAAGTACAACCATCACTGACCACATCATGATGGTATGAATACCACTTTATATCACTTTTTGGTAACCTCTTTTTAGGAAACTAGTACAACCCTCACTAGTTGAATGACCAACTATGGGAGTATGAATATCGGTTTCAACAGATTCAATGTTGCAAGTGGATTTTGGTATTAAGCTATGAAAAATATAAATAACCAAGGTATCCATTTGCGTAAACAAGCAAAGGTCAATCCTCCAAATTATGTGATAGTCCTCGATGGTTCTTTGATGACCATGTCGTTAGACGAATTCACATAAGTTTAAGGATCTTCCTTAAGACAGTCACTCAAAGGCAAGAAAATATCATGTCTCCATCATTGCCAATCTAGTCGAAACATCATCGATTAGCTAAAAAGATGTGATTAAATTAAATTCAATAAAGATCATCAAAAGAAAGCTTCAAGTATTTTGCAATGTATCAAGATTTTCAAATAGAACTTCCCAACATTTTGATCTCTTAAGTGTTGTCGATTTTTAATCCCGAATAATAAAGTCAATGAAGGCTCAAGGATCAAGTTGTAGGATCAAAATACTTGGTTGTGAACAATGATATCCATCAAAGGTTCAACAAAAATATCTCCCATCTGAAGCTCTGATAAGTCTCTCTGATGTGTGACTGAATGTAACACTATTGAATCCGCTTGAGTTTAATGCATTACTTCATGTGAATTGATGCCGTTTGTTGAAATCCGCTACTTAAGATCCAATGCCCCTAGTTGGATAGGAAAAATGTTGGACTTGGGAAAACTTCCAAAATATTACAAAAGCTCAGTTTATGCAAGATGCAGCTCAAAGCACTTTATGCTTTCCTTTTTACCAGCTCTCAAACAAGATCACATTGGTTTGCCCCCAATTTCTAGCAAGATATAGGACATGAAGGATGGATTTTCAAGCTGATGGATTAGAGATGGAAAGGCCATGATGGATGAAGCATGCGAATGTGACCCGTAGGACCATATCCTCAAGAGTACCCAAGCTAAGGAAAAATGACATAGCGATGTGAAGCATGTTTTTGGATAAGCCATGGGAGCCAATGATGCAGTGCTAGATAGTCTATAGGATAACGATCTGCTGTCATGAAAATGAGGGATCCAAAAGAAGTGGACATGTCAAGAAGTTCTTGATAACAATTTTTGTACTTTAAGTTCTTCATTTTGATCAAGACCAAGGGGTCAATTTGGGTAAGATGTGGATAAGATAACATAATACGGGAAAAGAGGTGATGGAGTCTATGAAGGGATGTTTTGGGATTATGGAAAGACTGTCAAGGAATAATGAAGGTGAATTTGGGATAAGAAAGATCATGATAGGGTAACATGGATGCAACAAGTACATACTCTGATGGAAAGAATAACGGTTGTCAAGATACTTAATGCTCATGGATGTGTTCAACCTTGTCAAGATTAAAGGTGAGAGAGGGAATATGGATGTAAGTGATATAAATGATAGGAAGATGGAGGATAGCATGGATGAAACTTGACCCTAAGTGTAGAGTGCAAGAAGGATGAATTACACATGACACCTGTTTGCCAGGTTTTCATAATGGTATTTGTTTCTCTTTACTTTTGCTACCCAGGTGCCTATTGCTAGGTTTTCACCAAGGCAATTTTTTTTTTTCTCTTTTTTTGTATTTTTCAATATTTTCCCAACATCGGGATCTTTGGACAATGCTCTTCTGAAAGATATGTTGTAATAAACCAAGGGTATAGCTAGGATGCTCAAAGATATTGATAAGAGGGATGGAAATATGGAAAGTAGGTATTGGAAAATGAATGTGAGGATAAGAAGAAGGTATGTTG
The DNA here is from genome assembly GCA_027943335.1 of Chamaecyparis obtusa. Taxonomy (NCBI): domain Eukaryota; kingdom Viridiplantae; phylum Streptophyta; class Pinopsida; order Cupressales; family Cupressaceae; genus Chamaecyparis; species Chamaecyparis obtusa. The sequence continues at coordinate 18,528 of BSBK01004744.1, read as the reverse complement.
TAGATGGAAATGTTGGCAAGATCAACTTTGACACACACTTTGAAGAGTGGTGGAATGATGGAGGAACAATAGATGAAGGAGGTAAGGATCTTTTTGAGGTAGTGAATTTTGGGATGTAGGAACCCAAATTAGACTTGGAAAGTGGAAGATGTTTGGAAGGAGATGGAATAGAAGCCTTTGGAAGCTTGAATGTCAATTTTGATTTTTCTTTTGTGTGCAAGTCTTTCAAAAGTGACTTGGGAATCCACATAGTCTTTGAGTTTTCTTTCTTTTGTGATGCTTTTGAATGCATTTCTTCAATGAGGGATTTAGGAACCCACGTTTTATTTTTTTATTTTTTCTTGGTGGACCTTTGTGGCCTTTTAGATATTTCATTTTTCTTTTCATTCACATGTTGATTAGATGGGACATTGTGATTTTTATACACATATGGATTCTTGGATTTATGATTTTTATGTTGCACATCAAAATTGCTTCCAAAAGACTTAGGAATTGTGGATGAATAAGAATAATATGGAGGGCTCATATGGATTGGTGTTTGGACATTCGTCAAGTATGTGTGCCTTTGTTGATCTTGATACCTAGTAGGGTAAGTGAATGGAGAGCTAGGGATGATAGGAATGGTTGATGGAGGAATATATGGACCTAATACGGATGGAAGGGATGAAGACTTTTGTTTTGGGACATAGGAACCCAAAATGGATTTGGAGGATAATGAAGGCATATGGTTGCGTTTGAATGGAGGGATATAAGGTGTGAAAGGGATATCAATATCTTTGGAGGGATCTGCATTGCCAAAGTTTGCATCTTTAAGATTTATCTTTATACCAATAGGCTCATGAATAGCTTTGATAGGAACACATTTGATAGGATCAACTGAAGCTTGAAGGGATTTATTATCATGCAAGGGATTTGGAAGAATGATGATTTCTCGAGGTGAACATGGAGGAATATGACAAGGAAATGATAGGATACTTTTATCTTGACAAGGATCTTCAAAGGGTATAGATAGGGTATTTTGCTCTTGATTTTCAATATGCTCATTGGAAATTGTGGAAGGGATATCTTGATCTTGCTTGGGAAGTGGAGAAAATATGGAACTTGGAAGGGTACTTTGTTCTTGGAAGGGAAGGATATCATCTTGGAAGACATGAAAGGATGCAAGGGAATCATCATAGGGTTCTATAGATATGGGAACTTCATCAAATATGGGAGGGGATTGTATATAATCTTGATCTTGATCTTTATCAACATTTGTTTATTTTCTCTTTGGATTATCCTCTTGACATGGAGCCACTTATAAGACAAGGTAGATGTTTGGATATGTGTGGGGGATGTTTGGAGGAATGATGCATGATCCTTTGAATGGGTATAATAGTCATTGAAGCACATGAAGCTTTGAGGTCCAAGATCTTTGGAGCATGGAAATGATCTGCAACAAGATGTAAATTAGCTTGGGTTTCTTTTAGAGGTAGCCCTTGAGGGTAGACATAGTCAATGTGAAAAGTGTCATCATTAGGCTCATTCTTTGATGGAGGAATTTTGGATAGTTGTGAAGCTTTGTGAGATGAACAAAAGATGAAAGGAGTACATGCTATGGGATAAAACTTGCTAGATAGAGGTTTGTGCATTAGATCTTGCTTGAGAGTGGTACTTTTATCTTCATACTCTTTATTATCTTGATCACAAATAGGATGATCATGAAATTTCCCTTGATCCAAGATAGGTTTGTTGCTCTTAAATGTTTCTTTTTGTGAGGAAGATGAAGATATAGATGGCCCATCATCATAAAGAAAAGGACACATTGATCTTAATGATGGCTTTTTAGATGATGCCTCTTTTTGTTTTTCCTCATTCTCCCTCAAGGTTGATGTGTCAAAATTATGAGGAAGCTTAGCTCCTGATTGAGCTAACTTTATGAAATATGCTTCTTTATCCCTATTCATAATTAATCCCATTATTTCCATAAACATGGGATCTTGGATTGCTTCTAAAAATTCTTCTTCAGACACCTCATCATTTTGATCTTGATTTCAATAATTATGCTCCATAATAGGATTGATTCATTTCTCAAATAGCTCCATCATTATAAATCTTTTTCAGGAATATGATCTATTTGTTGCACTAATAAGGAATATCTCCGAAAAGGGTATCCAAAAATGATGTCAAAATCTTTCCAAACCTTCGGGAGATGTTCACTATTTTCCCTTCTTTGTTTTTGGGTGTCACTTGCCAGTGTGTAGGCATGACTTAACAACTGATACACAATGACTGGAATCTTCTTAGGTGGCACTCTGCAGGTCAGCAGATGACTTTTCTTTGTTGATAGGCGTTATTTAACTTTTTCCAGGTGTCACTTAAAATGTCACAGGCATGAATTCATTGTTTACAGGTGTCACTTTAAAAGTCATAGGTGTAACTTCCCTATGCATAGGCAACACTTTGCACATCATAGGCGTAACTTCATTGTGCATAGGCAGCACTTTGCAGACCAGTTTGTAATTCCCAGAAACTTTTTAAAAATTTAAGATTAGGTATGTGGGATATTCTTGCTTGAAAATGAAATACAAACTCAACACACACGTTAGATTGTACCATATACCTAAAACCACACTAAAAGTGTATGTTCTTGGTCATTTTTCACAAGTATCAACAAGAATATCTTCTGAGCAAACTACCGAGAGTCAGATTTGGCTTTTAACATGTTTGGCTCTATAAGGTAGCTTACTACTTACCAGGATTTAATGAATATTTCCGTTCTAAATCATGTCAAGTTCTTGTTCCCACTCGTGGGCTTCCCACATGCACAAAAGCATGATTTGGCACAATCCAAAAGGACTACTAGAGGAAGTGAAGAAACTTGCACACAATCTAGCCACTTCCCTTTTAAGGAAAAGTGTATTTTTTTAGAGTGGGTTGGATAGTACCACAGAAAAAGTGATTATCTCCCACTTGGGTCATTGCCTCTCACCGTCCTCATAAGGAAAATCTCGGGAGGCAGGCCCTCTATTGCTCTATTTTAACTAGCATGTATAGAAAACAAGAAAATTGAACTTAGTTTGACAAGTTTGGGAATTTGGTTCACTTAAAAAGTGAAGAGCATATCCCTATTGTCTTTCTTTGTTCCAAACACTCAAGCAACAATGGTTCTTTTTCAATCTCTTGACAACAAGATTCTTATAATTGAGGTGTTTTTGTTAATTCCTTATTTTAATTAATCTAGATTCAATGAATGCCACAATTTAAGCAAGTGCAAGCTTGATTTGATGAATACCTCTCCTTTGTAGCTAGCAAAAAGGCTAGGTGCTTTTATGAGGTTTTGATTGATTGTTTTTTCTTTCACTCACCTAGTGGCGATCATTCCCGCTCCCTCCTCCAACAAGTTAGTCAACAAAGCCATACAAAATGAGGGAAACCATAAAGGAATAATTTGAACTACAATTAAGTGTTTTCACAAAAAATTTCAATGAAAAATTCAACAACTTAATGTAAACAAATTTCAATTTAATGTAGGAAATTTAAGCTTGTAAGCCTCTAACACCTTGAGGTAATGAGCATACAATTTCTCTTCTAAGCCTAAACTCTCTAAAATTAAAGCACTATGCAATTCCTTTTCATGTTTAGCTTGTATTCTTACCTCTTTGCTTGGTTGTGTGACTCTGCTCTTTGGCTTTTGAACCTTCTTGTGTTTGCTCATCTGCAGTAAAAATACAGATAGAGAGTAAGAAAATAGAATCTATAGATTTGATAGAAAATTAAAGCAAAAGGTAGTAGGCATCATTAGTCAGCTAATACGTGTGATTTAAATATTAGCAAGTGTAACTTTAAAAATAGTAGGCATCACTTTCCACTAACTCAGGTGACATTTAAAGTTCAGCAGGCGTAACACTTTAATTACTAGGCATGAAAAGTAATGAAAATTGCGTATGATAAGCTATTTAAAGCAGAAATTAACAAATACTAGGCGTTAGTTAAGAGATACTAGGCATGACAGTTTGCAGTAAATTGCGTTGTAAATATTGTCACAGGTGCCAAAAGACAGTGAATATGCAGTACTTCTCAGGTCTCAAGCGTCATTTTACTGTCCCAGGCATAGCCATTTATCTCACAGGCATCACACTTTATCTCACATGCATCGATTAATTGCTGATAAGCATTAGAACAGTGATCATAGGCGTCATTTAATCCTTCATATGCGTCATTTCTCCTATTTTCTACAAAAATTCACAGAAAAGTGACAACAAAAACACACAAAAACTTGATGAAAATGTTAGAAATGAGGCTTAGAGCCCCACAGTGGGCGCCATTTGTGTGTGTATGTTTAACACCTTCATGAAATTAAGATTATTAACTAACAATTCAAAGCAAATACAATGCAAATTTAAACTAAGAATTGAAACTAAAATCCATGACATCTCATGGTTCTCTAATTAGATGTGGTAAGTAGAGCTCTCAGCTTAATCTCCACTAGTGACACTTCTAAAATGAGAAATATATTATGCTACAATGCTTAATCTAGCTCACAATTCTCAATTATGCAAAGATAAATTGAAATGCTAATGCTAATTGCTCTCAATTGCTCTTAATTGCTCATAAAATGCCTATAATAAGGATGCTTTGCTCTTCAAATCTCTAATTGCTTATTATGCTCACAAAATGCTTCTTATTTATAGTAAATTCCCAAGGGTAGGGGGTAGAGTGAAGTAATCATGATTTAGCCTTGGTTGAGTCAAAAACTTTGCAATGTTTTTAAATGGGGGGACAATTTAAATGTTTGTCTCAAAGCTTTGGACAAAAGGACAAAATTGAGTGGATGAGATTCAAAGTTGAATTTGTGTGATTGAGATTCACCTATTTTGGAGTGATCCATGTGCTTTTGTGTTCTCAATTCTCATTGGTTGCTCAATTTGTTGTTGAAAGATATTAAGATTTATTAAATTCTATCAATTAATTAAATTAGCCATGTAGGGAATAGGTTCATTTTGATTTTTGATTCAACAACTATACAATTAATTGATTAAAATCAATTATATAGTGTTTTTCACCCCTTTAAGCTTGTATTTAATTATTTAATGTCATTATTTAATTTTTCCTTTGATTTTGATTGATTTTGTTCAATTTGATTTATAAATGTCCATTTAAATTTGATTTGATCCTTTTTTATGAGAATTGGTGCACTTTGATTAAGAATTTGCCATTTTAATAATTTAAAGCACTCGCCCATTTTTGAGTGTCTACAAAGACATTAAAAAATTTACATGTAAATGTGTAATACAATACACATTTATATAGATTTACATATATATGATATGTTTCTATGTAGGTGTACATATATATATATATATATATATATATATATATATATATATATATATATATATATATATATATATATATATATATATATATCTTCTTATTTCCTCTCTCTCTCTCTCTAATCAGAACATGATTGATGATGATTCAGAGGAGGCTGGCATAAATTTTGTGTATATCAAAGTTTGATTTTTTAGTATTTGATAGGTTTTAGTAATTTGTAGTTTCAGAGGTCTTTGGAGAATTTCTAGGCCCATCTTCCTTGAACTCCTTAAATTTTCCTCTAGATAATTGGATTATCTTTTCAACGCTGTAAGCGACATGCTTTTTTGAGCTATGTGTAGAAAGTTATGGCTTCTACAAGTAGGCATAAATTTCAAAATAGTTTTTGAAGTTTTGGTTTTTAATTTTTATTTTGTAATAAACATTGTGGACTATTCATTTCATTTCGAAGGGATTTTGGTGACCCTTCATGTATCCTTCATACTTTGTATAAACTTGAGGTTGTGAATGAAATGGGACTTCTTTTTGGCTTGCGTAATTTCTTATCTAAAATTGTTATGTTTGTAGTTCACAATACCGCAAGTAACATATCACACTAGGTATTGTACTCTGAATCTTTAATTCAGATCTGTGTGTTTGTGTGTGTGTAAAATTTCTAGTTTTACATAACCCATACAAGTTATGAGAAATTGTGAATATAATGTTCCTCAAAACCCGTACGGGATTTGTTCATTTTTGTTCCTCAAAACCCATACGGGTTTTGAGGATCTTTTTTCTTTTTTAATTAGTTTTTGCTAGGCTTGGTAAAACCAAGCCTAGCATGATTTTGAATTTTATGGAACTTGCACAAGTTATGCAAAATTTTATTTTTTTGGATGTGGCCACTAAAATGTCCACCATCTTGGTGCACTTATCCCAGTGGCATATTTCATTATCTTTATTATTTTTCTATTATTTAGCTAGTGCATGTTCCTTGTCTATTATCCTCTTTGATTATTTATCACCAATCATCTATTTGGTCACTATGGAGGTGGAAACACCAAAGCAGGGATTTGATAAATACAAGTCTCTAAACAACCCCAACATGTATCCTCATTTTAATTTTTGCAAGTTTGTTGAAAGTAGAAAATTATAGAGCAACAAGTTCTCATTATCATCTATTTGTTGGAGGTTGTGAGTTCTTCATTATCCTTGTCCTTGTATTTCCATTGAGCTACTAGTTTTGTTATTTAATTCATATTCTGTTATTAGTTATTTAATAGTCTATTATTTTGTTATCTTTCTCATTTTTGTAAGTTGTCCTATGTACTTTTCCTACATATGGGATGTATGCAAGCTGTGCTATTGTCCCATACTCACACTAGCATTCTAGACCCATGCGTGTGTCCTGGGTAGTGATCTTTCAAAGTTCACCATTTGGTCTCTACATTGTCCTTTTTTGTTTTTTTGTAGATAGAATATCATTTCGTATTAACATATAGTAGATATTTAAATTTCTCTCGTATTAGTCTTTAATTCATTGAACCCCTTTATTATGTTAGTCTCTTGATCTCCTAGCTCACCAAAGTGCTAATAGAAGTGAGGTGGCACAATGTGGACAATTTATCCCTCGAGATTTTAATCGGTCTTGAGGTCAGTAAACTTTTCCTTCTCCACACATATCTTCCCATTTTTTTATAATATAACCTAGTTTTTTAATATTAATAAAATAATATAACATAGTAATTTTAATATTGATAAAAAAATTATTTAAAAATAAAAAATTTGATTTAACACAAATAGATGACTAAAATTATTTATATATAAAAAGTATACAAGTGTAAATTTAAATCACATGGAGTTTTTATTGATGGTCACTCTTCAATTCATTATATACATACAATAGGCCTCTTAGCCTATTGTATGTATATAATGATATATTGTTATCTATTTATTTGGATGCATAAAGTTATCTACATATTTTGACTATAAAATTTTATCCTATTTCTCAACATTAGGTATCAAAGAAAAGTTGGCTTGATTAGAGAAGGAGTTGCCTTCCTTGGGTTTTCTGTTGCAATGAGAGTGTTTTGGTTTTTCTTGTAGTTTCAAATTAAGTTTGATAAGAGATCATAGCTACTCATTTTAGCTCAACATTGAAAAGTTAAACAATACTAGGTATGAGCTTTGGAAATTAAAGATGAAGGATCTCTTGAAGAAAGAGATTAATGGATTGTTAATAAAGAGAACAAACAATATAGTTTGTTAGATAAATTAGATAAAAAGGATCATAGAACTATTTTTTTGTGTTTTCTTGATTCTATTCTATTATATGTTTATAATAAGACTACTACATTTAAATTATGGAAAAGAACAAGAAAAATATACCAAACTAAGAGTCACATTAACAATTAATGGGCCTCTTGAGGTTAATCCTAATGGACAGGTCAACTTGAAGAAGCAATGGGAATGATTAGATTCACATTGGATGAATGTGAACTTCGATGGGTTATCAAAGGGTAATTTCGTCCCTTTGGGTGCTAGGTTTGTAGTAGGAGATTAAGAGGGAAACTTGTTGGTAATTAGTGTAAAACATCTTAGTGATGGAACCAATAATGAGGTAGAAGCTCAAGCAACTTGGGGTGCTATTCAATTGGAAAAATAATTAAATTTCAACTACATCCATTTGTAGGGGAATTCATTAATTGTGTTTAGTGTAATTGTTAAAGGCAAAATTAGTGCTTCGAGTTTTAAAAGAATCATAAAATTGATAATCTTGGCCCTTTCTTCTTTTGAAGATTTCAAAATTTGGCATGTGAGGAGCACTAACCAACTAGTTGAAACACTATCAAACATGATTGTGTCATCATTAGATATTAATGGAATGGAATCATTTGATATTTTTCAGGGGATACACAATCAAGACTTGTAGTTTTAGTACACCGGTGGAAAGAACCATCAAATCTATGATACCTGAGGAATGTTTGTTCTCTTGGAAATGAATGAGTCTATAGTGGGTTTTTGGGCTCATCATGGAGATTGGCACCTATTCAAATATGTGAAGACACCAGTGCACTCGTAGCTTATTTGGAGTGTTTTTGGCAACCAAGATGAGGCCCAAATAGGTTAGCATTCATTGAATGATTGCCTAGGAGCTAGAGTGAAAAAATGAGTGAATGGAATGAGACAATGCACCTTAAAAAAGGTCAAGTTCAACCTGAAGGACCACTAGCTCAATGGTTTGATAGGGAAGAAGTGGAAGACTTAGTTGGTGTGGCGCTATTCTATGTGGTATTTATTTCTTTTTTTCACTCTTTTTGATAGTTGTAATTTAGGGTTTATTGAGGAACCCTTTTGTAATCAGGGCTCAAGTTTTTTTTTTAATCATGGCACTGTATTTTTTGGGGGCCTATTTGGTTTTTGGCATTGGTAATTTTTGGTTGCATGCCCATGGTTGTGCACTGTTTGTGGGAAGGTTGTTCAGATGTGTCCTAGTGATGGTTGGTTAGATGTGTCGTGGTGGTAGGGTTACTATTTTGGTCTAATTTCTTTTGCTAAATCATACTTTGAAATGTACTTGTTCTTAGTTTAATTAATATAAAATTATATATTATTGATAAAAAAAGAGTCACATTAACAAAAAAAAATATTCTAAAAAGAAAGTTATATTTTCTTAAAATAAAAGATGGAGACTCAATTGCAAAATGCTTGAATCTATTTAATCTAAGCATGCCTGAGTTGTCTTTAATTAATGTAAAGATATACGAGGATGCTAAATGTATTTTATTATTATGTTTGGAACCTGAATCTTTGGATAATCTTAATACATGAGCATCTAAAGGTGTAAGGGCAATCTTGCATCACCCAAAAATATTATATTTTCCTTTTGTTTTGTAGTTTTCTTTAGTTGTTTTGGGGCCATGATGACACTTGCGAAGTGTAGGATAGTTAGAAGCTTAAAATGACCAAAAAGATTCACCTCTTATTTTTAGTAAGTCAACCTATTCAAGTTCATATGGACATGAAAATTGGCCCCAAAGAGAGAAATTGTAAAATAAAATGATGGGTGAAAGAATAATTTCAATATCATGCATTATTTAGAAGATGTTAAAGTATTCATCCCAAGAAATTTCTCCAATGAGGTTTCAAAATCAAAATTGAGATCCTTAGAAGCCCCATAAAAGTTTGAAAATAGGACAAACAAAACTTTGAATTTATTCAACATTGTAGATTTGTTTGTGAGTTTTCAAATAGATATGTTGAAATAGTGAATCAGGTGCCCGAGTTAAATGTTATGGCTCCCACAAGTTGTGCCACAAACTCAAGTTTCAAAAAAAAGTTTGTGTGGGTAGGAAAATGAAGTATTGGAGCATTTAGTGCCCAAAAGAAGAAAATTTACACTTGCTATAACATTCTAAGACATTTATTGGTGTTAAATAAAGAGTTGAGCCAAGGTTTATAGGAGACAACTCCACCAGTACAAATTGTAGCTCAAGATTGTAGGATTTTTCATAGATTTGTTTTTCTTTATAATGATTTGTGCCTATGCGGTTGTAGCATGTATTTTTTTTAATGATGTAGTTCTCTTTTCATTAGGATAATAGAAAGCAAGTGTTTCATTCATGCATTTTCTATTTATTTCTTTGTTGTGTGTTTGGGTTTGTAAGAGGAGTACCCTTCATCGAGTGGTATCAAAACCAGGTTCCTAAATGTGTAAATAGACTGTCAAATATGATGTAGTTTTTTCCAGGACTGTAATTATGGATTTGTGAGAAAAATGCCTACTTTTTTCCAGGACTGTAATTATGGATTTGTGAGAAAAATGCCTACATGAAGGAATCAAGGTGGAAGAAATGTTGTTACAATAGATGAAATTTTTAGAACCCTCTAGAAATAAGTTCAACCACTGAAAATGAGTTGCATAAAAGAGTTGTAGGATAAATCTTAAGGAGAACATTTCAAAGAAGAACAAGTATCTCTAAACCTGAAGAGAGATCTTTTAGGGTCATTTTCAAGATTGAAAAGAGGCCAAAGGTCGAGGGTCTAGCACCAAAGAAATCTATTGCTTTGGATTTCTAGGATTTCTTGCTACTCCATACTATTGGAAACTACAATTGAAATAATTGTTATATTGTCATTGATGCCAAACCTTAACTAGCAAGATAGTTGCTATCTAGGATAGTACCATATCTTTTGATTGATGAAGAGGATTTGAAAAGAGGAGATAACAATAGGACCTAAGGAAAGGTTGAGTTATGTGATACTTCAATGGGTACTTGATTAGTTGGCACATTGACAAGGTAATGAGTTGTTTATCTAAGTAAGAAGAAAGAATGGAAATGTAGGCTTAACCAAGGAAAAGTGAAGAAATCTAGTTTAAGTTGAGTGATGTTAGTGTCGACCAAGTGCTAGTATATGCCAAGTAAATCTAGTATTGACCAAACATCAGTAATTGTCAAGCGATAAGAAATTATCGAGCAAAGATAGTGTTTGCCAAGGAAGACAGTTTGTAGTGATGACCGAGATACACAGTGATGACCGAGGAGATGAACACAGTATTGACCGAGTGTCAGTAATTTACATTTGAAGAAAGAATTGAGAATCCTAGCTAACATAGTTGAATTCTTAGGATATGTAAAATGTGTTGACATTATTAATGAATTTTATGGAGCATTTAATGCATGGTAAATCATTTTCTTATGGATTCAAAGAGAAGTTTGGAGATGTATCTAGAAGGTAAAGATGAAGAACATAATGATGGAAGGATTCGATGAATCTGAGCTAAACCTAAGATCTACGGAGGAGATTAAGTGGCAAAAGATTGATCTACCTGATCGAAGAGGTATAAAGGAAAACCTAATTGTGAGGTTATCATGTATGAAGAAGAGGTTGATGTTATTAATTGATAAGTCTAAGCAGAATGTTGAAGGTGAAAATATGAAAAATTTGAACAGAGTTGTGATTGCTTGAAGTGAATTTCGAGCAGATTAGAGATAGAAATGGAAATGGAGATCAATCAGTAAATCAACATATATGTGTGAAGTGGATCTGTATTTGCAAAGTGAGTTGTATATTTTTCAGATCAGAAACTACTGTTACTTTCTAACCATTGTATCAATCTAAATCCTTTAATCAAGGTTGACCTAACAACCATTGTATAAATCCTTTAATCAAGGTGACATTCTAATGGAATGTTCTTAAGTCCTCTAACCAAGCTACTTTTGACAGAGTGTTTTAAATCCTTTAATAGGGTCACACCTAACAGTGTGTATGTAAACCTTTAACATGGTTGGCTTTTCACATAGCTCACTTCAAAAGAGTGAAAATCAGTAGCATGTTACAAAGTGGTTTTTCCCAAATTGGGTTTCCACTATAAATCCTGATGTTATGCTTGTGTGAATGATTTTGATGTGAATTTTGTTGAAAGCTTTATATTCTACAAGTTAATTACTTTTGGATAGTGGACTGCATGTTATATGTCTCTGATATATGCTATAGAGACCGAGTTGAATTTCTGATTAGATCTGAGATTATTGAAGTGCTAGAAATTTCAATCGGTATATCTAGACCTGAGAACAAATGATTCACCCCCCCCTGTCTGTTGTTCTAAATCATTCTAACAATTGGTATCAAAGATGTTGGTGCTTACAGAGAAAATTTTAAAGGTACTTGAAGCTAATGATCAAGATATTAAAAAAGGAGGTATCGAAGTTGAACAAAGAGAACTTCCCTGCATGGAAGAGTCTAATGAAATTGCATCTAGTTGGTATTGGTGATTTAGTGAAATACTATGTGAAAAATGAGTATGTTATACTTGTTTCACCTTCGACTACCAAGGAGATAAAATCAAAACAAGAACACAATCAAGAAATGTTGGAGATTGCATCTTCTCTAAGCTATCTTGAATTTGAAGACATCAAGGACTGTACAAATGCAAAGAAAATGTGGGACACTCTTGCAACTATCTATGGTGGAGAGACAAATGTGCTGAGAGCCAAATCTGAAAGCCTAAGAGGTAAGTTTGACGAAATGAAAATGCAAGAAGGTGAAAATATTGTTCAATATTGTGGTAGAATTAAGGAAGTAGTGAATGCTATCAGAGGAGCTAAAGGAAACATTGATGATGAAACTGCTACTGGTAAAGTATTGAGAACTTTGCTTCCTATCTATGCTATCATAATTTCTACAATACAAGAATCAAGATGTAACCCTGGTAATGTGCTAACTCTGGAAAGTCTTGTTGGCAAGATTACTACTTTTGAGCTATCTAACTATGATAACTACACTGTTCCTAATGTTGAATCTGCACTCAAGTCACAAATGGTTCTACATAAGTCTAAGAAGGAAAAAGAAAAGTGTGTGAAAAGTGATAGTGACGGTGACAGTGATACTTCTGATGAGGAACTAGATGATCTTGAGGCACTTATCGATAGAAGGATAAAAAGAGGAAAAGAGAAACATAAAGGTAAACTTCCTCTAATATGTTTTTCATGTAACAAAGTTGGCCATATTGCAACAAGATGCCCGAACAGGACTGACAAGGATGAGAGAAGGGAAATCAAGTACAAAGACAAGAGAAATGAAAGAGATCACCGAAGGTAAAAAGACTACAAAGATAAAGGTAAGAAATCTTGTTATATTGTTGAAGAAGAAACTGACAGTGACTCTATTGAATCTGATGAATATGATATAGAAGTTTTTTATGTCACTGTGAAAGATGATTCTGATGAAGATGAGAAAACTACACTTATTTGTTATGTGAGTAAAGGTGATAAATGGATTATTGATAGTGGTTGCTCACATCACATGACTGGTGATAATAGTAAGTTTGAAACCCTAGATCATTACAAAGGTAGAAGTGTTAAGTTTGGTAATGATGCACCATGTCCTATGAAAGGAAAAGGATCAATTAAATTGACTGACAAGATCACATGTGAAAATGCTTATTCGGTTGAAGGTCTTAACTATAACTTGTTGAGCGTTGCGCAGTTGAACAACACTGGTTACCAAGTGGAATTTCATCACATTAAGGCTAAAACATTTGATGCCACTAGTGAACTAATTGGAAGTGGAGAACAAAGAAGAGGTAACTTGTTGTATCTAGACCTATCTGAAGAAACATGTTTGTTTGCATAATTTGATGATGTATGGTTATGGCATAAGAGGCTGTGTCATGTGAATTTTGATAATCTAGTAAACATTAGTAAAAAGAAAAAAATTAGAGGCTTGCCAAGATTGAAGAAACTTGATAATGTGATGTGCAAACAGTGTTAATTGGGAAAAATGACAAAGTCTAGTTTTAAGAGAAAGACATATACTTCTGAAAATATTTTGGAATTGGTTCATACTGACCTTTGTGGAGCTATGGGTGTAAAAAATTATTGTGGTGATAAGTATTTCATTTCATTTGTTGATGACTATTCTAGGGTGATGACTGTAATGTTTTTGAAAGAGAAATATGATGCATTTTAGTTGTTTAAGTGGTACTTGGAAAAAGTTGAAAAAGAAATACGTAGAAGCTTGAAATGTTTGAGATCTGCTAGAGGTGGAGAGTTTATATCAAATGAGTTCAATCTGTTCTGCAATGATAGAGGAATCAAGAGACAAATGTCTGCACCGAGAACACCTTCACAGAATGGTATAGTAGAAAGAAGAAACAGGTCAATTATGGATTGTGCTAGAACACTGATGATACTGCTGAAGTGAACCAAACCTTCTATAGATCTGTAATTGGAAAGATACAATATGTTGTTCACATCAAACCAAATATTGCCCTAGTAGTTGGGATTGTGGCAATATTTTCTGCCAATCCTAAAGAAAATCATATGATGGCAGTGAAAAGAATACTGAGATATCTGAAAGGTACACAAAGGATTATGGATTATGTTACAAGAAGAATGACAGGTTTGAACTGAGAGTTTACATTGATGTAGATTGGGATGGAAATTTTGATGACAAAATAGTACAATTGGTGGAGCATTCTTTCTAGGAAATAGATTAGTCTCTTGGACAAGCAAGAAATAGAACTGCATTTCCCAATCTATAGCAAAAGCTGAGTATATAATAGTAACAGTGAATTGTTCAAATTTAGTGTGGATCAAGGAATTGTTAAAAGGTATGAAAGAGGAAATCACTAAGCCGGTTGTTATTTTATGTGATAACACAAGTGCTATTAATATATCAAAGAATCCAGTGATGCACACTAAGACTAAGTATGTTTCTATCAAGTATCATTACTTGAGAGAACTAGTTCAAGACAAAGAAGTGAGATTGGAGTATGTGAATACAAAGGAACAATTAGCAGATATATTCAAAAAATATTTACCTAAGGATGCTCATAAATATCTTAGAGGTAAACTAGGGGTGATTCCCCTAATTGAGGCCACCTAGTAAAATAGGAGCACTGCATCAAATGTGCTAATCAGAATATTTGACAAATTGATATAGAAAAGGTCACACTTTAGGAGTTGCCTAGAGTTGTGAGAAGTAAAGTAGAGATATTAATTAGTCATAAGAAAGATGACAGATGGAGTATATAGCATACATAACTGACATGAAGACACCTATATAGTAGAGATGTAAGTGATAGATACAAGCTTTGGCATTTTGTCAAAGAGGGAGAAGATTCAATGAAAACAAATGAAGTGATACAAAACTGAGGGAGAAGATTCAATGAAACCTGAGGGAGAGATACAATAAAGATTTAGAGGGAGTAATTGAGCAAGCAGTTAGGCAAGGCAAAAGTTGTGAATCAGAATGAAGCTAAGGATATTAATAAAAATCTGATGCACAGAGTTTTTGGATTGTTTGGTAAATCATGTGTTATTCATGTGGTGTTTCCATCAATGCCAATGAGGGAGATTGTTGGAAACTACAATTGAAATAATTGTTATATTTTCATTGATGTCAAACCTTTATTGGTAAGACAGTTGCTATCTAGGATAGTACCATATCTTTTGATTGATGAAAAGGATTTGAAAAGAGGAGATAAGAATAGGACCTAAGGAAAGGTTGAGTTATGTGATACTTCAACGGGTACTTGATCAGTTGACACATTGACAAGGTAATGAGTTGTTTATCTAAGTAAGAAGAAAGACTGGAAATGTAGGCTTAACTGAGAAAAAGTGAAGAAATCTAGTTTAAACCGAGTGATGTTAGTGTCGACTAAGTGCCAATATAGATAGAGTAAATCTAGTGTTGATCGAACATCAGTAATTATCAAGCAACAAGAAATTACTGAGGAAAGATAGTGTTTGCTGAGGAAGATAGTTTGTAGTGATGACCGAGATATGCAGTGATGACTGAAGAGATGAACACAGTATTGATTGAGTGTTAGTAATTTACATTTGAAGAAAGAATTGAGAATCTCAGCTAACATAGTTGAATTCTTGGGATATGTAAAATGTGTTGACATTACTAATAAATTGTATGGAGCATTTAATGCATGGTAAATCATTTTCTTATGGATTCAAAGAGAAGTTTGGAGATGTATCTAGAAGGTAAAGATGAAGAACATAATGATGGATGGATTTGATGAATCTGACCTAAACCTAAGATCTACAGAGGAGATTAAGAGACAAAAGATTGATCTACCTGATCGAAGAGGTATAAATGAAAACCTAATTGTGAGGTTATCATGTATGAAGAAGAGGTTGCTATTATTGACTGATAAGTCTAAGCATAAGGCTGAAGGTGAAATTGTGAAGGAGTTGAATAGAGTTGTGATTGCTTAAAGCAAATTCTGAGTAGATCAGAGATGGAAATGGAAATGGAGATCAGTCAGTAAATCAACATATATGTGCAAAGTGGATCTTTATTTGCAAAGTGAGTTGTATGTTTTTCAGATCAGAAACTACTATTACTTTCTAACCATTGTATCAGTCTAAATCCTTTAATCAAGGTTGACCTAACAGTCATTGTATAAATCCTTTAACCAAGGTGACATTCTAATGGAATATTCTTAAGTCCTCTAACCAGGTCACTTTTGATAGAGTGTTTTAAATCCTTTAATAGGGTCATACCTGACAGTGTGTATGTAAACCTTTAACAGGGTTGGCTTTTCACAGAGCTCACTTCAGAAGAGTGAAAATCAATAGCATGTTACAAAGTGGTTGTTATACTTGTGTGAATGATTTTGATCTGAATGTTGTTGAAAGCTTTATATTCTACAAGTTAATTACTTTTAGACAATGGATTGCATGTTATATGTTTCTGATATATGCTATAGAGACCGAGTTGAATTGTTGATTATATGAGATTGTTGAAGTGCTAGAAAGTTCAATTGGTACATCTAGACCTAGGAATAACTGATTCACCCCCCCCTCTCTATTGTTCTAAATCATTCTAATACATACATCCATCTTGGATCTGCCATGAAAAAGAAATCACCTCCCATCACCTGATGAAATTGCCTCCAAAGTACCTATCCAATGTAATCTCATGGAATTTGTTCAAAACATAGACTCTAATCAACTGCTATAAACAATAGAATCTGATGGGAATGAGATTTCTAGAGCATGACCTCAGAAGTTATAAAGATAACATGATAATGGGCATTAAAACATATGATGAGATGGAGAGGATCTTTGTAGAGTATTTACAAATTATAGAGACCCTCATGCCAAACAAATCAAGCCCATGCTGAGATAAAACATATCAAAACAAATGTGACTTGGGAAAACAAAAAAAAACTCCACAAGTCTAGAAAATAGAGGACACTGGTAACCTATAGAGAAATAAAATTGGAGTTTTGTGGGCCAATGAAATGGTGTTAAAAAATGTATATTGACCTGTAGATGAAAATTATTTGGAATTTAAAAAATGAATATTGATGAAAAATCTCCAACCAAGAAGTGGAAGCAAGATTCTCAGCTTGATATCATGTTGGTGTCACCCAATAACAATGATCTACAAACCAAACAATATTTACAATGTAGAGAGAAGCAATAAGGAGCTTCTATTTCATCAATGAAAAAATAATGTGATTGATATATCATACAATATATAAGCACTTCCAATAAATAAATAAATAAAAGGTGGGATAAGGTAAGAGCTAACTACCTAAATGGAAATATTAAATGCATGGTGCACAATATTAAATGGTATAGTTCCTAAAATCTAATAATGAGATATAGTTTTTATTATAAGAAAATCTAGAAATTTCAACCTAGAAATAAGTTAATTTAAGCCATGTGAATAGGACAAGACTACATTCATGCCAACAAGTAAAATGTAAATATTTACATTCTTTCTTTTTTTAATATTAAAACCATCATCTAGGTTTATCCTTAACTAAACCAACCTTGAGAATTTACAATCCTGGTCTTCCATCCTTATTATGATGTAATTGACTTCTATTATGTTATTTAGATATCATCACAATCTAAAACCCAAAACTAGGAGACGTTTTCAAAAGATTGTGTAGTTTTCCTTTGAAGTTGTCATCTCAAATTCCCAAATAATTGTGTCATCCTTAAAGTGCTTTGTTTATTGATCCTTAATTCCCTTAGGGGCCTGTTTGGTGCATGGAATACCAAATGCCAGATATAGTCAATTTTGGAAGATGCTGTAATTATGGAAGATACAAATCCTAAAAATCATTTAAAACCCCATATCAATTTATATCATACCCCAACATAATCCTAAAACTACAACAACACTCCTACAACAAAACCGCCATAGAAAATAAAAAAGGGCGGACGCTGCCAAAAAAAACCCATAGCAATACTGACCTCAAATGAAGGACAAAACAAAAATTAAAAAGCAAAAACAAGTTAGGTGAATTGTCGTCTGAGAAAGAAGATAATGCGCCTCAAAGTTTCTTTTCTTGCTAGGGTTTTGACGAATGGACCTACAAATTATTTTCGGGGTATGTCCATCCAAACAGACAGGTTGGTGCCTCATGACAAATGGAGACCCAGCTTGGCACCGCAAACTTTCACTATGCTCTACAGAGTAGCGAACAGTGAGAACAAAAATGATAGCAAAGGGTGAGAACGAAAATGAAATGAAATTTTTGGCAGAAAATGAAATTTCGGATGTCAAATATTAAAAATGGCAAAAGCGGACCCAATGGCACATAAAATGGGGATTTGAAAAGTGGAATTAGAGCCTAGATTTCTAATTCCACCTTTTCAAATGGAAGATGAAATGCCCATTTTGGGGCAAAATTAGAATTTCAAAATTCCAATTCCTATTTGTTTCGATGGAAAAAAACATGGAATTCACTAATCT